>CAVLJG010000010.1:23857698-24145085 GCA_963669975.1 Acanthoscelides obtectus | reverse complement strand
GAAAAGTGTATGCGAATGGTCCCCGGACAATTCAAGACCTAAAGCGTAATATTCGGACTGAAAATTGTGGCCATAGACCCGATATTCTGGGAAAATGGCATAAACCAACCTTCATTTATCCGATAAAAAATTCGATTTCACCTCGTCAAAAAGCGTGTTGATTTTTCAAATAGAAAAAAATGTAATAGATGACGCACCCTATATATCATTGATCACCTTATTTAACAAAAATAGTTATTTTTTCACTTTGTCAAATATACTAAGTGTAATGTAAATCCGAACACCCGTTTAAATGGTTTTATTTTAATAAAGTTGGTGAATATATTTATCTTACTGTAAATAACAAGTGAAAAAATTTTCAGCCTTATCAGTTGGACATTCCGGTTTTATACTGCTTTTTTTTTAATTCCCTAACGCTCTAAAAATGAATATTTCAGCCGCAGTAAAGAATCAACGTGGCGGATTTTGGTTCTTGACATCCTTTACGATCGGTTACGATGCCTAGAGTACGGAGGACCTGTACGATTTCGTCAACTTAGTGAGTTTGATAGGGGCCGTATAGTGGGACTTCGGGAAGCTGGACTTTCTTTTCGGGCAATTGCAGTTAGAGTGCAAAGAAGTGTAGGCACTGTGGTTAGGTGTTGTCAGACATGGCATCGAGAAGGCCGTACGCAAAGACCTATTGGCATGCGAAGTGTTTACCGACGAATGAGAAGTTTGGCTTGTTTTCATACCGGCCACACTGGGTCCTCCCTTTAACTCGAGAACACCGACGTAATCGCCTTGAGTGGTGCAGACAACGGTCACTCTGGGATCAGGAATGGAACAGTATTTTCTTTAGTGACGAGTCTCGATTTTGTTTAGGCATGCACGATGATCGTGCCAGGGTAAGAAGGCGACGTGGTGAAAGGATTAATCCACAGTTTTTTGTTGAAAGACATGTTCATCACACTGTTGGAGTTATGGTTTGGGGTGCTATAGCTTATGGTTCCAGGTCACCTTTAATCTTCATCAGAGGTAACATGAATGCGCAGCGTTATATCCACGAAGTTCTAGAACCCCATCTTTTACCCTATCTTGACACCCTGTCACTTAGTATATTTTATATATTAGCTGCATAAGCATAAAGCAGTACATCAATTTGTCAAAGCAAAAAAGCAGTGTCTTCAAACTATAAGTACTGCTTTTATTCTCGATATGTACAAGTACTGCATTTTTAACCTTTTATAACCTATTGTGACATTTACTTATTCAATTTTTCATTTTTTGCGAATAAGTACGTATGTATCGTTATAAATAATTACTTTTGCTCCGAGAGGATAATTTTGAAAAATATTCTTCGTTCAACTTAACATTCTGCTTTTTAGTTTATTTATATAATAATTTTTGTTGACCGTGATTATTGAATGTAATCATATATTATGTTAATCATATGTTAAAAAAGTTTACTTCTGTGCTATTTATGTGAATTTCAATATGAATAATTAAAATAAACATAAATAAATTCTAAATTACTTCGTTTTCCTTTGGGAAAATAATATGAATAGATAATGAAAATTCCGAAAAAACGGCAGGAAATGTGTTTTTGCAGAGTATAAAAGCAGTAAATCACATGTTACTGTCTCAACAACAAATATGATCCGAAATAACATTTAATCACTGACCGTTATATCATGTAACTTTGTAATATTCATTCAGTTTTGTTCTGTCGAACTAATATTTAGATAGTTCGAAAAAATTCAGAATTTTGGCCTCAATTTTCTAAGACTGCGATTTTTACACTTTACTGCCTTTTTCCGATGTACGGCAATATAGGAGTATATAAAAAATAAATTTAAAACAACCCCCTAACTTCACCCCAGTTCAAGGGAGGATTAATCAAGGTATGTAAATTCCAAGTTGAAGTAATACAGGGTGCGGCGGAGAAGATGGACGGTTTTAAAAAAATCATAAAATAGTTAATTTTTACTCGAAAACAAATTTATTGATGGAATCAGGTTCACAAGGAAATAGCATTTGAGAGAGTCAAGTGTGGAAAATCACATCAGGCATGTGGTGGCCGAAATCGTTGATGCAGTGCTGGAGGCGTTCTTGGAAGTTCGCGTAGACTCTCTCCAACATCGCTCTCTCAACTTTTCATTAGCCCAATAACGACAATTCTGCTGGTTAACCATGCTGCTTAGGTGAAAGTGGGCTTCGTCACTCATAAACAAAATGAGGTTCTCATTTTGATCGATCGACAAACGTTCATCATACTAAGTTGATCACAGGCTTTCTTCGAATTTAATTGATCAAATCGTCAAAATAACAACCTGATTGACAAACTGACATCGAGGTCAAGGTCTTGCGCCGCGATATTTAACGTTTAACTTGATCCAGACTGATAACCTATTAAAAATGATATAAGACACTAATGTGTTTGAAACATTAAACGTGTGCCTCGATTAAGCGGTACTTGTAAATAAGATAAATATTAGAAAACATACTACTATTATTATCTATTTGATCGAGTTTAGTCCTGTAATTTGACCCTATAAAATATGTTATCACTAATATTACACAATTTTAGCATCGGAAGGGTTACAAATAGTACCACCAATTAATGTTCACCTAACGACTATTCAAACCTTATTTACTCCACATCACAGTAAACATGATAACAGAAAAAAACAGCTCGTACTTGCTTATCGCTGCCTGCCCAGGGATTTATGACCCGCGCGCGAATTTGAACGTCTCCCGCTGGTGTTTAAATTGACGAGGCTTAAATGAGATGAGAATACACTACACTGGCGAGTCAAGAACATACAGGTCAAACTGTACGCCGCTGTCAACGCAACACAATTGAGTATGATGAGTTAAGCTCAACAAATACACAAAGGCATGCGTTAGAAGTGACGATAAGTTACGCTACTAGTAATGACAAAAAAATGTTTATTGAAGATACCAATAATTTTAAGACCCTTTGTTTCGGAACTTCCCGATGGCTTTAGGGCAATAACCCTCCAATTTTTGTTTTGTTTGAGTCACGTTCAGATATACTTTGCATATGCAGAATTTGCGGCAATCTATTCATCCGTGATTTCGTATATTTTGCGCCATTGAGGGTGCTTAAACTTTTTGTGGGTGGGAAATACCGTGCGAATCTACCCGACTCATTTTTTACACCCTGTAAAAATCATTTCAACCAAATAATCGTTCTATAACGGCACTCACTCGGAATATCTTCAGATATAAAGCATAATCACGATAAAGAGAATAACAGTGAACTGCACGTCAACTGAAGCTTATCTATTTACGTTTCTCGTACTCTCTCATCGTGACTTCTCATAAAATAGGCATTTCAAATCGAATCAATGCTCTAACGTATCGGCAGGTTGCAATTCGTGAAGGCATTAAATAAAGATACACGAGCGCGTCATACTTTCGGTTAAGCTTACAACCCGTGCAACATAAAATAGAGGTGCCCGTTCGAGTTTATATTTGCTTTTAGCTCAGTTTCATCAGCTTGTAGTTTGGAACATATGTAGCACTATCAGACCTTTGCTTTGCCCCTCCATAACACTTTTGGCGTTCCATAATTTCAGTAACCGCTGCATCGTTTTTGATGGAATTTAACAGTTGTGGGTTAATAGGTTTGTAGCATTATTTCTTCAGCAAAGCAACTGATAAACAAAAATTGTGTATGTTTTTAACCGCGTACGAATATGCAATTGTAATCACATTCTGAATTAAAGTTTTCTTAGCCATCTGTGGCAACATTGAGATTTGTATAAAATTTTGATACTAGGACAAAAAATTGTTTTAAGAATCATTCCAGTGCTGGTGTAATAATCGTCATATAGCTAACAACCTTTAAATCTCATAAACTGAAAAGGTAGCATTTATGGATTTTTGGTTCGAAAATGTAATAAATTTTTTTAGAACTATTTCAGTGAGCTAAAAATAAGCTCTCAAAAAATGTTACACTACCATATTATTTCACACATCCAACCACACTCAGGTGTTAACAACGGTACTGAATATATAATCATCTTTTACCCTCATTTTAAATTGAAAGTTACCTTTCATTGCTTGGGATTTGTAAATACTGCATAACTTGGAAGCTAGATGTCTAACAGGTAAAATTGGTAAAAGAAAATATTATATTAAAGAACAATATACTCAGAAGAAAAAAAAAGTGATGACAAAAATAACAAACTAAGTTCAGATTTCATCCATGACTTGGTATTTCTACTTCCTTGATCCACATATTTTCATGTCAAGTTTTCATATTTACTGAAAAAAATACTTACCCTGGATATTAATTACTAATTTGGAATTAGTCAATTTTAACTGAAATTCATAAAATATCATAATTTCATGTAAAGGGGCTGAAAATAAGGGATGGCTGATAACCCTACCTCTGGCAGTTTCATAATCATTTGGTTGCTTTTAAGCCCTTAGACTTCTAGGTTTCTTTTTCATCATCAAAATCCAAAAAAAAAATCCTATAGGTAATGCAACAACCTCTTGAAGGGCTATGTGACTCATTCATTGGCAACAGTAGCTTCCTACTTTTTAAAGCTAGGTCAATATAGTGCAACTTTGATGTGGACCTTGGCCTAGACACTATCTTTAAGTCACAAAACATGGAAATTGACCACTGGTCAAATGTCCCAATGGACACAAAGGCTAGAAATGCTTTCTATTGAAGATACCTGGTGTTGAAATTTTGGTGCCTCACTCCTGTGTGTGCACCATTTTACATCTTCACTTTAATGTACGCAGGAGACTTAACAGTATAATAAAAATCACATGAGTATATAAAGACTGTCCCAAAGAAAATGGAAAGTAGATTAATGAAGGACTAAATCAAAATGGTTTGTGCAGCAAGATTAACATCGCATAGGGCATTCCACAACTCTGTGCAACAACATGTTATATTTTTAAATGAAACATACTTTATTAGATATTTGGAAAGACTTGGAAAGACCTTTTGAAATCAAATAGTATGATACACTGAGTATTTTGTCTATCATTTGTTTGATTATTTTATTATTTGTCTGTAAAAATGTCTTCTATTAAATACTTCGAGTTCGACGTTTGCATAGTGTTTCAGTGAATTTTGGAGGGAGGATAAAACACCATCTATATATCTCTCTATACGTATATTTTTACTTGATCGGGTTTTCCGTTCCATAAGCTTTCTTGTAATGCCAGGTTTGTTGCAGTTTATTTGATCAGTTATCTGGTTGTTTCTAGGAATTCTAACAAATCATGTAATTATCCATTTAGTGATCACATCTTATTTGGTGAAAGAAATGATGAATAACATGTGACTAAATCACATACTTGGATCAACACTTTGTTGGGTATCTTTTATTTCATACAAAAACTGTTGAAAAGTATTACATTTCAATCTGTTAGCTGATATTTCCTGCTCCACCAAAACAAAACATTGTACTGCCAACTCATGAATAATACAGCGAGAATCATTCCAAAATTAACATCTAAAAAACATTCAACAACCAAGATAAAATCTACTGTTTTGCAACAAAGGGGACATGCAAAACATACCAGTGTTATTGCTATGGCTTTACAATAGAGATCTTGAAGAATCCTTTGTAAACGCCGTCCAAACACTAGGTTTATCTAAGAGTACGCAAAATACGCTCCGACATCGCGATAAATAGGGGAAAAGTGAATTTTTCACTAATACGTATCTCCTAAAAATCTAAAATAATTAACATAACCTAATTCATTTTAAAAGTGGGTCGATTTGTTACTGTCATTTTTTTTCATCGATCACGGAACACAAAGAAGTAAAAACCGATAGGTGAATGTTGCCTTGTCTGACTACAGCGCCAATGCGGGACAGCAGATGTAGCGTATGTCCTTTGTACTGATGTAGCCTGCTTTACGCTGAGAGAAGGAAGCTGTGATACTTATCATTTACCGCCATTGTACACTTGCATTCAATTGTTAAGAACCATAATTGGTATGGATAGTCTGATAAAGCCTAGTGGAGTATGTCGTATATTTCTACAATTTCTTTGATTGGCAATGTGTCTACTCGGACCGCATAATTTTGTTACAGCTATTTTCAGTGACGATATAAGTTGTAGGATCCGCCACAAAACATATACACTGGGATCCGCTACAAACAAATACGGAGGAACAGCGTAGAGGAACAGTGCTCTATATTCATTATCAGTGTATGTTTCTGTTTCGTGCTCTACATTCTGACAGACAATTCGGTGCATGGTGTACGTTTGACAGTAATCAGTAACCGTGTGTTTTGTGGGTGACAGGTGACGAAATGTGTACTAAAATATTTCGTTCGAGTACAAAAACCTCATTTAAAAAGGGGGTCAGTTGAGTGTTTGGTCAAATTTCCATTACAAATACATAACTTGTGAATAACTGTAATATTTTGTTTTATAACTGTTTAATAAGCGTGTACCTAAGCCGTTATCAGTATTATTTTTAGTATTTTGTGCGGCAAGTATTCAGAATGTCTGATGTGTACATTATTTCTGGTTGTAGGACTCCAATTGGTACGTCTTATTAGATATTATACCATCAGAATTCTTTTTCATTGCATAATACTTGTAGGAAATTTTATGGGACAGTTTCAGAAGCTGTCTGCCTCTGACTTGGGTATTATAGCAGTAAGTGAAGTCATCAAAAGGGCTTCATTACATCCTGAAGATGTAGAACATGTTATCTTAGGGCAGGTGTGTATAGCACATGAAGCTTTGATATTTGAATGCATTGTATACTCTCATTGAATGGTCCAAAATATTTTGGACTTGGCATAAACTTTTGTGAAATCTGTATATCTCTGATTATAACTAATTGATACAGTATACATTTTTCATAAATGAAACATATAATAAATTCCTATGTAACTTTTGCCTTAGCTAACCAAGTATTTCAATTTGCATTATTTGTTGTATGATTAAATAATATTGTATCACATTTCTCATATTTTGCTTATGAGGAGTGGAGATATGAGTTCATAGTAAAAGGGTCATTATTGAAATGTAGTTATTGAAAAACATGTTCTGTTCTTAACCCAAAGGAAATATGCTACATATCTACTTATACAGGGTAATTCACAAGTCATGACACAATTTAAGGGGGATCTTCTATGTAACATTTTTTCCTTGAGGGCTTCATGGGGTGTTGAAGTTTAAAAATAAAAAACATATTTTAGTAACTGGAATGAAGTAAAATTTCGTATATATTGGTTTACCTAAGTATTGTCCACATTCAAAAGTCTCCTTAAAATTAATGTGCACCAATGGCGGAGATACCGGGGATTAGTGGAATTATTTGTCCAAATAAAAATAGTATGTCACTGTTTTACTCTTGTGTTTTTTCCTACAGTGCATTATTTTGGTAAAACAAAAAAAATAGATTAGCAAAGCTTTATTTCAATAAATGTTCAAAAAGACCACCATTGTGACGGATTCAAGTGCAACATCTTTTTAATAAAGAAATACATATTTTCGCAAAATTTGTTATCACTTGAATTTGATGAAGCACTATCTATTCTTTCTTGTAACTGATCAACAGTATTAATTTGTTCAGCATACACTAGTTGTTTAAATGTGCCTCAAATCAGGAGACCTCAGAAGCCAATGTAAGGGTCCATTTCTGCCAATCCATTGTTGCTAAACCATTCCCATTATAGAACCCATGCACAAAAATAATATCAGCATTCTCATCATTTCTAAATTCCATTTCACAATGAGAAAAGTTACATGATTGTTAAATTGAAATAGACCTAGAAATATTATATCTATAAAATGACATGTGACATTTTTCACATCACTTGTTGAAAAATGTCTTTAATTTCTTATGTATATATTATTAACCAGATACAATCTGCCTTGTGATTTTTCTTGTATATAAAAATTTCTTTTTAGTTAATAAAATAATTATCTGTGGCTGAATAATGTATTTACAAACTGTACAGTAAAATATTAAAACTTTTTCAATATATTAATATTATGATATTTTTCTTTGTTTATCTGAAGACTTCTATTCATTTTGGCTACTCTCCCCAGAATAGCTGGTACATTAGCTATTATACTTGCAACATTTTAACTAATCAGTTTGTTTTAAGGTCTATTTTTGTGCTACTTGATCTTGACAAAATATTTCTAAGAATATAACTAATATCTGTATTCCAAAATTTTTGTTATTTTACTACACTCTTTACTGGACTGTAACTACCAGGCTTGGTAACCCTATCTATAATCTGGCTGGAGTAACATACTGATGCTATCATAATAATAATGTTTGCTATGTAATTACTAAAATGATTGAAATTATGCATAAATAAACCTAATGGTAAAAAGTTGACAAATAATGTCTTATTTGAAAATGTAATGTTTTCATCCGTGTGAGTTGTATCAGTGATTTAATTATAGCAAAAAATAACTCCATGAATCAAAATCAATCTATTTAAAATATTAATTGCTGTTATAATTTGATTTATCATATCAACATACAATTAATTCAATCAAAAACGCATATGTATATCAGAAAAAAATGGCAACTGAGATACTGCTTTCATTTGCAGTATAATAATATGGTATTTATTATAGACCCAAAATTATTTCCAAATAATACCATTTAGATATTTGGCTAAATTTTGTTATCAACTACAAGTTCTTCACATGTGCAACACCAACTCAGCTTATTTTCTTACAAAATTTTAATTTTTTTTGTTTCAATCTTCTCTATATTCAGAATATACCGGATGATTCTCCAAGGTATAACTTTTTTATTATTGAAGACAGAAAAACGAAATTTGGGGGTTCGTTATAGATGATTTAGCGCCTCACTTGTCAATATTTGACAAATAAAGTAATTTTTATTTTGCGATCTAGAATGTCATGAATCCTGTAAATCGCTTCATTTTTGATCAAATAACACGGGGAAAATACGATTTGCTTTGCTATATTTTTTTCTTTGGGGGACAATTAAAAAGCAGGTATATGAAACTACGAATAATAGGACTATACCAGATACGTATTATTTGTTGTTAGGTATGATTGTTTCTAACAATTATTCAGAAAAATAGTGAAAATAAAATACGAGTGTGTAGTGTCAAATTATTCATAAGAAAATGGTCTCTTAGGGCCATATCGACAGTCGTTCCTACAATAAATTGCAGGTTGCTTTTATTTCCTCCTTGATTGTCCTAGTCTTTTTTTATCCTTCAGAAAGGCTGGGGTATTTCTAGATTTCTACTGTTCCATGTCAGCGTCGGTGTTCTCCTATTGTGAGGCTATTTTTTCTTTCTGAATTGTAGGAAATCTCAGGCTATATGACAGATGATAACATAAACAATTTGATGCAAATAGGTATTTGTAACATAATCTCAAAATACAGTGATGACATGGAACAGTAAAGGCGTCCTACAATTTTAGGAACGACTGACAATACGACCCTTAGAAGAAAAATTAGGGTTTGTAACTTCTAGAAAATCTTTAAATCAACGATTAGGGCGTTCGCTTCAATCGTATTTTTTGAATTAAATTTTCTTTGCCCTTAGCAAAAAATTAATAACTAAACAGGTATAACAATAAATAATACAGTTCGCCTAGGATATCTGTGATGAAAAGAGTGCAGAAAACAATTCGCGTTATTCTTTTGTTGTTGCCACGTCTAATCTTCCGAATTACTGTTTATGTTGGTAGTTTCCGTTTTAAATTATAAAGAAATTGTAGATTTGGCAAACTCTCTTTTTTATATCTGAGCAAATTGAGATAAAGATTTTTCTAATTTTGTCGAAAACTGATCGACAGCTATCACTCGATATCCGTTGTCATTTAAAATATTTAAGGGAATGGACTTGGGGCCGAGGGTGAAGTAGTTTTCGATTAAAAAGTTGTCCCTCTTGATAAATCTTTTGTCGTGTCTTGACGTTTTTTCTTTTTATCAGTGGTTTTCGATAAATCTGTTGCTTTCAAATGAACATTCGCGCTTTTGAATATACACCTAAAACTCTGAATTATGTACACCCCCAAATCTAGGGATTCCTTATCTTAGGTATGCTCTATTTACAATTTTTTAACGTTCTGAATGTAACCTAGTCTTAAAATCATTGTAGGCATGCAATTTTTTAGGTACTGACAGCAGGTCAAGGTCAAAATCCTGCTCGAATAACTGCGGTTGGAGCAGAAATGCCAGTAACCACAACAGCATACCTGATCAATATGCTGTGCGGTTCTGGATTGAAGTAAGTTGTATTCTAAACAGAACATTTAATCTTGAATCATTTTAGTTATTCTGAAAATGTTTAGCTCTACATTGTTGGGCGTGATGACAAATAAAACGACACCATTATAGTTATAAATTAGCAAAAAATGCCACACAAAAAAAGCCATATCAAAAGTTTTTTCCGTAAATCCTAAATAGTTAATAGGCAGGAAGTTATCAATTCCATATTCTCTTGATTTAGGATTTTTTCTGACATATTTATTTCACATTGTAATACATAAATTGTCGTATATAAACCTCAACATAATCACGTTAGATTGAACTTTAAACCATTGCTTCTAAACATGGAAATAAAAAGCACACATATCACATTGTCAAAACAATCTGAAAATGTAGTTAGTAATAAGCTAGTACGTATATAATGACTAATGATTATTTTTATATCAGTTTTCATTATTTTAGATTGTATAATACAATTGTTAGTTTAATCTTGAGCCGCGAACGAATTTTCTTCCTATTTAACAATAGCTCATATGTAATGTTATTTTCATGACCTTTGTTGTTGAATAGGTGTGGGTGCTTGATTTTTGAGGGCGATCATACAGAATCATTGAAAGCAATGAATCGAATATCAAGAGATCTCGACGCTTAAAAAGCGCAAGCTTTAAAAATTATATTTGACATAGTTGAAGGCTTTGATATACTCGCAAGGGTTAATACCTAAAAAAACTTATACATTCTCAAAAAAAAAAACGATAAAATGTCAACTTGTTGACTAGGTAGGCTAGTGTGCAAATAATTCGTTCCGCGCTTGCTACAAGTAAGCATGACGACAGCAAGTTCCAAGTTGATGTGCTGTAGTAGAACTGACAGTGTGTTATAAAAAACCCAGCTGATATTAAAAAAACTGACAATGTCACTTTTCAAGTTACGTAATACCCCTGCCGGATATGAATATAATGGTGCTCAGGGAATAACCAATAAAATGAATGAAAATAATTCCATAATAAAATGGACTTAAGCACAATGATACAGTCTATGAGATACATATAATCGGTGACTGGGTAACGTCAGGGGACCATTCCGAAGATAACACCAAATTGACGCTTTTGCCTTCAGTGTTGTTGATTTCCAAAATATAAATCAAATTCAAGCGAATAACCAAAATTTCTGTGTTATGTACCGCGATTATGATATAGTTTAAGATGACACACGGGTTGCTGACGTCAGTTACTCGAATCGCTTGAACGCATTGGTTTTAACCGCGGTTTTCTTGCAAGTTGTTTATTTTAGAAAAGCGCGTATATAATTTCTGATTATTTTTATTACCAATTAATAATCGGTACTTTTTCGTCTACAACAGTGTAACAGATTAAAAAAGAAACCTTTCATAATATTAATGTGAGAATTTTTATTTTCAGAAAATAATTTTTAATGATGGGACCATGGCTTTGTAGCTAGGATAACTTTCAATTCTCTAATCTTTTCCGCATGTGAAAGAAAACATTTATTGATTTAGCAGAAATGATAGGAAAAAGCGATGAAAAAAGATATTAGCAAAACCGTATACAGGTGGACATTATCCAGTGTCAAAAAGTCAAAAATATATGCATAATGACAGAACATTACCTAGCAACAATCAAAGTTGATTTGATTTAAACAATTCTTCGACAATGTAATGGAGTCGATTTTATTTTTTTCCTTTTTCCTTGGAAGCGCAGTATAAGATTAGATATATCAAGAGACAAAACAGTTGTATTATTAGCTGCTTAATCCGAAAATATATATTTTTTTAAAGTCACTGGCATACATTTTGTTGTCAATATTCGCGATACTGTACCTGAGATACCTTTGGAATTCATAATTATCTTCTAGTTAGCATTACCTTAGCATCTTATTACAATTAACAACACTGTCAAAATTCAGCAAAGTCGGCACTAGGATCTTTGCGATATTAATGAAAACACATTTCTTAAACTTTTATACCTAGATTTTAGCACGTGTTTATGTGAACTTTTCTATTTACACACAATACACACAATATTCAGGCTTCTCCGTATCTGGGGCATTCCACGCGAAGCGGACACCGAAAAAAATGAGGTTTCAAAATTCGCTCATATTGTGCCTGTTTGTACATCTAGTAGGTATGAAAGAGAAAATACTTTTTTTCGTGGCAGGTATATTTGCTAAGGTACCGGCTTGAAAAAATTAGCCATACTTGGAACAGGACATTTTTGGAAGAATTTCGAATTCAAAAATATTACATTAAGATATTGGAAGTTTTCTGTACTTTTTGATAAAAAAGACAAATTTTTGATTTTAGAAAAATTAAGGTGTTAGGCAAATTAGAATTTGGGTGTTTTCGGTCGTTTTTGTTTTTTTTAAATGGGATGTGTATTAATTAATCAGATAGATATTTTTATATATACGCAATTGGTATGACGTTAGGCGCTTGTTTAGGTTGACTGGTTGGCGAGATATTGCATAGTGTTACAATATGAATCTTTTTATGCATGAATAGTAATTTTAAATATATTTTAACAGAAAATTATAGTTTTTTACACGATTCTTCAAATATTGAAATAAAAAGAAATGAGTGAAAAACTGGAAGTAATTATTTCAAACCAAAATTTTGGTAACTTGGAATATTTTTGTTTTTTCTACTCTAAAATATAGTGTGCTTAAAATATACTAGAAGTTTTAAAATGGGATGCGCCTAAAATTGTATGTACTCGTACATACATGTCGCACCGGATATGAGGTTAGGCGCATATTTAGCTTAACGGTTTCCGAGATATTGCCTTAATAGACAAAAATATGAGTATTTTTAAGTTCTAGTGGTCAATTTAAACATATTTTAAAAGAAAGCTATAACTTCGTATTCGATATTTTGAATAGTGAAATATAAAAAATACGGTCTAAAACTAGAAAAAAAGGTTTCAAACTAAAATTTGGGTAACTTCCACCGGAAACCGCCAACCTAAATAAGCGCCTAACGTCATATCCAGTGCGACATATATGTACATAAAATTGTCTACATCCATAATTGAGGCATCCCATTTAAAAACGTTTACCTAAATTGTGGATTTAAAAAAAATAGGAGTTTTTTATCGTGTTAATACGAGATCTTGCAAATCATTTGACATAAGCGAGCGCCCAACGTCATACTCAGTGCGACATATATGTACATGTACATAAAAATACCGATTCATAAATTAATGGGCATTGCATTTAAAATGTATCCAAACACCCTTTGGGGTGACACAAACATAAAAATTATGATTAATTAAGTCACCCAAGTTCTGGTTTGAAATGGTTTTGCACCCTAGTTTTTCAATGTTTAAGGAAATATATGCATATATGAAAATAAACTATATTTTTTTGCTAAAATATATGTAGAATAATCACTAAAGCTAACAAATACTCTTATAGCCTATTAATGCCATAACATATTCAGTGCGCATGTATGAACATAAAAATATTTATCATTAATTAATGCGCATCCCACTTTAAAGCTTTAGTATATTTTAAACCCACTTTAGGCTATATTTTGGAGGAAGCAAATTGAAAATAAAACCGAAATTACCAATAGTTTTATTTGAAATGTTTACTTCCGTTTTTTTTCAGTTCATTTTTTTTTATTTCAAATTTAATTTTTCTATCAAAAAGTACAGAAAATTTCCTATATAAAACGTCATGGTTAATATCCCAATCTAATACTTTTAAAACCAAATTTTTTTTTTCGAAAAATCCCAATTTCAAGTACGGCTATCCTCAAGACGCCCACAACTTGGCTTATAAAAATACCACAAAAAATCGTGTTTTTTCTTTCATACCTACTAGATGTACAAATTGGCCCAATATTTTAAAACCTCATCTTTTTTCGGTGTCCGGTTGTCGTGGTATGTATGCCCCATCAGTTTAACATTATGTATATATTGGATGACGTAAAACTTATCAGTGAGGGATCTATAATGACAATTAATGTGCGCCCAATTAAGTCAATGTTTTCTGCTTATCTACTCTGTGGACGTACCTAACATTATCCTTTACCATTATTGAACAATTTGGACTGTCGCCAAATAGGAACAGATTTGGCTCATGACACCACTTGTTTTATTATAATTGCTTAATAATTTTTTAGGGCTGTAGCGCTAGGTTACCAGGGGATTAAAGCCGGAGATTACAATATTGTTGTAGCTGGAGGGCAGGAGAATATGTCGGCAAGTCAACATACGGTCTATATGAGGGGAAAAAAGATAGGTGATAGTACAATGGCAGATTCATTGTATACCGATGGTTTAATAGACTTTAGTAATAAGGTTCACATGGGAAAAACAGGTATTGATAATCATGAGGTTTAACAATAATAATAGCATTGTTTACCCAATAGAAATAATCCATTTACAAGGTAATATTACCATTAATAATTTACTAATGACATAACTCACTAAGGATACTTTCAGGATTCCTAAAAGTGTAATTAAATATATCACACAAATTACATATTTCATAGAAGTTTGAAAACATTACTCTTACTGGTGACTTTAATACTCGTAGCAAGTTCGTATTTGCCCGTAATTAAACAGAATTGCTGATCCTGTCGAGAACTAAATCTAGGAACATAAAAGGATATTTGGGTTCTGTTCAGACGAATTTATTAAGTGATTCAGGAGCTTATACAGAAAAATAATTGAACTATGTTTACGTCGGTTCTTCAATGAGGCTAACCCATAGCTATTTAATAGAACTCGGTAGCCACATCCACGCGCTCTGAATAAAATCCATCAGCTTTAAGGACGAGGTATTTTAAAAAGTTTCTGGACATAATCAAGCCTGTTTATGTAGCATTGGTAGTAAGGACTTCAAACTATTTAGGTATATTTCAGTTTTGATCTTAAATAAGCAAAGTATAAAGTCTTCAAGCCATCAATATCAAATATAAGTTAAAAAGATTGCAATGTGTAGTTGCGACCGTAGCCTCGTTACTCGTGTTGCTAGGCAACGTGGTACTTCTATCTTTTCCTAACATACGTATTGCACGCTTCGCACTCATACACATTACGACGTCGGCAGTATATGAATTTCTATGTAGATGTTGTAAGAGAGAGAAGAGGCGGGCCTCAGGAATAAATATTTCAATAGTACTTTGGTTACAACTTTTATGTTTTAACTCGCATCCCTGTTTTCCATGCCTGTGTATGATTTTTTAGATTATGTGGCGTAATCGATAGACACGTCAGTACGATTTGCCGAACCTTTTTTGGATACAAATCCCAGCGAACCAATTTTCTTCAAAATTGATGATAAAATTTACATCCTCTTTCTTGCTATACTCTCATATTCTGTTGGATTTCAGCTGAACACTTAGCAAAACTGTACAGTATTTCGCGCGAGGAGCAGGACTTGTTTGCATGTAAAAGTCAAAATAAAGCAGAGGAAGCAGTTAAAAATGGCTATTTTGACAAGGAAATTGTGCCTGTACTAGTAGATAAAAGGACTGGCGCTACTGTTGATAAAGATGAGTTTCCCAGACCAGGAATGACTGTGGAAAAACTAGCAAAATTAAAACCGTGTTTCGAAAATCCTGGAACTGTTACAGCTGGAAATTCCTCAGGTGAGACAATACAAACCATCTTCACGTTCCAGTGGCCGCCACACCTACTCATCTTCGGTTACGATTTTTCGATAGATCTTGTACATAATAATAATAAAAGACGCGTTCGAAATATATCCCAACAACATTCTACTACATATTTGCACTAGTCAATCTGAAGATGAGAAATCTACGAAAAAAATGGCGTCAAGTAGGTTGACTGTACCTCTCACGCAATGCTGTCATCAGTTCATAAAGGTTTATATTCGGCCCAAGTGAGTCTCTTTGTGCTACCTACAATATTGTATAACAAAAAAATTAAATATGTCAAGTCAATCAAACAATTAGAACATACTCCATAGTCCACACCCATTTAATAACACTAACGCTAGTTTCTTCCCTGCCCTAAGTATTAGATAGATAGATACATTTATTGTCTTGTAGATCATAAAAAATGACATAAGACTCGTCCTAAGAGGGAGGTACATAGTACACATAATTAAAAATAAAAACGAAAGAAACATAAGTATTTACAAATTACAAACAGGGACAACTTAAGGCGTACAGACATTCACATATAAAATAAGTTTAAAAAAATTCCGGTGACTTTTCGAACAGCGTCAGTGTGTGTTTTGGAATACTCAGACTCTCACCTGCCCTTGTATTATAATGTGTGTTGATGTTTTTGTTCTGTATAAATTTTGTTTTATTTGTATGTGTGAATAGGGCGCACTTATAAATATGAATGCTTGGTAGAGTCATGATGTTTTTACTTCTGAAGATATCTCTGCAGGATTCTCTTCTACGAATGTTGAATATCAATCTGATTATTCTCTTCTGTTGAACAAATGCTTTAGAAATTAAAGTTGCTTGTCCCCAAATTATGATGTTCCTTGATAAATGTGAGTGGACAAGAGCATAATATACATCTAGTAAAGCTGACTCTGATAAGCAAAACTTGAGCTTAAGAATCGCATAATATGATTGGTTCAACTTTTTACACACACTGTCCATGTGTTGTTGCCAACTGAGCTTTGCATCCGTTTCTATTCCCAAGAATGTCGTAGTTTTCGATGTCTCATGATTTACTAGAATAGGGGCGTTTGTATAAAAATGTACATCTGACTTTTCCAGGTTTAAAATCAAACGATTTGCTTAGCACCACCCTTTCATTTCACCTTTTACTCCATTTATTTTTGCAATAATGTCATTGCGTGTAGTTCCACTTACAAGAACTGACGTATCATCCGCATAATTTGTTACAAATCCAGAGAGATGCAAAGCACTTATATATAGAATGAATACAAGGGGTGCTAAAACTGAGCCTTGCACTGCTCCAATGTCGATACTGTACGTTGCGGATGTAATTCCGTTAACTTTTGTTTTTAATTTCCTGTCAGACAGGAAAGACACTACCCAATCTAATATAAAACCTCTTAAACCTAAATAAAATAATTTTTCCTCGAGAAGTCCAATGTCAATTGTATCGAAAGCTTTCGATAGGTCAAAAAAGATGCCCGCGATACATTTATTCATATCGAGCTGTTTATATATCTGACATACAAACTCATAAGTAGCTGTCTCTATTGAATGAAGTTTCCTAAATCCATGCTGCGAGCTTGGGATAAGGTTGAATTTTTCAGCATATCCCAAAATTCTTGAATAAATCGCTCTTTAGATTATTTTAGAAAAGATTGACAACAACGATATGGGGCGGTAATTATCAACTTGAGTAGGATCTCCCTTTTTTGGAACGGGAACTATTATCGGAACTATTATTAACTATTATTCAGGAATTTAGGAAATTTGCCTTGATAGACAGACATGTTAATTAAAGTAGTGAGAGGACCTGCAATTTCATTTAAAACACTTTTAATAACCATCTGGCAACGCTGCTGGACCATTCCAGTCATACACGTCATAGGCGCTACTACAGGGTGGTCGATATGTAACTGACTGGTTTGTATCTTGAATAATTGTGAAATGAAATAAAATACGTCCATCTTTTTCATCTTAATCTTATACTGAAACTTATGTATGAAAAATAATATCAGACAAATGTCCGCGTTTAGAAGCCACAAACCTGAGCCCTCTTCTTCAGCTGCTTACAGTATTTGGTTTGTTGGAATAAACCTTATTTTTCAAAAATCCCCATAAAAAAGTCCGGAGCCGTTAAATCTTGGTGGCCAGTCGAGAAATTAATCGTCCCGGAAATATTGTTCGCAAAAGGTTCATTGTTTCCCTAGCTGTGTGACAAGTTGCTCCGTCCTTCTGGAGCCACATGTTTTGTAGGTTAAATTGTTGGATTTGAGGAGCTTGAAAGTTTTGCACCATATCACGGTAGCGCTCGCCAGTAGTAAGAAGTAAGGTCCAACGACACCTCCATACCAAACACCCTGTATAACATGCCTGCCGGCGATGCTGTCAGGCACAAGGCAGTGTTCGACGTATAAAAGTCGCCGTAGCATCGCATCGCCCCGACAGACCGCGAGACTCGACTATAAATATTTCTCCAAGTTATAAGGGCAAATGTGCAAGAAAATGATTTTTTTCGTGTTTTTCTCCCTAACTCCGCCGCCACTGAACCGACATTCAAAAACTACAAAGCTTTTTCGTCCTTCGCATAGTAGTAACATTGTGACAGACAGACCGACGGAAATGAGTGAGATGGTTTTTCGTGGTGTACATTTCATATAACATCCAAAAGACATATTTTTCGGGAAATAAAATCAGCTGTCAATAAAAATTTTTTTTTGCCATAGTCGAGATACCAAACGTGTCAAAATGCCTTTTTTTCACCAATTCTAGGATTTTTTATTATAAATCCACTCATCTTGCATTAAAACACAGTTTTGTAGACGTGGCTCACAGGCCTATCATATCTTACACATCCTCATGATATTTTTTCATGTCGGTTATGTAAAAAAAATATTCAACTATTTCCCCTATGGTGTCTGTCATTGCTAGGTCTCAATGATGGTGCCGCCGCAGTAGTATTAGCGAATGCAGCGAAAATCAAAGAAAAAGGTCTCACCCCGATTGCCAAAATTATAGGTTTTGCAGAAGCGGGTCTTGAACCCATGTGCATGGGACTGGGACCTATAGGAGCTGTCACGAACCTGGTATGTAGTTTATCACAGATTATGATGCGGGGTTTTCTTGAGATTAACAACTTAATTCATGCAGCGATTAGGCAGATGTGAAGAACTTGTACTTAATCTTGGACCAAATAAGGCATAATTCGTTACGTTCTATGAAGCACTGTGAGCTATAAGGTAACCAAATAAGTTCGTGCGGTTGCTGTATATCGCACATTGCTATGGATGTTATTGACCGATAGGATCTTCGACAGGTTATGGACGCAAATTTCAGGACAACGTGCCAAGAACTTGCAGAAAAGTTCAGAGTGAGTCCTGAAACTATTCGTTTGCATCTTCATCAGTTAGGAAAGACTTGGAAGTTTAGCAAATGAGTCCCACATGAACTAAAAAATTAAGTAGTCTTACCATTTGTTCAGCAAACATTTCACGCACGCTAATGAACCATTTCTTAATCGGGTATCAACCTGCGACGAAAAATGGATCTTGTATTCGAATTCTAAGCGTTCGTATCATTGGTTGTCGCCTACTGATTCGGTACCACACCCGCCCAAGGCTTCCTTGCACCCAAACAAGGTTTAGTCGTGTGTTTGGTGGACAGGAACTGGAATTGTCCATTATTTGGGATGGGGTCAAACCATTACTGCTAACTTTTATTGCGAGCAGCTCCAACGAGTACAAGCAGCACTCATCCAGAAACGGTATTCTTTGATCAAACGTTATCACACCCGCCATATTCTCCCGACATTTGGCACGATTAAATAGTGTCTTATTGTTTCTCAATAAAAATTTATATTTTTCTACTAAAAACCGCACGAACTTATTCGGTTACCTGATATATTTAGCGATTTAGATTTTTCTGTCGGAATTATGTTTGCTCACTGTATCAATTGCGCTTCTTCTTGATTTCACACTTTTGAATCATTGTTAGAGAGTTTTCACAAATACAAATACCGCCTACGTAAACCTAACGTTCGCCTCTTGACATTTAAGTCAATGATTTATACGACATAAATTAAGGTAAATTTCAAAGCAAAGTTAACAATTACGTTTTTGGTATTTGTGATTGCCCGGTCCCTATGTTATTTGCTTTTACGCGTTGAATTCTGAAATAATCTGAGAAACTGGTTTATTTCTAGCTCAAGAAAATAGGCTGGACCAAAGAAGAAGTAGATCTGTACGAGCTGAATGAGGCTTTCGCTGTTCAAAGTGTCATCGTCGTTAAATCCCTAGGCGTAGACGAATCAAAAGTGAACATTTCTGGCGGGGCTATAGCCCTCGGGCATCCCCTCGCGTGTTCTGGCACAAGAGTGCTAGTCACTCTTCTGCATAATCTGCAGAGATTGGGGAAGAAAAAAGGGATTGCAGCCCTTTGTATTGGGGGCGGGATGGGGATAGCAATGGCTGTGGAAATGTGCTAGAAAGATATAACAAAGATTTCATTTAGATTCTTTAAGTTTAAAATAATTAGTATTTTGCGTGTGAGGTGTCCAGAGATTATTAAATCATCTATAAAATTTTTATAGATTTTGATAGCAACTTTATATAAATTAGAATTTGGAAAAATATACATGTTATTTATATACTGTTATTTATTGAATATAGTTTTTTGAGAAATTATGAGTTTCGTATTTTCCAGCTTTCTTCTATTCATCGTTGTCTTTCAAAGAAATTACGTCGACAATTTTGTCATTCATGACATTTGCGATATGACTTATGTTTCATAATAATGAGTAGGTTTCCTATTTTTTGAAATACATTTAATGATAAAATGACATTTTTTTTAAATATCTCAAAAATGACAAGTTTCTTCTTTAAAGAATTATCTTATTGAAGCGTACGACAGTGATGACGTCATGTGACACCAGCTACCATCGCTGCAACAAAGTGATGCGCCATTTACAAACCTTGCTTTGCTAAGTATTTACGTTCACGGTACAAATGGGGCGGCTAGACCATCGAATTACAAATACATTTATTGTACATAGGTTTACAAATACAGACAGAAAGATAAAATTGCCTCTTTCGAAAATAAACTACTTAAAAAAATTAAGGGAGCAAGAAAAAATCCAAATGTTTTAGTGATGTTTGACAGGTTGTATTTCGGTGAAAAATGGTCGTAACTAGACTTTAAAAAATAAGTTTTAGTTTTTATGCAATTCTAACGGATAGCGCAAGGAAAATGTTTGCCTTGTTTTTAGTCCCCGGGCTTGAAAAAAAATTAACTGTTAGGCCATCATATGGATCAGATAGTCCGTTTATTCAACTGCAATATCCTGTTTTTAAAATCTCAATACGATCATTTGGCGCGGAGATATGTGACTTTGAATGAAAAAGGTCAGTTCGTCACCGACCACTGATATCTAGGTAACTTCGCACAGAGAATGTAAGGGCATTTCCGAAAACTGGAATAAATCTCATATAAGATTTGATTGCAATCTTTAAGGTTTTTTTTTTGTTTCCTTAGTATTGATTTTAAGAAAGTTAAAAGTTACTTTTTGGCATGTTTCGGAAAAGCGACCGCATTTTTTAGAACTGCTAATGAGAAGGGTTTTTTATTACCTCAATGTACCCCTAATAACTTTACACGACAGCAGATCGATCGATTGTATGGTTTCTCTGGACGGATCGGACAAAATTTGAAAAGGAAAGGAGCAAATTTTATATCATTGGTTGAAAATGGAAAAATCATTTCTCTTCTTTTGCTGTCACTATTGGATATCTGTGACACCAATTTTAAAAATAGCAATTGGAAAAAGTTACTATTTTATTCATGGAATATTCAAAAAAGAAATAGAAATAGTAACCAGGGTCGGATCTAGAAAATATTCATTCATGAGTAAGATCCGACACTGAATTCTGAATTTTCAAACATTGACCAATCGGTCCAGAGGAACCGTACAATGGATCGATTTGCCGTCGTGCAGGGTTATTAGGGGTGCATTGAGGTATAAAAAACCTAAAAATATTAGCCTTTTTATTAGCGTTCCAAATATGTGACCAATTTTCCAAAAAAAGGAAAAAGTACCTTATCGACTCTTTTGAAATCAATACAAAGAAAACAGAAAAAAATCCGCAAAGATTTCGATCAAAGCTTATAGGAAATATCCTTGCATTCCATTCTCTGTGTGATCACTGGTTATCAAGATATCACTGTTTGATGACAAAAGGATCTTTTTCATCCAAAGTCGGATATCTCCGCGCCAAATGATCGTATCGAGATTTTAAAAACTGGATATTAAAGCTGAATAAACTGGCTAACTCCGATTCCATATGATGGCCTAACAGAAAAAATTGTTTTAAGCCCGAAGACAAAAATTTGACAGAAAACATTCCTTGCTTGCGCCATCTGTTACAATTGTATGAGAACCGTTGCTCCTAAAATTTTTCGGCTAAAAAACCTAAAAACTAGAATCTCAAAGCTTCTAAATGCCTTTTTTAAAGTCTAGATACGATCATTTTTCAGCGAAATACAACCTGTCAAAAATCATCGAAAAATCTGGATTTTTTCTTGCTCTTTTTTATTTTTTTTTTTGAGTAGTGGTTCACTGTACTGCTGTTAATATAACGATGATGTTAGTAAGTATTTAGTTAATATGGTAAAATTGATCAAAACAAACAGTGTACGTGCCTATTATGACGGATAAATAACCTAACTGGTGAAAACGAGAACAAGGATAGATCTGATTATTGCTTTTATTTCGAGATAATGTGAACACCGCGTTAGTGATCAAGTTGTGGCAGGAAGGGGAATACTCATTGAACCGTCTGTGCGACGAAAAATCGAATGATGTCAAGTTTTAGAATAATCAGCGGCAAAATAAATTGTGGTCTCGAATGTATGTATAGTTATTATATGACATTCTATTGCTTGACACATGACACTACGTGACATTAACATGTAATTGATATTTTTTCCGTAATAAGTGAATCTTTAGTGACGAATCCCGCTTCTGTCTAGGGATGTGCGATGGTTGGGCAAAAGTGAGAAAGTGACGTGGTGAAAGACGTGACCGACAATTTGACAGAGAGCGTCATGTTCACCACACCATGGGAGTTATGGTATGGGGTGCTATTGCTTATGGTAGCAGATCACTACTAATTTTCATCAGAGGCAATATGACAGCCCGACACTATATTCAGGAAGTAGTGGAGCCTCATCTTATTTCCTACCTAGACACCATCCAAAATCCGATTTTTCAGCAAGACAATGCCAGATCATCGTTAGCCTTCATGGACATGGCATCAAGCGTTTACCTTGGCAACCACGTTCGCATGACTTATCTCCAATTGAACATGTCTGGGACATGATAGGTCGCAGGCTCTTGAATTTGCAACACCCTTCACAGGTTTAGTAGCTCTTTCTCACGAAGTTGCAGTAGCCTGGAGTGAGATACCCCAACAGGCGTGTCAAAGAGTGTATAAGAAATCGTGGATCCTCAACACATTATTGAACCAGCTTCTGCAGTCAGTTGACGAATCAAGCTGAAAATTTAATCATACCCCAACAGGCGTGTCAAAGAGTGTATCGAAATCGTGGATACTCAACACATTATTGAACCAGCTTCTGCAGTTAGTTGACGAATCAAGCTTTTTTTTATACTCCAACTACCACGAAGGCCTAAGGCCTAAACACCCATTGGGTACCGTGGGGCTATGGGGGATACAGGGGAAAGGGGGAACGCCACACGGACTCTGGCGAGGGAACACGTGTGCATGCAACATGCACACATTCTGGCTGCGCCTACAAGATCCGCCGGGTGGCACCTGCACGTTCGACAGTCAGAGACCATCTACCACCTACGGACAATCACAACATCCATAGCCAAGAGAAAAAGTTCTCCTGGGACGGGACTCGAACCCGCACAGCGCACGGCGACTGATCAGGAGACCGAAGAGTCTACTACTGCGGCCACCGCTGCTGCCTAAAGCTGAAAATTTAATCATTTTACTAGTAAGGAACACTGAACATATATGCCAAAAATTATTAAAATCAGATAAACATACGTAGGTGTTTACCTTTTTTTGCCATTTACAGTAAACTTCCGATTATCCGGAATAATGTGGACCGGGCCATTTCCGGATAACCGAAATTTCCGGATAATCGAGAGTCGGATGCCGTCACGCAATGTGATCTTCATAATTTA
Organism: Acanthoscelides obtectus; assembly: GCA_963669975.1. Lineage (NCBI taxonomy): Eukaryota > Metazoa > Arthropoda > Insecta > Coleoptera > Chrysomelidae > Acanthoscelides > Acanthoscelides obtectus. The sequence continues at coordinate 24,121,026 of CAVLJG010000010.1, read as the reverse complement.
TTTTACTCTAGTTAATACATCTGCATTTATTTATTTTTTAATATACATACATAAATACATTGTATACATACTACATATTTATTCAATTATGTAAAACTTTGCGTAAATGAATCTAAATTCGTTTGAACTAGTTTTGACCTTCTTGCATTTGCTGCAAAATCACGCCATCTTCTTAAAAGAGCCACATCGCTTGGAGTTGCTTCTTTCTGCTGCTCTACATACCTAAGAAATAATTAGTTAGTATGTACATACTATGTCTGTACATATTTATGAAACAGATTTTTTATGATACAAACCTTATAGCTATCTCCAGAGCATCTTTGCCTTCAGTGTGAGAAATACTGGGAGATTCATCCACATTTTCTTCCTCATTTAGTTCCTCTTCATTGTTACGAGTCACAAGAGATATTATCTCATTATCTGTAAGCTCCATCTGCTCATCGCCTTCCAGCCAGTCGGTAAAATTGCCCATGTCTACGTCTTCGCAATCACTAAGCTATTTGGTCATTTGAAAAAGTTCTTCAACTTCAGCACTATCTTCTTCAGCCATCGTGCTCTCTTTTTCTTGTGGTCTCAACAGGTTTGACCATGATTTTTCCAATGTCTCCATTTTAACTTTGTTCCACGCATCTGATACCCAGTATACAACATCTTTAAGGTCAATTTGCTTTAAGCAATCCAGCAAGCTGCAATCAGTTTCATGTATTTTTTCCAATATGGATTGCAATAAAAGTTTTCGATAATGTCTCTTAAGGGTTTCTAGCACACCTTGATCCATAGGTTGGATTAGGAAAGTCACATTTGGAGGAAGGAACATAGCCTTTATTTCACCACTTACCAGATCACTTTCTTTCGGGTGAGATGGTGCGTTATCTATTAACAAATGAGCTTTTCTTGGGTACCCAGATTTCTTCAAAAATGTCTCTACTTTAGGTACGAATTCTTCAAAGAACTAATTTTGAAATAAGTTAGAATCCATCCACGCACTTTTTTGATGTCGATAATACACCGGTAAGGTGCTAGAAGATATGTGCTTAAAAGCCCTTGGTTTTGCAGACTTACCAATACACATAATGTGTAGTTTGTGTCTACCAGAAGAATTGGAGCAAGCGAGAAGTGTAATTCGTTCCTTCGATTTCTTGTACCCCGGTGCTCCTGCTTCAGTTCTTGATGCCAGAGTTTTAGATGGCATCATTTTAAAATTAAGGCCTGTTTCATCACAGTTATACAATTGATCCAACGTGTACTTTTCTGATTCTATAACGGCGTTGATTTGTTTTATAAAATCTTGTACTGCTGCTATATTTGCTGAGAGTTTTTCACCACAGATTCGCAATTCGCGTACTCCGTGCCGCTTCTTCCACCTAGTAAGCCAACCATCGCTAGATGTAAAATCAAGAGGCGATTCAGTCACTGGTAGATCCTCGCGTAGTGAAAGTGCCTTTTCTTGCAAAATAGGTCCGGATACGGGAACCCCACGTTCCCGCTGTTGATTAAACCATAAATATAAACTCTGGTCTATTTTTTCGTGCTTTGCTGTTTTCATCGTTTTACGTTCTTTAGTTGGTGCTGCTAAAACACTGCACCATTTTCTAATTTTGTTGCGATTTTTTTCCAGTCACCAACCGTGCTCACACCGACATCGTATTTTTGTGCAACTGTTTTTAATGATGCGCCACTGTCCAACATTTTTATCGCATTCAGTTTGTCTTCTAATGATATAACCACTTTCTTCCGTTTAGCAACTCATTTTAATACATATGATAACGACTCAGTAACTACATTCAACATGAATATGCACACAGCCTATGAAGAACAAATATGTTAGTGCTAAACGCAGAACAACTTGCCAATAACCATCTAATAACTATACGGACAAACATTACACTGTGATCTTCACACGAAGTCTGCGAGTGGCGATTTCAATCCGATGATACCCGAACCCGAATTCATTTCGTCGTTCGTCATTCCGAATAATCGGGAGGTCACGTAGGCATTGTTCCGGATAAAACGGCGCATTTAAAAACCGAATTTGTTCCAGATAAAGCGGCATTCCGGTTAATCGAGATCCGGATAATCGGAAGTTTACTGTATATATATATAATGTAATTTGAACTTAATCGCCCAATTGTTTGTGAACATAGCCGTTAGCCATCATACTAAATCCGCCTTGTAGATTTTAGAATCGATATTCGTTATTAGCGATCTAAGAAACACTTGAAACCTAATTTTGAGAGCGATTAATTTTTTACTAACATTGCCGCCATATTAAAACCGCTATTTCAAATTTTGAACAATCGATATCAAATTCGTTATTAGCAAGCCTGAAAATATCATAACTTGAGCTTGAACTAAACATTTGCAAAGATGTACACCATATTAAATCTGCCATTGTGATCTTTGACAAATGGATGTCCTGTTCCTTATCAGAGACAATGTAGAAGGAATTTTTCTAAAATTTAATGAATCTTCCTAATTTTGGCCATTATTTAGGACTTCTGCATCAATTTGACATCGATCGCGTGTGGGCTTAATTATAAATTTTAACACGTGGCAAAGCATAAATATACTAAGTGACATATAAATCCGAACACCCAGTTTAAATGGTTTTATTTTAATAAATTTTGTATAAGTACTTAATGAAGCATAATAAGTAAATGATAAAAAATTCAAAATGATTCCACTGCTTTAAAGCCCTTTGACCTTTAATAATGTGTGGATGCACCCTGATGTGCTACGCATTCTCCAACGCGCCTAGGCATGCTTCTGATCAGGTGGTCAATGTCTTCCTGTGGTATCTCATTCCAGGCAACCACCAACTCCTCTCGAAGTGCTTCTAGAGTCTGAGGAGGACGTTGCAAATTGAGCAATCTCCTATCCATCATATCCCACACGTGCTCAATTTTGGATAAGTCGGGAGATCTTGGTGGCCATGGTAACAATGTGACATCATTATGTTGAAAGAAGTCTATTGTGACTCTTGCAACATGTGGTCGGGCATTATCTTGTTGGAAAGTTCGATCTGCCAGGGTGTCAAGATAGGGTAAAAGATGGGATTCTAGAACTTCGTGGATATAACGCTGCGAGTTCATGTTACCTCTGATGAAGATTAAAGGTGACCTGGAACCATAAGCTATAGCACCCCAAACCATAACTCCAACAGTGTGATGAACATGTCTTTCAACAAAAAACTGTGGATTCCTCCTTTCACCACGTCGCCTTCTAACCCTGGCACGACCATCGTGCATGCCTAAACAAAATCGAGACTCGTCACTAAAGACAATACTGTTCCATTCCTGATCCCAGAGTGACCGTTGTCTGCACCACTCAAGGCGATTACGTCGGTGTTCTCGAGTTAAAGGGAGGACCCAATGTGGCTCGTATGAAAACAAGCCAAAACTTCTCATTCGTCGGTAAACACTTCGCATGCCAATAGGTCTTCCGTGTTCTGCAAACCATTAATTTGCAATGGACCTGGTAGTGGAGAAACGGTCCCTTAAGGCCAATAATCTTAGGCGGCGATCTTCACGGCCTGTTGTTCTACGGCGGCGTCCAGTGCCCCTTGCTCTTTGCGTACAGCCTTCTCGAAGCCATGCCTGACAACACCTAACCACAGTATCTACACTTCTTTGTACTCTAACTGCAATTGCCCGAAAAGAAAGTCCAGCTTCCCGAAGTCCCACTATACGGCCCCTATCAAACTCACTAAGTTGACGAAATCGTATAGGTCTCCGTACTCTAGGCATCGTAACCGATCGTAAAGGATATCAAGAACCAAAATCCGCCAACGTTGATTCTTTAGTGCGGCTGAAATATTCATTTTTAGAGCGTTAGTGAATTAAAAAAAATCAGTATAAGGCTGAACATTTTTTCACTTGTTATTTACAGTAAGATAAATACATTCACCAACTTTTATTAAAATAAAACCATTTAAACTGGGTGTTCGGATTTATATGTCGCTTAGTATATAAATGTTAACACGTGGCAAAGCATAAATATTTCGTATAATCAACCATTAACCATTATTATGTCCACATTTGGAATTAGTAGATTAGTCAGTGCCGTGGCGCCGAAGCCGAAGTTATGTGGCGTCACGACCAAACCTCGACGCACGAGGGCGGTCGGCTACAGTAGCCAACACAGAAAATGTCATAACTTCTCTTGCGTGTTGTAAGAAGGATAGGAATAATATCGACGGTAGAACTGCTAAAAATAGAACAAGTTGAATCTCATAGAAGAATATAATTTTATGTGCGAGCTGCTTACAGAGATTTCTACTAATATCCATAATGTTTAATTTGTACTGGTTTCTTTACATTAATTATACTTATATTTTGAAAACGTATACTTCTATATTAAATAAATTACAAAAAATGTGCAACATCACTTTTTGTTAGGCACCTAACTTCACAAATAATTATCTAAGAACAATTTACTATGAGACCAGTTGAATCTTTACAGGGATACCTCTGACAACACACGCAGCCTTTGTACTATAATATTTAAGACCATGCTTTGCTTCGTTTAAAGCTCGTAACAACTCGGGTTCCCAATATTTTTCTTGTCCAGCGCCTTTGGTAACCTTCTGAAAGTTCACTGAAAATAAAATATTTGAATTGTGAAACTTTCTACGCCGCCATGTGCAACCTTTCTGCCAAACTATTTGTGCAGGTCCATCAGATAAATCTCGAAAACAGACCACAGCATTAGCACAACTTCAGATAAAAATGGCTTTTGCAAATTTTCATACGACGCAGAGGTCATGAGAATCATGGAAAATCTTATGGAACTGTAATCAACGCAATATGGATCATCAAAAATGTACTCACTTTTATCACTCAATGCCTTGTTCCAGTCAGTTTTATCAACATATTTCCAATGAATTGGGGCTTTTGACGGTATCCAATAGCTCAAAAAATTAGTTGTTAAGACATCTGTATCAAGATCCGTTACCTCCCATAACATTCCAACAACCGAAGGGCTAAAAAACAAATAGCTGTACTAAAAAAAATATCGTCAAGTAAGTTGATTCTGCATTTGACACGTAAACGCCATTCATAATAGATTACGTTCGGAAAAAGCTGGCCCCTCTGAGAAAAAAGAAAAGCTACGAACACGAATAACAAAAAAATTATTAGTGCATAATCCCTACCCTGGGATCTAGAAAATTCCTCGTTGCCCTACCGCAAACATAGGCTATCAAGCAACGTTACTGAACCACGACAATTAGCTATACGATAAGCCAGTAGTAAGCACGTTAGCGGTCAGGCAATGGCAGGACTTTGTGCACGTAGGTATACGTTGAAAGCGTTGCCGTGCGGCCGCGACTGATATGCGACGCGTCGATTGAAAGTATTTCTCTCAGTTTCAACGGCAAATCTATAATGTGTGAAATATGTCTAATAAGTCCGAAGAATTATCACTATTGGAAGCTTATGAATATACTAATTCGAAAAAATCAAGACATACACTCCACCGTCACCCCACCCTCCTAGAAGCCTGTGAAAACGATCAGATACGTCTGGAACCGATTTTAAAAAAACAACAAAGCTTTTTTGTTCTTGTACTGATAGTTTGAAAATTTGATGAAAATCCGACAGTTACCTTACAAGTTATATTCGGGACAAGGATTAGCTGACAGACAGGGAGACCGACCGACGGACGTGACTGACATGGCTATAATATTTTATTTTCGAAATTTTTCGCGATTACAATATTTCCTCGCCAGTGGGAAGTTAAAGTCCAAGTCCCAAAAATTACAATCACTGATTAAAAAAGTACAAATGTTCTTACCATTTTCCCATAAGGTAATAATGGTAGCTAGCAAACATCTCTACTTGTGGGTCAAGCCTGTTATTTCTGACACTTCCACATCCAAACAATAGTACGACTGCTTTAATATTCGATTTTTGAACTTGTTCTAACGCCATCAAATGGCTACCATTTCCGTGACCACTATATCTGGAAACAAAATATAAGTTGTATTCGGATATTTAAGACAACACCGCAGGACAAAATTTTCCTATTGTCATCCGGAATTAGTGGGGGATTATATTATATATTAACATTCTTACAGGAATACGTCTGCAGATGTTAGATACTCTAGGAACTTCCCATCTTCTGGCTGACTACCTGAAATTCCAGACCAGCTTGGCATCCAGTAGTTAAAAAATGACATGATTCTTGTTTCCATATTATCTAGGTCTTTGTCTGGATTGACAACATAGCAACCTAGTGAAAATAAGATAGATTGAAATATATGAGAAAATTGTTTATATGATATTGAAACTTAAATGAACTATAAATAAAGGACTATGATTTAATGTTTACATAAAAGATATCACCCATAATGAGAAAAATTAACCAAATATCAGCACTGTAACATATTTACCTTTATTAGAATATTTTATTATTTTATATCCATCAACTATGTCATTTCTATGAGACTTGTATAAGTTATATAGGAATCTAAGTGAAGGCACTCTTGTGACTGGTTTTTCCTTTAACACATCCATCATTTCCCAAGGAAATGCATCCAAATCCTGGAATAATAAAGTAAATATCTGATGCCTTCATTTGTGAAATATTGGAACAATAATGTGCCCTTTTGAGTATTACCTCATGTAATATGAGTATTATAGGATTCCTTTTTAATTCATCTGAGGATCCAACAATATCTTCATTTAGTTTTTTAACTGCCAAAGCTATTGTTTTGATGACACTTTTATCTGTCACTTCTGGGAAACAATACTGGATAGCAGCTCTTACTTCAGTTGATTTCAAGGTGACGAAATTTTTCACTAAACAGGTTAAAATAGCTTTTGCTTTTTCAGTAACTTTCACATTAGCAATCCTGAAGAATAAATATTATTATGGGTATAGAAAAGCTAGTACTGCAAAATTACTGCCTGCATAACAAGTATGTATGTATGATATTTCTTTGAATTTCAGAAAATATAGCAACTCGCAAGGTTAGCATCAAAATCTAGAGTTCCTCACCCATTAGAAATACCATGGATTATTTGTTCTTCCAAAGCTTCATCGCAGTATTTTCCAGTAAATAAACATCGCCACTGCTTTAACCAGAGATATTGCATGTCTTTAACAAGAAACTAAAAACAAAAATTTGATATTCAATGATGTTTAGAGAAGGATTTCAATAATTTTAGTAACAGTAGTGGGTTAGGACATACACAATACATGAAATTCTCACCTTCAATCTATCTTCAATACTTCTCCTTTTACTCAAATAATCACTTTTTTCAGCTAAAGATCTGAAGTTTCTCCTCTTTGAACCATATGTTAAAACCTCCTTATTATCTCTTATAATAGAATACATTTCATTTGCTAATTTTACCGTCTGTCCTACAATTAACGAAGTTCTTATATAATCTAACACAGTGGACCCACAGTAATCCGACAAACCTTTTGCAGGACGATGTCGGATTATAGAGTACTGCCCAAAACCCTGTACAGTCCTAAATTTTTTGAAAAAATGTGCCTTGTAATCCGAAAAATTACAAATCAAAGAATCTATTTGAACTAACAATCATACTACATAATTATGTATACGAATTAAACATCACAATGTAGTGCTAGTATATTTTATTATAAAAATAATATCATCAGTGCTATATAACGTACAAAAAAAATAACTAAACTCATTAACATTAGGAAATAATCATGTTGAAACAAATGTACATATTTACTAAATCCAGTCGTGACAAAAATGAAACATCATACACAGGACTGCATTTTAAGGATGGTCTTCTATGTACCATTTTTTCCTCGATGCCTTAAAATGCGGCCCTGTGCATGATGTGTCATTTTTGGTCACGAATTGTAAATCGCCCTGTATTTAAGTGTTTCACAGGATATTACAAATAAGTGAACCTCTGGTAATCCGACAAACATTATGCAGATCAGTGTCGGACTATCGAATTTGTCGGATTATAGAGCACTGCCTAAGACCCCCTATAGTCCGGAATTTTTTACAAACGAGTACCTTGTAATCCGACAAATTACATATCCGATGGTAAGATTATCTATACATATATGTTATGTATATGTATGTACTTTGAAGTACAAATCATACATAGTTTATGCATGTCGAATTTAATAAATTAAATAACAATAGAGAGCTTAAGTTTTATTATAAAATTAAGCATAAATGCCCATACATATGTACCAAAATAATCAAGAATTATTAATCAAAATCATTAATGAATTCATCAAATTATGAAGCTTGGAAATATTCATCATTTTTTTTGTTTAAGGTTGTTATAACGCGAGATCAGAGCTTTGTTCCTCAGTCTTCTCAAAAGTAAAAGTTCGTTGTAGGATGTACCATTCTCTTCAGCCCATTGTAAACCTAGCTCAAAGGCGTTAATTGCGTCTTGTGCTGTGACTTGTGGAGCTATTGCAATCACGTCGTCGTTATTTTCCTGATTGTTTGTTGTATAATTAGAAACCTCTTTTATAATCTCTTCGTCAGACATTTAATGAAAAACATTTTCCTCTTTATCCATTCCACGGCACCAGATTTCCAAATCTTCCGGACTTATCTGTGTTTCAGTAGCGACTTGTTCTATAACTTCCGAAGTAACACTGATTTGTGGAACGTTGCTAGGAGTGGTGATTATATCTGGCCATAACTTTTTCCAAGACGATTTAATAGTTGATGACGGTAACGCATTCCACGACTGACAAAGAGCATATTAAATTCTTTTAAAGTTTGTTCTATTGGTTGGTCTTTTGATACAACTCTCAGAAGTAGGTTTTTCTTATAGTCTTGCTTGACAAACTGCATGATATTCTGGTCCATTGGTTGAATCAGTGCAGTGCAATTTGGCGGAAGAAACATCGCAGTGATGCATTTATCCTCAGTTGTTAGTTCTTCTTCAGACGGATGACCGGGAGCGTTATCAAGAAGCAACAACGCTTTTTGAGGAAAATTATGATCTTTTAACCATTTTCTAACTTCAGGTACGAAGCATTCATCAAACCACTTTCTGAAAAGGTATTTTGTCATCCATGCACTTTTTTGTCCATAATAGGTAAATCAATGTTTTTGAATGCCCATGGTTTATTAGATTTCCCAATGACCATCATCTTAAGCGCGTGTGTACCCGCAGCGTTAGCACATGGTAGTATGGTTACACGCTCTTTACTTACTTTTCGTCCAGGTACGGATTTTTCGTTACAAGAAACGAAAGTTTTGTTAGGCATCACACGCCAAAATTGTACACCTGTGACGGGTCACGATTTAAATCGTTCACCTTTTGCAAAAATCTTAATTCAAAGGTGCAGGTGGCATCGTTAGAAAGCTTCTCTCCTGTAATAGTCATTAAAAGTATGCCATAACGACTTTTAAAACGTTCTAGCCATCCTTTGCTGGCAAAATCATCTTTTTTTGTTATTTCCTTATAAAAAAACTTAGCTTTCATGGCCAACATGGGTCCTGAAATTGGTGCATGCCTATTTCTTTCCTGAAGAAACCACATGTACCAAGCTTCTTCCACTTCTGGATGTTCAGCTTTCTTGAGTGTCTGTCTCTTGCCTGGCCCGCAGAGAGTAGTTGGCACGTACTTCTTGATCTTCTCGTAGTTTCTTTTAATGTCATAAGTTGTAGATCGGCCTACGCCGTATTCACTTGCTAAACTACTGAAAGTTTAATTGCGATTTAAGCCGTCTAAGATATCACATTTTTCTTTAATTGTCAATGTTTTGTGCTTTCGCTTCTGAGTTTGTGATGACATTACTAGGTACTATACTTAATACACAATGAATAAATAGCAAACGCTAGGCTGTACCGCTATCACCAGTAGTCAGATACAAACTAAGTAAAACAATGCTTACGCGTCGAGCACGATAGCGGTGGCGCGTACAAGTTGTAACCTGTTCAAACCTGCGTGATCTACATTAGCGAAGATTGTCAAATACGTATGTATGTGATACATATTCAAAGACATGTCGGATTACAGGGGGCGCCGGATTAGACAGGGGCCGAATTATCGGGGGTCCACTGTAATGTGTACCAGTTACAACCTGTCCAATCAAGTATTATATTAGTGAAGATTTGCCGAATTACGTAAAACTAATAGAGTAGGTGTGTCGGATTACAGAGACGCGAGATTAGACAGGGCCCGCACTACCCTGGGTCCACTGTACCTAGTAAAATAACGTTCAAATCAAGAGGCCTTTATCAAGATATTTGAAAATAGATACTTCTCACTCACCATTAACAGGGTCTTTAGGAGGTCCCGCAGTGACTAGAAATGGGTCTGGAGCAGCAGGCCCACAGTGGAAAATAGATATATGGATGGCTTCAGTATAATAGGTATTTATATCTTCTTGAAAGTTTTCTAATGGGTTATACTTAGGTGTTAGTTGCACAAGAGTCCATTCTATAAAATAGAAAAGTAGAATCATTAAATTGTTCTGAATTATCAATATTCAGTCAACATGCTGCCAAGATAGTATGGTTGTCAGTGGCTAAACATTTTTTAACATAAGTGATCTTATAATTTTCCTTTATATATTTCACAAGCAGGACAAAATGAAAATATATATATATATATATATATATATATATATATATATATAATATATTAGTCTAATCATATTGGGTGAAAATACCCCTGGCTTGCAAAATAATTGTAAAGTCTGGTTTTACTGCTGCAAGTTGTTCAAGGGGGTTTTTAAAACATGGATGCATAAAATGGGTAGTCCAATTTTTGTGGGTAAACTTTTTATTCGACAACAAAGAATGAGAAAACATGTTTTTTGGGATTCAATCAAAAATGTTAGCAGGAACTTTTCAAATAAGACTTTTAGGTATTTATGAGACCTACAGAATGAGACTACATGTAAAAGGATCCCACTAATAGTAAAAGTAAATGCAGATTTTTATTGAGCAATATACAAGGTTCATTCAAATGGCATTTTACAACCAAAATACACTAGTTTACTTTGCCGACATGAATCACAAGCCATTCCGAAACATAATTGTTAGCTTTATGTGAAAAATGAAGGTTTCCTTTTTTTCTCCAAAACAAAAATCAAACATATCGTATTTGTGAGTAACTGAACAGATTCGTTACGATATTGGGAAAAAATATAAACATTTTAAAACAAAGTCGATGTGTCTATCATCTTTTGTTCCAAATACGAATGTTTGAATTTGTTTAGATGAAAAAAACGTAAGCCTTTGTTTGTAGCATAAAAATAACAATTATCTTTTGGAACGGCTTGTGATTCATGTCGGCAAGTTAAACTTGTGTATTTTGCTATGAAACGCACTTTGAACGAACCCTGTATATTGCTCATTAAACTATAGTGATGGCTGGAGACAGGTGTTTTGGAATAAACAATTAGAAATTCTCAAAAACTACTTGACCAATCGACTCCAATTTTGTTGTGGTTGCTGCGTGAAATTATCGTCGCATTAGCAACGAGTGCCGAAAACTTGCATTTTGCCTAAGTTTTTGCCCATAACTTTTTTACTATTAGTGGGATATTTTTACATGTGGTCTCATAAGTACCTAAAAATCTTATTTGACGAGTTTTCTCATTCCTGCCAACACTTTTAATTGAATCCCAAAAAACACGTTTTCTCATTCTTTGTTGTCAATTAAAAAGTTTTCTCATAAAAATTGGTGTACCCATTTTATGCATCCATGTTTTAAATACCTTCTTGACCAACTTGCATCAATAAAACCAGACTTTACAATTATTTCGAAGAAATCTGCTAATATGATTAGACTATATGATCTACACTCAACCAGTATAAGTAAAACCTGACAGGATCATTTTAATAAGAATAAATGATATCAGATAGTGACCAAAAAATCAAAAATTAAAGCTACAATGTAGTTGATCCCAATGGGACTTCTTGGATCTTCCTGAAAAGCTATATGAGCTGCTTTCCAGTGATTTAAAGTTTGAGAGTGACTACCAAGTTACTCAGAGTAACTCAACTGGGTCACTGGTAAGCTGCTCCAAGGACGACTCTTGCATACATCCCTACTAAATCTTTTTTGCTTGTAAACACAAGGTAACATCTCTCAAGGGTTTGTTCCATGTATACTCTAGAATTTACCTTTGGGCATTTCTTTTAAATGCTGTAACATTTCTGCTACATGCTTTTCTTCAGGATATGTTGAGCACTTAATGTCTAAATTTTTTATAGCATCTACAAGTAGAGTTGCATGATCCACCTTTTGTGTACGTTTATTTAGTAGTTTTTTGTAGCATAAAGCAGACTTCATTCTTAGAGAATGTGAATGGCATTCTGTGGGACCGTAAATAGCACGAGTTTCATTTTCATCACCAATATGTACTTTATATCTATGTCTTCCTGGAATGAGATTCATCAATACAGTTTTGCAGGATACTCATATAATATTACTTACTCTGGAGTAAAGGACCTGATGGGTAATGTACGTTTGATGCGCTTAATGAATAAGCTGTATCGAACATTTCTCTTATTTCCACTTGATCAACCATAGCTTTGTGTTATAAACATTACAAATTATAAAAAATGTCAGGCTTTTAAAGGGACTTTTATAACGTATGAATTTTCAAATATGACAAATGACAACCCCCGTCACAGAACACATAATCTGTCAATGAGGAAAGGCCGATGTCAAAAATAATTAATCAAATTCAAGCGAATAACCAAATGAAAATGGTATTTACCATTTTGCATTTTGCGTTCAAGCTAGTGTGATAATAGGTGAATTCTTTAATTCACTGGTTGATTCCACCACTGATGGATGCGGTGCTTATGGTTGACCCTGTTCACAGCTTTGTATGGTGATGGCAGCAACCAGTTGAATTAAAAGGACGGATGTCTGGTCCACCGGTGGCACCGGTTGCTCAACCGGTGAATTAAAAAATACACCATATTAGTTTGGTTATAAGATCCGTGACGTCATGAATCAGCTGTTATATGTCATAGTTATCACTAGTGGTGTTGGTTATCGTTACTTACGAGTACTCGTTACTAATCATTACTCTTCTACAAAGTAATCGTTTATTGTATTCGTTACTTTGATTACTATGAGTAGTATGAGTATAACGATTTGGCAATGTGCGTCGTGTGATTAATGTCGAATTTAAACAAGTTGAATGGAACCTAATCTTATAAGAAAATAGACGACCTTAAAATTTGCAAAAGTTATAAGCATCGTTTATTGAAGACTATCGTGTTTAATGCAAACATTGTATCTTCAAACTGTATGCTTATCGAGATGAGTTATCATAGGATGGAGTGTCATATGACTCATATGAGCCTACAAACTGAAAATACTTTGTATTTACTAGAAATACTTAAAAACGTCTTTTAGTCAGAAAGATGATCTGTATATTTATGGGCTTAAGGAAATTCGAAATGGCATGTGACTTTTCGAAGCATTTCAATTAAGCATAATATATCAGTATAAAAAATTCTACGTTGAGCTTGATCTAGACATACTATTGGTGGTCATATTGAATTATAATTTTTTTAGCAAAACAGTGCATGAAAACACGAGTCAAATTGACATAGCTTTTATTATTGTGGTTTTCCTGAACGGTGGTGTTACCTTGTTGTCGCTTTTCTGCCTCATAATACTGCCGAACTTTGATCCGATCCAATCGACTACTTATTCCTTTTCAGGTTCCCAAGAACACAACAATAAAAGCGAATTTGTGACACGGGGTAAATAGGTAAACTTCAGATTTAAAAACAATTACCAAATTCTATGTCCGCCAATAAAAAAAATGAGTTTCCAGGTTTCCATCTGAATGTGGGATGTCTGGCAACCCTGGTGTATGAGCGGTAGTGCTACAGTCTAACCAGCGTTACCACTCAACGATCAACGATTGTGCAGGTACCGGGTTGGGATACGGGAAACAGAGTAATCAAAGTAATCATTTCGTGCTCGGATTGGTACTCGTTACTTCGGGTATCTACGGGTTTCGTAAGATTACTCTTTCAACATCACTAGTTATCACCGTAAAACTGTGGTATTTACCCAACTCCTGAGTAGTTTTATATTTCTGGTTATTATTTAAAATGTGACAAATTTTGGCGGGTATTGGATATTTTTGATGTACTTCAGCTTCATTTTTTGGAAACTTGATACATGCTGACTTCAGTTGTAGCATAAAGTAGAGCCCTTATTAGTTACACTCATTACTGTTGATGGGGATACTTTAAATCTAGTTCCTATGCTTAAAAAAGTATCCTGTGTAGCCATATACCACAAGAATACTAAAATATGGTTATATAAACTCACTGAATAATGTCCACCTGTATACCTACAGCATTGCTAATCTCTTTTTTTATCGCTTTTTCCTATCATTTCTGCTAAATCAATAAATTAATGTTTTCCACAATAATAAAAATTATGTCAATTTGATTCCTGGTTACTTGTCCCACATCTTGCTGAAAGTTTATAATTCAGTATGACCACAAATAGTATGCACGGACAAAGCTCCACGAAAATTTTTTTATACTGGAACATGCTTAATTGAAATGCTTTGAAAAACTACATGCCATTCTGAATTTCCTTAAGCCCATATACAGATCATCTTTCAAACTAAAAGACATGATTTTTAAGCATTTCTAGTATTTTCAAGTTTTTAGGCTCATATGAGTCCTATGACACCCTAGCCTATAATAACCCATCTCGTTTTGCATAAAGTTTGAAGATACGATCTTTGCATTAAAAACGGCAGATTTGAATAAACCATGCTTGAAAAATTGTGCAAATTTTAAGCTTGTCTATTTTTTTACAAGATTCGGTACCATTGTAGTTTTTTTTATACTCCAATCACCACGAAGGCCTAAGGTCTAAACACTCATGGATACCGTGGGGCTATAGGCGAATACAGGGGAAAGGGGGAACGACACACGGACTCTCGCGAGGGAACACGTGTGCATGCAACATGCACACATTCTGGCCCCGCCTACGAGATTCGCCGGGTGGTACCTCCGCGTTCGCAGTCAGAGACCGTCTACCACCCAATCCAATCCATAGCCAAGAGAAAAATTTCTCCTGGGACGGGATTTGAACCCGCACAGCGACTGATCAAGAGACCGAAGAGTCTACTACTGCGGCCACCGCTGCTGCCTATAGTTCAAATTCGACATTAATTACACGACTACGTTGCCAAATCGTTATACTTATAATAATCAAAGTAACCAATACAATAAATGATTACTTTGTAGAAGAGTAACGAATACTCAAAAGTAACAAGAATCAACACTAGTCCCAAATTTTAAGGTTGTCTATTTTTTACAAGATTCGGTACCATTGTAGTTGTTCAAATTCGACATTAATTACACGACGTACGTTGTCAAATCGCTATACTCATAGTAACGAATACAATAAATGATTACTTTGTAGAAGAGTAACGAATACTCAAAAGTAGCAAGCATGAACACCACTAGTCCCAAATTCGTTTATTACCCCATCACGAATTATAGCTGTCATGCACGAAAAAATGAGGTTATACAAAATTCATTATTAAATAAAACTTGGGCAAAATCACATACAACGTAGTTTTAAAGCTGTCCATTACAAAGATGTCTTTATTAAATAATGTCGTGAAAACTGTTCTCAATGGCATCAAACCATTCACCACCCAGAAGTCATTTGTACGATTTCGATACCATGCAGATAAAGTTGCCAGGGGGCCCTTAGTCAGAAGACATGGATATGAAGAAAAAGTATTGCAGAGAGGACTGCTGCCTCGAGACCCAAAGGCACAACCACTTCCTATCCCATTATACAGGCCCCAGGATGCTTGGTCAGAGAAGAAGGCTTTGTTTGGCCAGAATGACTATATAGACATCTTGGGCAACGAAAACATCCATCCTGCAAGGATACTTTATAATGTGCCAACTTGGTTGAGAGGTGTTGGTGGGAATGAGTACCAGGTCATGCTTCGGAAGAGGAAAATGTTGGGACAAACGACATATCCTTTAGCAAGGCCAACAAAATGGTACCAGTTAGAAAAGAGGATCTTTTATTTGTATAAATTCCTTAACCGAAAAACTAGGACACCATACAGAAATAGATAAACTATTTTATTACAATATATTAAAATACATAGGTTGTACATTTCAAAAATGAATCAATAAAAATTTTCTAAAAAGTTATTCCCTTTTCTTGAAAGTTAATAAGATTGGTCCATCTGGTTTATTTATGAGTAATGATCTAGAGTCTAAGGTTCCTCCAGCCCATTCTATTTTATAGTTTCTTACAACCTAAAATAAATCACAATAATTAGATATCAAGGGCATACCTAGCCTAAATCAAGGTGGCCCTTCAAAAAAATGTTCTGGTGGAAGTTCATATCTACATAACTATGCTTGACATGTTTCTTTCTATTTGTATTTCATTTATTCAGGGTGTTCATTTGAAAACTTCCCACCACCGATTTATTGAAAACCACTGATTAAAAGAAAAAAACGGCGAGACACGTCAAAAGATTTGTCAAGGGGGTCAATTCTGAATGACGGGTATCGAGTTTTTGGCGTTCATCAGGTAATCGATGGCCATCTATTACAGACAAAAAAATATTTATAGTTTTTGTTAATTGGCCCTTCTATAACTTGGAAAGTATCACGGGATTTTGAAGAAATTTCGATCCAGTATATCATCAACAAAATATCTATAACTCTCCCAAACTTGACTTTATCTTTTTTGGCAACAGTTGAATCTTCATTTTTTGCCGAAAAGTGCATAAGAGTAAACACGAAATAGAAGCCAAAAATTAAAGCCTCCTACTCGGAATATATGTATACCACTCCCTACCAAAACGACAACGAAAATTTTTTTTTCGAATAGAACACCGTACATATTTTAGTATATTCTAATATGCCACTTCAAAGGAACACGTTTCAATATAGCCGGGGATAGAGCATATTTTATTAATTCCGGAAATTATTTATTGTTGTCGATATTTATTCGATGTTTTTCTACAATTACTCGAAATTTCGTCATAAAGCCAAAAATAGTTTTACAGAATAAGTAGAAGGATATACTGTACCTAGTTTGTTCTAGAATGATTTGAAAAACAAATTTATCGTATTTTCACCATTGTGATCTCAGAAAATAGAACAAAAAATAGAACTTTAATGAGAGTTTTGATCTCTTATCTCCCGACTGAACTTTGATTTGTCTTATGTATGCCATTTTGCATAGGCGGATAGCTTTCAATTCTGATTTCAAATATTATAGCATGTCATACATTATTATAAAAAAAAATCTTGAGTAAGCCTTGAAATTAACATATAGTCATTTGTTTCATAGAATATCAAAGATGATAACATGTTAGGCATTGATATATGACTCCAAGTGTCTATCTTCATATACAGTGGAAGCCACTTATAATGAACTTGCTTATAATGGAAACCTATATATAATGGATACAATTTAAGGTCGTATAAATAATTGCATGTAAAATCCTCGGATATTATAGATTCGCTTAAAATAGATCCTCGCTTATAGGGGATTTTAATCCATTATGTGCGAGCTATTTTGGTCGTTGCCCGAAGCAGATTTAGCTGATGCAATCGTTTAAGGAGGTTTGGCTTCGCAGTTTGCATTCGAACTTAGCCACCAGTGCTGTACTGTATTTATTAGACATGTCGAAAAGTACGAAACGTGCATTTACTTTACACGAAAAGTTCACAATAATTAGTGAGCTTGAGCAGGGTTCATCAATATATGTGCTCGTTTGGCTATAAAAAAATCCACTGTGTCAAATATGTGGAAAAACCTTGACAAAAATAAAATAAACTGGAAATCAAATAGTCAAAATAAAAAAATGCGGCTATTGCTGCATCCCCAAGTCGATGATATGCTGTTTAAACGGTTTCAACAAAAGCTTGCTAATAATTTTCCAATAAGTGGCCCTATGCTAGACAGGTTTAAGAAAATACATTACATTGTTTTTGGAAAAATGTGTGGTGTCAGCTTCAGTTGACAAGAACGTTACCAATGACTGGATTTCTCAAGTTTGGCCCGTCATATCCAGTAATTATTCGGATGATAACATATTCAACGCAGATGAAACCGGGATATTTTATAGAATGGTACCAGATAAAACTCATAAATTAAAAGGTGAAACTTGCAATGGAGGGAAACTATCAGAAGAGCGAATAACAGTCATGATTTGTGCTAATGCTTCAGGTACTGAAAAATGGAAAATATTGATAATAGATAAGTGAATGACTAGAAATTCATGTTCTAATCTTTTTGATATTCAATGGCAGTGTTGCAAAGAATTTATGACCTTTTTTTTATTTCGAAATTTAAGAATCCCATGTGTTTCAAAAATGTTAAAACAATTCCCGTCGATTATGTTGGAAATAATAAAGCTTGGATGACTGCATCAATTTTTGAAGAATATTTAAAAAAGTGGGTCGCTGAACTTGTTAAGAAAAATCGTAAAATTTTGCTCTTGGTCGATAACTGCCCCGCTCATCCAAATATTTGACTTAATAACATCAACCTTCAATTTTGTCCACACAATGTGACATCAGTTCTGCAACCAATAGACCAGGGTGTCATTTGGAGTCTTAAACAAATTTATCGGAAACATATGTTGATGAAAATTATGGAGCTCTAAGAAGATGTCAATTACCAAAACTGTTACCATTTTAGATGCTATAAATTTGCTTACTATTGCATGGGAATTGGTTACTCCAGAAACGATACATAATTGTTTTCGCTATGCTAGTGAAAAACAACTGAAATAGTCAAAGATTTTAAGCCAGAAGATGAAATTCCATTAAGTGAATTACTGAAAATTAATAGTCTACTGAATATAGACAAATTTATTGAGTATGTACGTATATGTTGACAATAATTTAATAGTAACACAGGAATTGTCATACTCCAATTTGGTTAATGAAGGATCCGTTGATAACGAACAGGAAGACGAACTAGAAAACAACGATGAAGAAGAGCTTCCGGTGACAATTAAGGAGGCATTAGACTACGTGAAAAAGTTGAAAAGTTATTTTCAGCAAGAAGAAGACAGTACAGCCACGCTTACCAAATTAAATAAAATTCAACTTGTTGTTTTAAATAATTGCACAAGAAAACAATCTGTTCAAGTGAAAATTACTAGCTTTTTTACCAAATAATTTACGGTTTTTACACATACCTACACAATACGTATGCCTGTAATACGTGTATCAGATTCTGAAAATATGCAAATTTCAAAATTACGTATAACTTTTTTGTATGTATCTTTATTTATGTAATACATGTTGAACACATCTAATATGTTATTTCTGCTGCTTTTTTCATTAAAAAAAAGTGTTTCTTTTAAGATGGTCATTCGCCTATAATAGACTATTTGTCACAGTCCCGCCGAGTCCATTATAAGCGGATTGTACTGTAGTTGGTTTAAACTCATTAAATGAAACGTCGGATCGAAATTCAAATTATGTCACCATGTAGATGAGAAAAAGTGGTAATGCGGTAGTGTAATTTGTAGGTAAATCTTGATCGTGAGACATTTTACCGTGTCCAAGATCCCAAAGGCAAGGTTCGAATTTAAAACACACGTAACGTACCGTGAAATGGGGTGAATAGAAACTGCTGGGTGAATAGCAACAAAAACGGGAAACTTCTTTTGAAAAAAATCAACATTGGAATTAAACCTCCCAACGCTTCAAATTTGTTCTCAAACGGTCAACAGATGTCGCCATAACTGCTTTAACAGGCCAAAGATGTTTTATGCTGGCAGCCCTGATTGCAGTAGCAACCACCCGTCGGAGTGAACACATGAGCCTTTTTCATCACTAGCAAAACTTTATTCACAGTGGTTAGCTAAAAACAGGTAAGACATTGAGTTTTTGGTTAAAGTAGCTTTAAGGTGTCTGGTTCACATTGCCTATTTCAGAAATTGCTTGTCTTGCTTATTTTTTTTGCTATGATGTAATATAATACATAACCACACTTTTAAGTAATTTTGGGGTGAATAGAAACACGTATCCACCCCATAACTGTTTTTTCTTTTGCAGGAAAATGCCTCGCGTTTATAAACCAGACCCTCGAGGTAAAACATATAAGAAAATTGATGAAAAAACTCTAAAAATAGCCCTTGCTTCAATTGACAACGGGATGAGTTATAGAGTGGCTCACGAAACATACAACATTCATTATTCTGTGCTTTATCGGCACCACAAAAACCGAAATCTGAAGCTTCATGGAGGACAAACAGCCCTAACCAAACAAGAAGAAGATATTTTAGTCCATCAACTAATAGTTTGTTCCGATTGGGGGTATCCACTTGACCATTTGGACGTCAGGATGATGATAAAAAATTACCTAGACAGTAGAGGTAAAACAATAACGAGATTTAAAGATAATATCCCTGGCAGAGACTTTGTCTATTCTTTTTTAAAACGTCACAAAAATGAATTAAGATCTAGAATCTGCCAAAACATCAAGCGCTCAAGAGCTGCTGTTTCTCCCAATACTATCAATGCTTATTTTGACAATTTAGCCACGGAGTTGAAAAATGTACCGCCATCAAACATAGTAAATTACGACGAAACAAATTTAACTGACGATCCGGGTAGAAAGAAAGTAATCTCGAAAAGGGGCTGTCGCTATCCAGAACGTATTTGCAATACGTCGAAGTCAGCCGTTTCTATTATGTACGCTGCTTCAGCTGATGGAAAATTTTTCCCACCATACGTGGTTTACAAAGCTAAAAATTTGTATACATCTTGGACAGTTGGAGGACCAAAGGACGTCAGATTTAATAGAAGTCCATCAGGTTGGTTTGATGCGATTTCCTTCTCAGATTGGGTAGAGAGCACTGTCACACCTGCAGTAAAAAATCTACCGGGAAAGAAGTACTTAATTGGCGATAATCTGAGTTCACATTTTTCTGCGAGTACGGTATCTCTTTGCGAAGAAAATAATATTTCATTTATATTCCTCCCGGCTAACTCTACTCATCTGACCCAGCCTCTGGACGTGGCATTTTTCCTGCCTCTTAAAACAGCCTGGCGACAGATCCTTGAAAAATGGAAAATGGGGGCTGGTTCAAAGCATTGCACGGTTCCAAAGGACAGATTCCCTTTCTTGCTAAATGACTTGTCAAAGGCTATTGAGCCTAATGCTGGAAAAAATATACAATCTGGCTTTAGAAAGTGTGGAATTTTTCCACTAAATAGGGATCAAGTCTTGGGACGCCTTCCGCAGCAAAATCTTGACGAGACAAATGATGAGAATCAGAACATTGAAGAAGGACTTAATAACTCTTTGGTAAACCTTCTAAGAACAATGAGATATGGCGATGGTCAAAATGTGAAGAGTCGACGTCGTAAAATTCAAGTTCCTGCTGGCAAAAGCGTTACAAGTGCAGATTTTGAAAGCACGTTGGATAAAGACGATCAAGAGGATACTGATTTGGAAAGAAGTATGGAAACCTTAGATGAAGATTCAGACCCGGAAATGAATTTGCCCCTTATTAATTTCATGCCAATAATGGCAAAAGCTCAAGATCATTCTTCAAGTGAAGACTCTGACATGGAAAAAGATCAAGATCATTCTTCAGATGCTGACTCAGAAATGGACACTTCACTACCAAGTTTCACCGATAAGTCCGAGAGAATAAGTTGGATACAAATAATTCATCAGCATCAGTCTGCTTTGAGGGTAAATTGTTTCGATGTGTTTCTCCTATTTCGCTTGATTTAATAGATAAAGGAACTTGGCTTCTGGTGTGTTTTCCAACAAAATATCGAAATAGACAAAGAAATAAATATTTTATCGGACAAGTCATGAATATTACAGAAAATGACATTGAAGCCACTTTCTTAAGAAGTCGCCCCACCAAACACTCGTCAGGATATATTTATGGATTTCCAGAAGTTCCGGATGTTTCCACCTTTCATTTTAGCCAGGTTGTTGGAGAGGTTTTCCCAGTTCATGACGAGATAGAAGCATCTACGTCAAGAAGAGACATTTTAAAATTTAATTTGCATCAAAGTTGTTTAATTTAAATAATATGTTTAAACTTGTTACATTTCTATAGAAATAAATGTTTTTTTTGTAAAATTGGTGTTTTTGTCAGTTTTTTTTTGTGTATTTATATTTTATCAATTTAAAAATTTTTTCAGGTTTTTCTATTCGCCTTCGTGTGGGTAGAATAGCAAATTTGACCAATTTAAATGGGTGTTTCTATTCACCCCACATTAAGGGTGAATAGAAAAAGAGCGTTTTTATTTTTTATTTGGAAAACCCCCTATTTAAAAAAAATCTATTATGCGCTTTTTGATCTACAAGTCGAGACCTGTAGATTCCTTATTTTTTGTTGTCAAAAAGGTGACTACCATGTTAGCAACAGAGTAGGAAAGGTCCGAAACTGTTTCTATTCACCCCATTTCACCGGTATATAGTGCTTTTAGCAAAATTAAGTTTATACCTAACAGAGATATCAACTAATCCTAGTAACTTCTCATCTTATGGATATTGATTCAGCGTAAAGAATACCGTGTACACGAATAATTTTTGCCCAACCAGGTAAAAGGAGGGGCGCCCCTTCCCCTGGGTACGACCTTGTTAGATAACAGATTTATATACAAAATGAAAAAATGATTTACATCTGGATCACTGTGACAACTTGAATAAAAATTTAGCACTTCACCAGAAAATTTACCTTTAGTGTTAGTATAACCATGTTTTGCTCTGCTAATCTCCTAGCAATGCACGACCTGGGACCATGTCCGAAAGGTAATAGTAGAAATGGATGTGCCTGTTTGTACAGAGGATGCCCTTTTATCCATCGATCCGGTGAGAATTTGTCAGCACATTCAAAATACTTGTCTAGTCGGCAAGATATCTGGTTTTGGCTGACTACCACTGTCTAAAATAATATTTATGAGTCTAGGGCGTTCATGGCTCGCAGCATGAAATCGGAATCTGCAGCTTTCACGTCAAGCATCATGAACGCTTATTACGCACATATAAAACTTTATGCATGACTGGTCTTAGGGTAAGTGAATACATTAATGTAGCCTTAAAGGGGAGATACAAGTAAATGCCTTGACCATACTATACAAGGTCTACTGCACAGTAAACAGGACTTGAAAAACGGTTAATGCTGTGTTTTATCTTGGTGTTATGAGCGGTTTGCTGTCGCGTATTCGTTGTGTTTGGGCAGAATATAGCGAAGAGGGAAGCTGACCCTAGTTGCACGATCGACGCTTGGGCCCGACTTCTGATATGGCAGCACAATGATTATTTTTTGTTCTGTACACTACATTTGGCCATGAAGAGATAGCGGTATGCCGACGTAGAGGCCATCCAAAAGGCGTCGAGGACCATCCCGACATAATCACTAAATAAGATAATTTTGATTTTCCGAAAGAAAAAATGCTTGTCCATTTTTGTCTATGTCCTGTTTAATTTGCGACAGAGCTTGTATGTCACCAGGTGCTGTTGAAACTTGACACCTTGCTTTGCAAAGGCATGGTCTTAATGAAAAACCTATTTGAACAGTAGGCATGAATGGTAATAAGTAAGTAATAGTACAAAACTTGTATGTTTGGCAGCATAGTATTCTGAAAAATTCCACGTAAAATGTAAAACAATTCAAGCAATCAGATATGTTTACCTCTGCAGGCACCGGATATGTAGAGAATACAGCTTCGTTTTGTAAAATTCGACCGATACCAACAGATACGGGTCTCAGCCTGAGTGATTCTTTGAGCACAGCTTTTGTGTATACTGCTTCCTTCAATACATCTTCAGTTACAGCACTTTGAGGTGTTTTAAGCAGTTTTAAAGATTCTTCATATGCTTTATGTTGTATTTCAGGATTGATAGCTAAATGGTATAATAGGAAACTAGTGGTGTACGTTGTCTAAAAATGTATCAAATACTAAATAAGATTAAATAAATTTAACCAGAGGAAAGCATGATAAGCATTAGTAAATAAATAAAAAGTATAAGACAGGAAAATATTGTGCAAAACTTGTTTCATGAAAGTATAATAGTGAATTTAGTATCCATATCTTGACATGCGTCTCCTCCACAAGATGGCATAGTTTCCCTTTCCGGGACCCGTAGGACCAAAGTCCCCGATGGCATTGCAGCTTTTAGGGCTTATTGTGCCTTGCTAATCGAGTTTACAGTACGTAGAACTGGTGTAACATATTTGCAACGCGGTGATGAGCTTCGCTATCCAGGAGGCTTCTATCTCTATCTAACATATGTGTCTATACACAGTTCTGTCTCGTAAACCTTGCCAAACCAAAGACTTCCCAAACCTCCAAGTGATAAATAATTACACTCACAGTATCTATTCCAGCCAGTAAGAAATCACAAATGACACCAATAATATCCTTAAAATCCAATTCTGGGGATGAGAGGTACGTTTCAAGTAATGTAAGTGGAGTATATTTATCCCTTTCTTTAAATAGTGACATTTTTAATGATAGTAGATCTATAGCAACACTGAAATGTAAAGTTTATACATGTTAAATATGATGAAATACATATGATAATGTTCTTTATCTAATTTAGTATATGAAACAAACAAAATATATGCAACTGCATTATGTTTATACTTTTACACATATAGAGAACTTTTTATATTTGTGGATTATATCTGAGAAGCTAACTTACTCTTCCATATATTCCTGAGATTTCCGGAGTTTCCTGTAAAGAGGAGTCTCAAACTTTCTCCATAACTGCGGTCCATTGTCAGTTTTTAAAATACATGAATTTGTTACATATGCAGCCTTTATGAGGCGTGATGTCCTAGAGTGTTTCTGATGCTCATGGTAAGAGAAACTATCTAATCTTATGTCCAACATTGAGTACCCTGTTACTGAAAATGAAAACATATGATGAAATAATATGTATTACTAAACTGTGCCTACTTAACTAAGAAAATTTGCACCACTTTTTCAGCTAAAAGGTAAATAGTTCAGCATTACTACAAACTATCTATTACTTAACACCTAAAAAACGTAAAAAAAAAAAAACACCGAAATGTCATCTTGCAGACTAAGCAGCGTTTAGTGTGCAATTAGTTCATTCCAGGTTTGCTCACTATGATTGCTGTTCGCTGATGTTTAAGCAGTACGTACAGCAACAAAACAAGTTCACAATAAGTGTTCCACAGCTTGTGCTAAGCTAAAAACGTACGATATGTCACAAAAAACATGAAACGTAAAGAAAAAAACGATTAAGTATCACTTTTCAAGATACATAATACACATGCCGGTCTGGCTCTGAGGTAGAGAGAAACACTTTTCCTACACAACTTTTGGGTTGCTGGCATTAGCTAATATTTTAGGAGTGGACACTGAAAAGAAGCAGTGGCAAACCTACACAAGCAAGCGGTAAAAGGAAGTGTAACATACTTTATAATAGGGCTCATATAATGTAATTGATGTGAATAAATTATTATTATTATATGTAGGGCATTCCTAACTCCAGACTGTAAAGCTTAGGAACAGTAGGTGGCAAATATAGGGACTAGCAAAGAAATCGTATACACTTAAACTGTTATCAATGAGCAGAAACTTGGAAACTGTGTGTTGTGCAGCAGTAATGAAAACTATATCTGATCTCTTAATCAAAATACTAAGCAAACTTCACATTACAATCTACAACATACATTCTAAAAATAACCTTGAGATTTCAGGTAGATAATCATTTCTATGTTTCTTTGGGGGTTGTCCAATGAACTCTATCCATTCTTGAATTATCTGATCACTGCCTTTCAAAAACCTTTTGACAGCTTGTGGGCTGCTTAGACCTTTCTGGAGGACACTTCTGATTCTGAACCATTCCGGTCCATTTCTATGAATAAGAAAAAGGAACTCATTAAATTTTGAGCTTTAGTGCACGTGAGCAGTAGGTACTATACTATTCGTTGTTGTTCGTCAGAGCGGTCCGGTGGACCTTTGCTCTTAGTTAAAAGTCTCATTGGTCTGTTAGTCTGTCAAGTCTGGCGCTACCCAGATACCAAACATGTTTAAGGGGAAAGAAGGAAAGAAATAGAGCAAAAAATGGAGTAAAAATTTCAAATGGTTTAAGCACTTTTTTTTGACTATTTGAATAATTTTGTAACTACAGAAAATAATTTTGATAGGTTTCTATACTGAAATAATTTTGATTGGTCTGAAATTCACAATTTAATTTTGATCACAGTGCGATACGTGGCCTGGAATGTTTGCAAACTTGCTCGAATTTGTAGTTTACTGAATTACGCAACAGAGGGTTGCTGTGCGTTTCGGCTAGATTATAACGCCGCTGTGCCTTAGATATGGGATACCAAGGTCTGTGAATGGTCTCATTTGACACGTACCATGGCGCGTTGGTGATTGTGCGTAGGGTTCTATTTTGCAGGACTTGCAGCCTCTGCATGTGCGTCTTCGCAATAAAATCATACAACCGAATCTTGTTGATCAAACTTAGTTTTGAATTTCTGCACATTTAAGGATACAGCTGCCAAAAGGTAATTTGGAATTTTGTTTTCAAAATATCAGTATGTTACTGCCAGGTCAACCCCTTGTCAGTGATGACTCCAAGGTACCTGACAGATTGTTCCCATGGTATACGAGTTCCATTTCCTGATATCGCTGATGGGGCATCGCGACGTTTTTTAGTACAATAGATTGAATGCGTTTTCGAAGTATTAATTTTGATCAGCCACCAATCCGCCCACTAGAATATTTCCTCCACTGCACTCTCCAGCCAGTCGTGAACAAGGTTTATCAGAACACGACTGGCCTAGTAGTGCAGTGTCGTCAGTATAGAGATAGACTTCACAGTTGCTGGGGCAAGGGACGTCATGTATATAAAGTGAATAAAGGAACCGGGCCATACATTTATATCCGCCGACAGTTTCCACCACCAGGTGGAGCTTTTCTTAAAGAATAAGAAAGTTTATGATTTTCATGATTTTGTTGAGGTTGTTGAAACCTGTAACTTGAAGCATGTGGTAGTTATGGAAATGACAGTTGCTGTTTTCTTTAACTGGAAAGACTTTTCTTCACAAGCAAAATTGAAAAAAAATATGCCATGTGTTTACCTGTCACAAATAGTTAAGGTAATTGTCAAGAAAGAAAGCCATATTTCAAAAGTTGAGACTGAGTTGAAAGAAATTGATTTTTTGCAAGCAAAGGTGTTAAAACCTGGAATAAATGACCCTATTGCAATACAAACGCCTCCTGTGATTCCCAGTATAGTAGAAAACATCAGATTTTAAAGAATTTAGGAGAAATTGTACCAGAAAATCATCATCACTTTTGGCAAGCAGAAGTATTTTAATTAACAGAAGATATTTTCTTCTCAAAGTTGCCTTTACATACCATAATTTTCGTTTTTTCTAAACTTACTTTTTAAGAGTTATTTTTAAGTAAATATGTGTTTGATATTAAAATATGTAAAGTGATTGTCACTTGGCGCATATATAAATTTTCATCATAATTATATAAATAAAACCAAGTATAAGCCAAATTTGGATTATACGTGGATATAATTAATTATTCTTAACATAATGGATTGCTTTCTTGGCCTGTATATCGCATAGCTAATAGCTGTGGCCTAGTTTTGCATATTTTTTCTGAAAACTGATTGCTTGCTATTATATGATAGATAATCTTACTTTATTAGTCAAGTAAAAGTACAACATAAACAGCAAAAATATTCAACTGCAGTTTTCTCAAAACTCAAGTGGAGATATGGGGCATTTTATTAATAGGGCAGTATAGGAATGTTGTTCTTGTTCACTGTACAAAGTGATGATTATTTGGTTATTATGAAAACCTTTCCATTTGTTTCTGACGCTTGAAAACTATATTTTGTGACACTAGCATCACAATGTCAGATAATCCATAAAATTCTTCTATGCTTCAATCATTTCCTCATGCGGGTATACGATTTTATATAGGAATTTTGAGACGTTGAGGTCCCACTAATAAATACTTAATCATGAACATTACGTTGGTAACAATCCTCCAGAGTTGTAAACATTAGGTCTGTCAAGTCGATACTTTTCAAGGGCTAGGTGACTGCGTCTCTGAGGATATTTTCCTTCATGTCGAAACATGGTTTCAATATCACTTGGATCAAATAACCACAGGATGTTGACATCTGGTACAATCTGCTCCCGAACAACTGGTCCAAACTTCTGGTATTTTTTAAAGCCATTTAAGTGTAGTGTATCAAACCTATACTGACCTAAAAATGCAGAATGTTAGTTTAAATCAACATTAAGGGAACTTGTACATGTAGTTTCACTCACCAATCACCGGAAAGTACTGGTAAAGAGTGCCAATTCCAGGTAATGATAGTGGCCCTGGAATGCAATGAAAACTTTTACAATTCCTGGTTAATAACTCGTTACTAACGTTTCTCTTCAAAAACGTATTGTTTATATTTAAAAAATAAACTTTATAAAAAAATCGCATTATCTTATAAAGTAGGCTATAAAAACAAACATAGAATGTCATCTGTCAGAAAGAAGTTTGTTGTTCGTAGGTTTGTTCACAAAACGGTTTATTCGTAGATTACCCAAGACAGAATTTGAATGTTGGTATTTCCGAATGAAAATGGCAGTCTCCAAGTTGGAACATTTTTGAATTTCAAATTACTTGATCTCATTCTCTTGGATTTGCAGTGCAAATGGTGAATCTTAACCGGATATGCAAACACTTTATTTACATAGGAATTACGAGGTTAAACCAAAAATATGTAGGTTTGTGAGATATGCAGCATATTTTGTGTAAGAATCAAATTTAAACAAATCTAATATGTTGCATTTGTAAATTTTATCTTGCACAATCCTGAGATCATACATATACGAGGGGAACGGGGAAAAATTCGCCGGATATATGGTACTGCTTGGAGGATTCCTTGGCCTTAGCGATTCAAGATCTTCTTGAATGAAAAAAAATACAGGTGAGCAGGCATCTTAATCTTAAAAAAAACTGTTTTAGATAACCGGGTAGTTATAATCTAGGATACCCTTATATGTCATACAGACTGACTATAAGCTTTTTCAAAGATTCATATTATGGTGTTAATAAAAGTATATGATCAAACTTCGAGAGGTAATTTATTATCCTTGGGTAACCCCAAGAAAAAAAATTAACATCTTATCCGAATTTTTTTAAACACATGTTGAAATTTATCAGGTATAAAAGTACCGCCCAACATTATTATATAAATTTCAATACAAAAAACTCGTCAGCAAGGTCCAAACACACATATTCTCTTTTTCACAAATCTATATTACGTTTTGACGTTTACTAAAGAGAACAGCTAATCAGATAGGATGGGAGGCCGAAGACAGGAGAGTCTGTCTCGCAGGTGCATTGCGCGGTGGAATCATAATGGAGAAGAGCTCTTAGGAGCAAAGTCCGTTGGTGATGTGGCAGAAGAGAGCTTGAGAGCCGACGACCCACCACTGCGAAAGGGTCCCGAGACTGCCCCCTAGACGAGAGCTCTCTCTGAACAGCATCGACTTTGGATAATGTCGTCGGGGCGGCAGCACCCTAAGCTCGTGAGCGGTACTCGAAGCTAGATTTATCTGGGCATTGTAAAGAATGAGGAGGTCATGAGGAAAAAAGTACTTCTTACCCCTGAACAAATCGCCTACCTTTTTCCCAGCAGCTGCTGCTGCTATTGGCGAGATTAAGTCCTCGGTGATCTAAACTCCGACCAGACGAAATGAACAGCTCTTTGGTAAAACTCGCCCATCCGGCCGGATGAGCGCTAGGATGCTTCGTGTTCGTTAAGGTACAGTTCTGTGTTTTGGAAGCATCAAACTGTACAAGACTGTCTTCCTTTCTCCAGCTTATCAACAGAGATACGCGAGAGGAACAATGTCGGGGCCAAGACGGATCTCTGGGGAGCACCCGCGTTGACTTTGTGGGATGAAGAGGAGAACGTTCCAATAACGGCGGCTGTCTTGCGGCCGGAGAGGAAGTTATCGACCCATCTGCAAAGCTTCTCTTGGAGGCCA
This sequence comes from Acanthoscelides obtectus, assembly GCA_963669975.1. NCBI lineage: Eukaryota > Metazoa > Arthropoda > Insecta > Coleoptera > Chrysomelidae > Acanthoscelides > Acanthoscelides obtectus. The sequence goes on along the minus strand of CAVLJG010000010.1, from coordinate 24,091,017 downwards.
TATGATGGAAGTTTGCCACAGCTAATCGAACGCTTTCGTGATATCAAGAGGATGGATATGAGCCTCACCAAGTGACTGGAGGAGTTTATTCAACAGTTGTTTTGCGTAAGCTAGGAGGTCGCCTGTGGATAGCTGGTACCAGAAACCATGCTGCTTGTCGCTAACTGAGCCGTGATGTTCGACGTACTCCAGACGTTCGCGATTTAGGCACTTATTTGTATCAGAAAGCAGAGATGAAGGCCTCTAGTTGTAAGGATCGGTCTCATCCTTTTTCCTTTTTTTTTGGGGATGAGTTGGATTTGAGCAAATTTCCAGTTTTCTGCACACCTCTTCAATGCAGCGGCAGGAATAAAGTGCAGACAAGAAGCTTTGTTTATGTCGAGAGCTTCCCGCATAGTGGAAGGAACACTTTGAATCGATGGCACTCGGGGATTGGGGGGACATCCATGGTGGAGTTAGCAGCAAAGGTCTTGGCAAGCGTTTCCACCTTAGCCTTCGAGATGTTATAATCGTTCTATTCTGGATTCTGGCACGTAACTGGTGAAAGACTACTCCGACATTTTACAACGATAATTTTTTCAATCAATCCCCTTGAATCCAATTTAGTAATATTCGATATCAGCAGAATTGGTTCATTTTACATTGGAATTTTTGTGTGGAACAGTTTATGAGTGTAATCGTATGTTTTTCGAGATGAATTAATAATGTATTTTAAGTCGTAAGCTTGTGCTGACGTCAAAGTACTATTTATGCTACTTGGTACATGCTACATTTGATTAAAGATTGTCAAAAAATACCGGACTTTGTTTATGGGAAGTTAAATATAAGATACTTCTCTTTAATTGACATCGGAGACGTAATTTTACCTCCTCTGCATATCTCGCATGTTATTTATCTGAAAAGGAAGTCAATTACAATTTAGCTTGCAGCTTCTTTATGGTACATTATCTCGTAGTTGGTTTTCGCGACGAGATTTCTGTTACAACTACGAGATAAGTCGTAACTGATGGTTCTCTTTATAAAAAAATTCTTTGAGCCTTTTGATGATTAGTATGTACAATAACTAACGTTTTTAATAACATGAATGAATTAAATTGGCTTCTGGGACCGGTTTCGTTGACAGTGCCATGGCAAAGGATTCCAATATTTTACAAAATTAAGTGACGCAAAGTTAAACGAAGGAAATTCTAAAAGGTTTGTTTATGTAACCAGAGAACCAAAAACGTGGAACATTTGGTAAACGATTTGTAAAGGGGAGGCTGGATAGTTACGACTGACGACGTTGATTGGTAAAGGAATCTTATACACTGGATGTACACTTTTTAATTTTTTTTACTAAAATATGTTTAATCACCGTACATAGTGATAGAAAAAATACGTCATGCATTTTTATTAGGAATATGTACGAATGATAAAAAATAAGTATTTAAGTTCGTATTTAGGCGTTTATTTTTGAAATGCACTGATAATTCGTCTTATTTAACAAATCGATTCGTAATTCTCTCATACATAAAACCACCGACGATATATAGTATAGACCACCGACGATATATAGTCGGTGCATAAAACCCAAACTACTCGTCATCTGCAAAGTATCGAAAGTAGCTCAAGGTCAGTGTAAGCATACTTTTGGCTCACAACTAAGATAGCTTTCCCCTTGTATTCGATTTTATATCAACGAAAAATCTTCTACACACTTTACTGAATCGAAGAAAATACTGATCATATCTTCGTAAACAATGCTCGCTAAATGAGTATGCGTTGCCTAAGAAAGGATGCTCCTACCTACAATACGGTATAACCGTAAACATATTGTGATTTTTATTCATTTTAATAAACGCATTGTATGAGCAGATAATATCATCGTTTGAATAGTAACGTACGTAAATAACCTGATATTTAACACAAAAACATACCTAATAGATGTCATCTTATTGTCTTCTCAAAAAGGTAGCCATTGAGCAGGGACAACGAGTACATAATAATTGCTAGAATGCGCTGGCGACTGAATTTAAAATATTCTCTTAATATGAAAAAAGACTATATTTTCACTTGAACTACTGGTAATGAACTGGAAAGCTTAACACTATGTTACTTGTATATTTCATTTTGATTGATTTTAAAACATGTAAGATATGGAAACTTGGCTAGCTTCCAGGAAATAATATAAACATGCCCAGTTTAAGTATTATAGGGCTATCAGTATTGATTTCGTCCAGCTAAGTATTCCTAAAATAGCGCTGTTGTATTGCTTGCTATTTATAAATACATTATCGGTGCATGATGAGTCCGATTTTCTCATCGAGTAGTTATACAATTTTCGTGGGAAGCTTTCTTTCGTTTGATCGTCTACCTTAATGATGAGTGTGGCTACACTCGTGATTGGATATAACTTTGACCAAGAAGAAAAGTTCAGATAGATCTGCATGTTATAGAAGTTTTCACGCAAGAAAAGGTTTACTAGAAGCATCCGTTTGGAAACCTCTCTACGATATTAGTCATCACTACAGACAAACTTCATCTACCAGACACATTCATAATACAGATAAAGATCGTATCCATCTAAACATTCTTGGAGAATAATAAATAAGTTTAATGTTCATGCTAGGATCCGTACTCTTGAAAACAAGAGAGTACAATCACTGGGAAAAGGTGAGCGCGGTTCTCTTCCACGGGGAATGATATCAAACCCTGACATCTGTTGACATTTGTCAGACAAGTATGTTTGCATTTATTTTTGGTAAAACAATGCGTTCCTGGAATCTTGATATAGGTAAACGTTCCATCACAAAGTTAACTTCGCGTTTTTAGATGAAACTGATAGACGGTGAGATTTCCACATTCCGAGAATGATTCGGGGAGCGTCTATTCTATTCAGTAAGGCAGGGCGCATACATTCGTTTTCCGCGTTCGATTTCTGAATTCATTTTCCGTATTGCTGGTTTTTTTTGACATTATGTAGGTTATGCTACAAGATGTTAACTTAGTAGATACTTAGTCGTACGTGTTGCCTAAACGTCATGAGGCTTCTTATCAATCTTTGGCTCTGATGTGATGTAAAATCTGCTTCTGAGATGGCATTACTGGAGGTCTAAGCTGTAAGTTGTAGGTGTTGATGATAATTACATTGGGTTCTTATCTCAAATGCACATAATTGAGATTCAAAGCTAGAAATTAGTTGCACATCCACTTTTTCTTATCCATTCTGGAAATTACATATACAAATTTGCTGAATATCAAAAATGAGAGAGATAAGAAATACTTATAATCACTGTACACTGTCGAATTACAGGCCATATACATGCTAACAGTAATTACACACAACAAGGTGCGGTGATGATTTCCCGTAATGCTCCTCAGTTTTTCGTAATTTATAACTTTGAACATAACCTCTCTTCAGAAAGCACAACATATAAATAACCCGTCATATTCAGTGATGATTTTCTCACACAGCAAATGTCACTGATTTTATACACATGCAGACCAATACACATAATCATTCAGATACGATCTTGATATTCAACCAACTTTCTTCTCAGAGATAAAAACTACAGACGATCACTCAGCCTCACAAAACTATGCAACCAATAATGCGTAGTTTCGTTGAGTAATACCTCTATAGATGGACGTTCACAACGATCCTAGTGAGCAAATGTGGAATGACTGTTTGCGCACTAAAAACTACCTAGTCTGCAAGTTGACATCTTATAGGTTTTTTTGACGTTTTATAGGTTTTTTACATGATACCCGTGCGCACGGGTATCATGTATCTTGAAAAGTGATATTATAGGCCGATTTTTTTTGGCATGATGGTTTTTTTGACATTATGTAGGTTATTCTACATTCTACAAGATGTTAACTTAGCACTTAGTCGTACGTGTTGCCTAAACGTCATGAGGCTTGTTATCAATCTTTGGCTCTGATGTGATGTAAAATCTGCTTCTGAGATGGCATTACTGGAGGTCTAAGCTCTAAGTTGTATGTGTTGATGATAATTACATTGGGTTCTTGTCTCAAATACACTTAATTGAGATTCAAAGCTAGAAATTAGTTGCGCATCCACTTTTTCTTATCCATTTTAGAAATTACATATATAAATTTGCTGAATTTCAACACTGAGAGAGATAAGAAATAATTATATTCACTGTACACTGTCGAATTACAAGCCATGTACATGCTAACAGTAATTACACACAACACGGGCGCGGTGATGATTTCCCGTAATGCTCCTCAGTTTTTCATAATTTATAACTTTGAACATAACCTCTCTTCAGAAAGCACAACATATAAATAACCCGTCATATTCGGCATATTCACTGATGATTTTCTCACACAGCAAATATCACTGATTTTATACACATGCAGACCAATACACACAATCATTCAGATGCGATCTTGCTATTCAACCAACTTTCTTCTCAGAGATAAAAACTACAGAACATCACTCAGCCTCACAAAACTATGCAACCAATAATGCGTAGTTTAGTTGAGTGATTCCTCCTTAGATGGACGTTCACAACGATCCTAGTGAGCAAACGTGGAATGACTGTTTGCGCCCTAAAAACTATCTAGTCTGCAACTTGACATCTTATAGGTTTTTTGACGTTATATAGGTTTTTTACATGATACCCGTGCCGCTTTCCCGCTTGACTTCAGCCTCCCATCCTAACCGTGTCGAGCTTCATACATCCAGAACTGGCCAATACGGCCGTTCCTTTGTTCCTAGGGTATCGAGATTGTGGAACCATCTACATGATAATACTTTTCCCAGTTATACTAACCTTATGCAGTCCAAAAATCGGATTAACAAAGTTTCTTTCAAGCTCCTCACAGCAGCTGTGGTGACATGACATTTAGGCTTCTGCTTGCGCAGTGTAAAAAGAAAAGAAAAGGATAAAGGAAATGGGCGTCGACAATTGCATTGGCCAGGGTTAATCTGGTCCTGCTTAAAAGTCTCTCTCGAAGATCAGCATGAAAGTTTGCGCGAAAGGGTACATGATTATAACATCCAAAGTATGCTTAACAATTCATGCGACTTAAGCTGGTGGTCCCCATTCAATCGCTGGTGTCGTAAGCCATTTTACCTGTCGCTAACAAAGCGGCAGTGCTAGACATATTATCGAAGCTAGCTGTTAGATAGATGCACTTTTCGATCACTTTACTGTCGTATTTATAAATGCTGGTAATAGTATACACGAAAATCTAGAAAATATGTAACGGCTCCTGGTCTAAATACAACTTGACCATATTTGCAAGAAAAAGAAAACAATTGAATTTCGGCGGACCTAACAAAAGGAATAGCAATGACCTTAGAAGATGCGGTATAGATATGAATTTGAATGGTAGCATTATCTTGTTCGTATATGGCGAATCTGAGATTTTAAAACCAAAGAGGGGGTTGGGTATTTAAATTTTGAGAAGCGTGGAGTCATCTTAGTATTGTTTGAATTTTTAGTGAAATTGTAGCAGCCTCTAACATAATGATATTAGTAAGTGCTTCACAGTGATCAGTGACTGCATTACCACTCTAGTAGTATTTGTTATTTTGTGTGGGTGAAAATATCAAAGTTCGAATGAATGGAGATTATAGCATTATATTTTTGATTGACGTATTCGTGGGGATTAATTTAGTCGTGATTATACATATCTACAGTTTTCGAGCCAATAGTCCATCAAATGAAAGATAAACTGAAAGTTTCACTGTTTGACGAATGACACAGTGACTGCTCTAGTTTCCAAATAATTGCTATCAACGGGAATCCTTACACTAATGTCGTTCATTAAAAATGCTAAAGAGAATGTGAAACCTAAAACAAACAATAATTTGTAAGCACTGTCATCAATTTAAAAAATTGAACGTCACGGAGTTTTTGAGCGTCCCTTTTGAAATTGACCAAGGTTTTAAATTCTATTCTTCTTCACATGACACTAAAATCGGAGATTGGAAGTCATCATGGACATCGTAACTTTGTTAGCCGCGAGTCTAAAAAATTCAGCTGAACTACACCCAAACTATGCACGTAAGTTGCGCAACTATGAGGTGTTTTCCTGTGCGTTTTTTGCACTTGGTCTTCCCCGCATTATGTTTCCATTTTTCTCCCATAATAATGTGCTCTGGATATTCTATGTGTTAGAGTTTCTTTTCAATGGCCTATAAGAAGGCAGTAGTCAATGCTAGAGGTAGATGGCGCTTCGCGCTTATTCCTATAGATAACGCATTCGGATAGCGTATAGTTGCTGGCTTTTGTTCGTTGTCAGAGAGACCCAAGTCTTCATCATGCTGAGGAGTAGCCAAAAAGCACCAAACAGCTGACCATGGTTGGCTGTCTTTGGTCGGATGGACCTAAGCAGAGAATTTTTATATTGTTGGCCTATAAATCACCCTAGATCCTTTTGTTTTATCTATTTCTATGTAAGTCTTGATACTAACCTAAAACAAATTACAATTTTTGCACCTTGTCATCATACTTTAGAAAAGTGAACATTACAGTTTCTGAAGGGTCCTTGATGAGCCTGCTGGTTGATGCTAAGGCACTAAATTATCTATCAGGTCTTTGGTTTCTCTACATCTTGGTAATTTGTTACTGGAAGAAAGAAAGAATTACGTAGGATCATAGAGAGAAGATATAGAACTTCAGAAAAATTTTTTGTTCAGTATTTTATTACAATCATATTTATAGTATCGATATATACGGCCTACATAGGTACTGTACAGATAGCGTGTCAAAAACATAATTATTTTTTTTATATTTTCAAAATTAGAAATTTTAGTGGCGATTAATATTTGGACGTATTTTAACTCCTTTCATCCCCTTCAACTCTTTCATCGACAGAAAAGTAGTTATGCATACTTTGTTTATGAGCCCTATTCACGTTTCAGATAATTGTAGCGGTCACACTATCGACCGTGTGGGCTGCTCCTCAGGACTACTACAATTCTCAACAATATCCGTCACATTCGATCGCGGGGAATAAACCAGCAATACCAATTGTTTCGGAAACGAATGAGATGAATACAGATGGATCTTTCAGCTATAGGTATGTTTCTATAATATCAGTACGATGCTATATACGTTCCGATCACTGATCAACAGCCAAAAAATATCCTAAATAAAATCAACAAAATATTACTATTTTTAATGTCCTAAAACCGGAATGAAACTTATTTTTTCAATATTAGTTCAAGTTTTAGAGATACGGTAATTATATGTGTTCCTGCTGTGACAGTGTTAATATACTGTAATTCACAAGAATGCACGTGCTACATTTTTATATTCGGCAAGGAAAGATCGGCATGATTGTGTTACATTATACATACGTGTACATTATATTGTTTTATATTAGCCATTTTTTCCTCAGTTGGCTGATAGCGTTCATGCAAGATGTCTCGAAAGTGTGTAAACAATCCAGATGTTTTGTTACGTATGTGGTGATGTGACTTTTGCGTCTCAGAGACGGTCTATTACTCCACTAATAACAAAGGCATATCAGCTTTATTTCGGTTGTAAACTAGGTGATCAAGACAAACAGTGGGCACCCCACATCTGCTGTAATACATGTGCTTCAAGTCTGAGGAGCTGGTTAAATGGCAAAAAACGGTCTATGCGCTTTGCTGTCCCAATGGTTTGGAGAGAGCCTACAAATCATATTAACGATTGTTACTTTTGCATGGTACCTTGTGTTGGACAAGCCACAGGTATGTCCAAGAAAAAAAAAATCGGTTATTAACTACCCAAACATACCATCTGCGATGAGACCTGTGCCTCACAGTGACGAAAATCCTATTCCAAAACCCCCAGAATCCTACACTTGCGAATCAGAAAACGAATCAGATCATGGCGATCGAGTGATTCGTTAGGAAGAAGATATGCCATCAACGTCAAGGGATCCTGATTTTATACCGAGCACGTCATGCCACCAACCGCACAAAATAACACAGTCAGAATTAAATGATCTTGTAAGAGATTTAGAACTTCCAAAATGTAAGGCAGAGTTACTTGGATCAAGACTGCAGCAGTGGAACTTGTTAGAAGACGATGTTTCGGTATGTGTTTTTCGTAAACGCCACAAAGACTTAGAACCATTTTTCAATATGGTTTTCTGCAGTAACATTAACGGCATACTGGCGGCTTTAAATATAAACTATAACCCAGAAGAATGGAAATTGTTTATAGACAGTACAACATTGAGTTTAAAGGCAGTGTTATTGCATATTGGAAATATTTTACCATCTCTTCCTGTAGGGTATGCAGTTCACAAGAAAGAATCATATGACAATATGAAGTACCTATTGACATGCATAAAATACGATGAGTACCAATGGCATATTTGTGGCGATTTGAAAGTTGTTGCACTTTTACTTGGGCTGCAGCTAGGCTACACAAAGTTTTGCTGTTTTTTGTGTGAATGGGACAGTCGGGCAAAGGCACTTCATTACACCAGACAAAACTGGCCTGTTCGTCAATTCCTAGAGCCAGGTCAAAAAAATGTACAGCATATGCCATTAGTAGATTCGAAAAAAATTTTATTACCACCACTGCATATCAAGTTGGGCCTAATGAAAAACTTTGTCAAGGCATTAGATAGAGATGGGTCAGCTTTTCAATACCTGCGTCAGAAATTTCCAAGACTAAGTGAGGCAAAGGTTAAAGAAGGTATTTTTGTTGGGCCACAGATTCGAAATATTTTGAAAGATACACAGTTTGAAAACACTTTAACAGGTATTGAAAAAACTGCTTGGAATGATTTCCGTCTGGTGGTCACTAATTTCTTGGGAAATAGAAAAGCTGACAACTATAAAACCCTTGTCAAAAATATACTGTCATCGTATCAAAAGATGGGCTGTAATATGTCTCTTAAGATACATTTCCTACACTCACACCTGGACTTTTTTCCTGACAATTGCGGAGCCGTAAGTGATGCGCACGGCGAACGTTTTCATCAGGTTATTTCAACAATGGAAAAAAGGTACCGGGGAAAGTGGAATCCTTCCATGCTTGCAGACTACTGTTGGACTCTTGGTAGAGATGCTCCAGAAATGATCCATAAAAGAACAGCAAAAAGACAGCGCATATAGTGATTCTTATAAGTATATGAATCTTGTTACTTTTTTTAATATATCCTTAAAAATAAAAAGTTTTTTTTTCTAAACCGCAACTAATTTTTTTATTTCATTGTCATTTTTGGAAGTGCACTTTTCCCACAAGATACAATTAAAAAACTAAAATTTGTTGTCCAGAATGATTATATAATCATTCAGGTAATTTGATATGGTGAATTTTACATCAAATTTGGAACCTACGCATACGATTTTACCTAGACAGTAAGCTCCCAGCCATAGACGCGCAACGGTTTTTGAAAATTTTCCTTTGCCCGTTTTTGGATAAATAGGATTCTTGACAGTATTTCGAAAACGGATCAGGTCCAGACTAAAAGGGTCCCAGATTCAGAATCAGTCACCTAAAAATCGTATTATAGGAATAGTGGGGCTGACGTTCCCAGCTGACCCATTCTTGTAACATGATATCCGTATACACGGTTACTAAAAATTAAAATTCTTCAAATGCGGTTCAAATGACCTCTATCTTTCGATTATAAGGTCGCTAAAACTGGATCCGATTCACATGTACCTGATCACGTTTTCAATTTTTTTTAGTGAAAAATTGCAGAACCATGTCACATAAATCTGTTTTGATTTTGATCAGTGATGAAAATGATCAGTGATTCACGAAACCTTCTTTTCCAAGTCTCCATTACCTACCTTCATTGGGAGCATCAAATAAAAGTCAAGTAGACATCTCCTACAAACTAATACTACACTATAATAGGAACAATCCATTAAATTAGATACATATATGAAGGGTACCGGGGAAAAACGGCATTAGTCCCTTATTTAGCTAAATTGAGCTAACAGTTTATTTTGGTGGCATTTTCGTGATCTATCTTGTAATCAGCTTCTTAAATTGTAAAAAGGGCTTAGGTTCACAAAACAACAGCTATAAGATTCCCTGTGCCGGGGAAGAATGGCATGAGTCCCTGCGCGTATATGGAAAAACGGCATCAGTCCATATCGAAAGGCGGCGTTACACAAGCCGTACCGCTTGAGAGCCTCATTGTTGCATCAGCCATTAGTTTACTAATAGTGTTGTATACGCTGATATTTTGAATATTGACTATATTCGCTATTTCGTTTATAATACAGGTTTTGCGTATATTGGATAGTGACTATTCAGTTTCAAGTGAAAATCAACCAGGCCCATCAAACAGAGAAACGAAAAAACAAAAAAAAAACAGGAAGACAAAGAGATGTAATGAAAACGTTGCGCGCCACTACCCACGAACTTGGATCTGATTGTTTTTGTGAACGTTTTCGCTATTTTACTACTGTTCTAGAACCTGAACGCTGTAGGCTTCTTCGTGAACTTAATGCACTTGGAAATACTAATGCACAAAACGCTTAACTTAGTGGTCTTATCACTGTTGTTCCTGTCATGCGTAGACGCCCTCGAAAAAATGAAGCAGAGTCAAGGCTTAATAGTGCTTCATTTAGTTATCGTGTCCGATTGATTGAAAATGGAATTATACGTGATCTCCCAGTTTGCCTTGAGGCTTTTTTGTCTTTACACGGAATTACAGTTCGTCGAGTGCGGTACATAAGAGACTCATTAGATGAAACTGGGAAATTGCCCATCGACATGCGTGGAAAACACAACACACGACTTCACAAACTGTCGGAAAACACAAAACAGAAAGTGACCGAGTTTATATATTATTTTGGCAGATTCGCAAAAAGTTTATCTACCTGAAAATCTAGATATCGCAAAATTACACAAAATGTATTCTATTGGCAATGTTGAAAACAAGATTTCCTATGAATCCTTCCGAGAAATCTTTCAAAACAACTTTAATATATCGTTCGGTTATCCACGAAAGGATACTTGTAGTACGTGTGATTCCTTAAAAGCTTATACATATATCTCCACTTACCGCTACCTTAAATTCCCACACGGAACAAACTAGATAGTCAGCAAGTAATAGTTTGGAGAAAAAGATACTTGAGAAGAAAAAGGGAGTGAGCGATTTTAGAGTCTAAAGAGAACTTACCGCTAACGTGCCTCGAAGTTCCCCGCTATCACGATGGATTACCAAAAAAACTTGCCCTGTCCAAATATTACGTCAAATGATGTTTACTATAAGCGGCAACTAAATTTCATCAGTTTTAACATCCACAATCTGTCAAACACAAATTCTATCTTTTATACCTACGATGAATCTATTGCTAAGAAAGGAGGTGACGATGTCTGTTCTATGCTATATCATTTTATAACATCCCGCCTATGGAAGTAAAAGAACTTGCCATATTCTGTGAATCCTGTGCATGGCAAGTGGCACGAGTCCAGAGTTGAGCATCATCTTTCGTTTGTTACGTTATTAGTTCTGAGCAAAAGTTCATTTTGTAAAATCTATTTTACTAATAAACACACTGTTTAGCAAAGATATTCTTTATGACTTATTTTTTCATCAATTTTGCTTTCCAACAAGTAAGTAAACCTTAATTACCGATTTTCTCAACATCAGTCCAGATGGACTACTGTAGTTATTCCCCGGTACACTTCTATGAATTAAGCACTTCTTCAAATACGTTCTCATGAAATGGTATGAGTTTTAAAAGTTGATATACACAAAAATCTTGTAAATGGCACTAAAAATGTTCGAGATTGACAGAGAAATTAAAAGTGAGAAAAAGTATCGTAAACATTTGTGAGCGTTTGAACATTTAACGGCTGCACTCTAAGGTATGGACGACAAGAATCTAGAAATTTTATAATTCGGTAATTCTTAAAAATTGATACATTAATAAATTAATTTGACTACCCCCAAAAGCAATACGGTGAATTCAGAAATGACAAAAACAACGATCGAAGATGTTGGAGGCTTTTATTATTTTTTCTTGTAACTCCGTTGTACTTTATCATTTCCTTTTCGAGCCAGACCGACAGAATGGCATGATTCTTACCACAGAACTTTTAGCTAACCTATGGAAATAAAATTACAGAAGACAAAAATTTCAAACACATGGTCAGCACCTATTCAGGCTTACTTCTGATTATGAGATATTGATGAGAACTTTTGGAGTCATTTTTTGACAAAGTCAAGTCTGGTAGACGTAAAGTTAGGGGAGCATTCCAAATCAGTGGGGCATCAACTTTGATCTTCAGTATATTGAGGAAGATAATTCTTTTTCCTGCAGCTATGCAACAGGTGATGGCCAGCAGGTCCAGGCTCAAGGCTACTTGAAGAATCCGGGCGTGAAAGACAACGAAGCCGAAGTAATCCAGGGCTCGTACTCGTATACCGCACCAGATGGTACTCCAATAACAGTCACCTACATCGCAGACGAACTGGGCTTCAGAGCTGAAGGAGCCCATCTACCTACTCCGCCTCCCATTCCAGAGGCCATCCAGAGAGCGCTGGAGTTGATCGCGCAGGCACAAAAGCAAGGGACTCTGGACACTGGAGAATACAGGCCACAACACCAGCAACACCAAAGGCCTAATTCGTCGCACCAGCAGCGGCCAACGCATTATCCTAGACCATTTTCTTTTTAGGATTCTTAAGATGATTAAAATTAACTGTATTTATGGATATTAAAGTAAGGTTTCAATTTTGTTATAATTTTCCTATTTCAATGATACCTCAATCCAGCAGACTGATTTTCTGCATTTGACGCCGCAGTTCTGAGCTAACTAAGGATTATAAAAAATGTGTCAAATAGAATTACTCTTGTTGATTTTGCATGCTGTATGTCTGATATTAGGAGCTACATTATTATCGGTATTTAAACTTTGATCTTTTTGTATTTGATTCAAAATATGACAATCCTTTTTTTAAGTATTTGTCTAACAGTTGCATTTTAACTTTTTATGCCAAAATGTTTCAGATTTTCGTTTTTTTTTTGTAGGGGTTGAAACTTGGGGGTTGCAAAAGTAAAGACTTTAGTACTAGTCAAAGACGTTCTATCATTAAGAAGCTTCTGATTCCGGTAACAACGGTAAGATTAAATCCGATGTAGGTATAATGTGCTCACAATTATAACTAAATAACTTTGCAATCGTTGGCGTTGCATGCACGGCGCGATGCTGCATCGTCGTGGAGGTCACTGCCGACTGTGCGATGGGTCTGCGGTGGTGTCGTCACTGACACACCACTACAGGAGAAATATTTATATATTTTAGCAATATTTGGAGAGTTCCTACTACTTGAGCGATCTGCGATGCTTTTGTGAATGACTATTTTCATGTCTACAGATATTTTTCCAATGTACCACCCATTTGTTTAACCTTGCTTAAATCGACCGTCGTGCGATTTTTGAGCATGCTACCTGCAGCGCGGGTGGAAGGGGGTGTGCTTTTAGCGCGTGTGAACAGGACTGCTTATTAAGCATGCTATTATTGAGCAACAGTTGTTCGCAGCAGGTGCCTGTGTGTGTTCCAAAAATGACACGCTGTCATGACTACAAGACGTTGAAGTTTGTCATTCTACATATATCCAAATTATGAATGTCTGTGTAACCCAAAGTACCGCAGTATAAAAGCAATATTGTGAGAAACAGTGCGTATGAAGATATGTTAACGAATATGAATCTATTGCAATAAAAAAGATGACTATTCACTTATGTGGAGAGAGTTACTTGGTTTTCCATTTTTGTAATGGAACACTGTCGGAGAGCTTGCTATTAAATAGCATATGTGTCCGGACTCTTTGCTTTTAGCAAGATCAAGAAGAGCATGCTCTTAACAAGCATATCAAGCACAAGCAAATGTATCAATTTGACGAGCATGTCATTTTTATGAGCATGTGTACCTGTACCTTAATCGAGGCACGCCAGACCATAACACCCACAGTGCGATGAATATGCCGTTCGATGGAATACTGGACACTCCGTCGTTCACCACGTCTCACTGTGTTCCTTTATAGGGATCAGGGACAAAATTCGATATCTTAAAAACTAGTGGTCCTATTTGAATTCTGTAAACGCAGGGCGATTACTTATTTAAGTAGCTTTCTAAAGTATGACAAAAATTATTTAAAATAATAAGAAGGGGTGGGGGAGCAGGCGAGATGAATTTCGCATAAATCGTTTTTTTTTGTAAAAGTCAAAATATTAAATTGATGATCTCGAATAAATTGGGATAAGGTAGGATATTATTATAGCATTCTTAAGAGAGACAAAAAGTCACGCTTTTATTTTTCAAGATCTTTACCGAATGATTTAAAAGTTAATGTAGCCAACTTGTGGCGGGCGCAATATGATTTATTAAATTTGTCTATCTATTTGAAAAAATAATAAGAATAATTCAAATAAAAAATAAATCTGTATAATTTGAAATTGATATTTAGGTTTTTATTTAAAAAAATATATTTAACAAAATAACAATTACTTAGTAGGTAATGTATGAAATAATAATATAAACTATATTAAAAAATAACACCAAATATACCCATTCTAATCGGAATAGGATTTCTTGCTCGGTGCTGTGTCATTCGTTATTATACCTAAGTCAATACCTAAATCATCATTTTCTTGCTTTTTTAAATAGTTCTGAACTGCCTCGTTGCATTTCTTATATTTTTTTGAGCTCACCTTTCTTTTTGAGGATATAAAAGGATCAGAAGTAAGTAAAAGAACACGCATGAGATCCTTATTCGTATCTGTTCTTGAACATTTTCTGGTGTGAGATAATCGATGTTTCCTAACCTCTTTATGGCGAGCCTCAAGCGCATCCTCCGACAGTTCTCCAATGGGCAAACAAAATGCATCAGTTATCTCACACCCATGAACAAGGACCTTATGTACCGTGTTTGGCATGTTGTACCACTTATAAAGGTGGATATACAAATTTCTTGCTTCTTCCAGCAATGACGCAAACTTTTCCATATCAATAGCGCAACCACTAGCTAACACTTCTAAGATGATGATGATGATTTCTCGATCAATTCCCTGTCAACCCCTGTGATATCTGAACTTGTTTGTGGATTGTGGAAAAAAATTCTGGCCGTATTGCCATCATTTGAGGAGCCATACCCGGGTTTTGATTTGTCAACTATTAGAGACAGCTTGGCTCTGAACTCTGCTTGGATTCGTTTTTTGTTTTTTTGTTTGCTCGACTATAGCTTTGTTTTCAGGCCCACGAACCTGCCAAGATTTAATTGGCAGGCGGTATCCAATATGGAGTAAGCATTCAAAAAAACGAATCCAGCAGTGTAAAGTTGACAAACCAAACCGGTAATTGCCTACGTTAGGAGGACGGTTAATCCCTGCTAACGTGTTCATGTCCTTGGGTGTGGCTCAGCAAATGATGCACTTCATAGTTGAATTTGTCTCTGATAGAACGTTTCCAACACTGCCGTCCAACATTGTTAACATCATATCAACTTCAATTATATAAGAGTGCCCTTCTTTTGTTTTAATCTCAATAGGAATCAAATTTTCAATTTTTGTTATTATTTCCTTTTCCGTATTCCGCACTAAATCAGCATTTTCCTTTTTAAATAAAAACTTGATCGGCCTACAATATAAAGTATATGAAGGGCTCTCATTTTTCCACAATACCATATTCGTTTCCATATCAATCAATCTGAGTGGCGTCATTGCTACAAGAAACAGAAATTCGTCGGTGTTTTCTAAATCAGAAAATTTCTGCTTATATTGGCTATGCCCAGTACTGCCATCAGATCCCCACTTGCATATCACTTTAATCCGGCAATCTCTATCTTCAAAATTTATTATTTCAAGGATACTTTCAGCTGTTTTCTGTAGAAGTTCTTGCAAATCAACTTCTGCAGAAATTTCAGTAATAATAAATTGTGAAGGGAGGATAGCATTTTTTGTTTTCTGTAATTCTTTATAACTAGGAAGGCAGTTCTGGGCCTTACCATTAATAACAGACCTAAGTAGCAAATACTTTCTTACGGATATATCCAAATCTACCATAAGGGCTAAAGCTTCAGCTGTACTAAAACTAAAAATTTGTGGCGAGACCTCACTGTGATTGCTTCCAGAAACGACATTTACAGCAAATTGAAGTTCATTTGCATCTGTCTGTGGTTAGTTCGGCTACACGTCTTCGTTTTGTTTTCTTCGATGCCTCTTCAAATGGCACCCGTGGCCGTCCAACTGAGCGACAAGGAGGTTCTTGTTCCTCATCCGAAGATGTGTTTTCTTCAGAATCATTATTTATTCTATATATAATCTTGTCTAACCAATATACCTGATTTTGTAAAAGTCGATTCCGAGATTGTCCTACTTTCTGCCATTTATTTGCCATTTTCAACCCAAACAACTGGCTGCATTTGATAATATTACTTTTAAGATGTTTGGAAGGTTCATCTGTAATATCAATAAGAGATAATATCTTTTCATAAACCACCT
Organism: Acanthoscelides obtectus; assembly: GCA_963669975.1. NCBI lineage: Eukaryota > Metazoa > Arthropoda > Insecta > Coleoptera > Chrysomelidae > Acanthoscelides > Acanthoscelides obtectus. Next base: position 24,074,585 of record CAVLJG010000010.1, on the reverse strand, counting down.
GTTTTCTATTTCTTCTCGGTGCTTCTATCTACACATCAATCAAATCTCTATTTCTGACAATAGCACCATGTCCTAAAAAAAAGTATATCTCCCTTAGACGTGGCATGACGTGATTTAAACTTTTTATCAAAACTTACTATGGACAGATAAACAATAAATAAAAAAATTTTTAGGGTGATGGGAGGTGATTTTTGTAAAACCCTAAACAAAGTCAAAAGTTTAAAAAAAAATAAAAAAATCGGTAATAGTCACTTTAACTTAAAAAATTATCTAATTATAATTATATTTTAAAAAAATCTATACATCAATATAATGTACTTACCAGCCTCATTACCAGCCATATTGGAAAAGTTAAAATGTTTAAATATTTCGACACAAAATTTATATCTTTCCCGAGCAATAAAACAGAGAGATTTTTCGCCTTCTTGACAGGTCTCGACATGTCTAACTTTAAAGTTGCTAAAATAGGTAAATCGCAGCCAACTTGATTAAAGTACTATACTTATGTGTTGCAGTGACTATTTATCTATCCAATGGTATAATAAAAGCAACAGAATTCTAATGTGAAAAATTATGTTTTTGAGTAATTTTGTCCATTGGGCGCCACACTGTGCGTCTCCTCCTTACTCTTGCACGGCCATCATGTGTGCCCAAATAGAATCTGGACTAATCGCTGAACACGACTGAGTAGTGTTCCATATTCCATTCAAATCTCTCCCTACTCCAGCAATCATTGCAGACGATGCTGTGTAGTCAGAGATAGTACAAGATGGGGACGGTATGAAAACAGTCCAAACAACCTTATTGGTCGATAAATTGTCCCTATTGTTATTGCCCTTCTCACAGCATCAAACCACCGGTTCTCAACTGCCCTTGTTGTGGAAAATTTAACTCTGAGTGCTAGTTGCCACAAATAACGATTATGTCGCTCTGTAGTCGGTCTTTGACGTCCAGGACATAAAACTCGTCGATTTCGGCCTTCTTGGAACCACGCTCGACAACATCTCATTACAGTAGCTTCGTTTCGATTCACCCGATTAGCGATTTCTATAAAAGAAACTCGGAAAGTTGAGTGAAATTATCGCGTCTGCGATCTCTTGACACGATAATGCAATGAAACAACAATGAAACACATGGAACCAACACGGAAAAATCACTGAATATTAAGTAAACGTGTTCATATTTTCCGGAGATTGATATGGCAAAAACCCTTTACAAAAAAGTACGGCTCTGAATATCTTCAACATTTTATCAGCGTATACCTCCATGATAGCAAAAATATTTATCAAAATTCGATAAATAATTCTGGATTTCATTTTATATGTCACTGAGTATAGTTGCTGGAGACTGATTCTGCGAGACAGAGAAGTCAAGCAAATAACAAATATATTGTAACGTCAAGATTTAATTCAGCGATTGCCATCATAAATCCAATATGAAGAATAGAGGCAAGCATTTCAGGCATGCATAGGAACAGCAAGAGCGGCACTAGATATGTCGATAGGATGAATCAATGACGTTCAATCACTGACGGCCGAGCAGTAGTATTACGAAAATAATACTCCAGTCAAACAATGTTTCAAACTCGAAGTTGATTTGAGGCGAAATGTCAGAAGCTCAGTTCTTTATTGAGAACACCTTTAACTTATTCTAAATATCATTTTGAATTTGAAGAATTTATTCTCTTTAAGCATAACATTAAATTTATGTAGTTAAATTTCCAAGTGTATAATATTTTTTTTTATTTATAAAATGTAAAAATGTTAATACGTAAAATATTTTATTATTATTGTATTCGATGCTAAAGAAATCAGCTAATAGGATGTGATCTTTCTGTTCGTCATTTGCTTGTCTGGGCGGTCGTAGGACCTATCCACATTAGTCACTACCACAGTCTAATGTACGTTAGTCGAATCTTTCAGTCCTGCTCTGGTGTCATGTAAAAAACCTCTAAAACGTCAAAAAAAACCTATAAGATGTCAACTTGCAGACTAGGTAGTTTTTAGGGCGCAAACAGTCATTCCACGTTTGCTCACTAGGATCGTTGTGAACGTCCATCTATGGAGGAATCACTCAACTAAACTACGCATTATTGGTCATTTTTGAAATTCAGCAAGTTTGTATATGTAATTTCCTGAATGGATAAGAAAAAGTGGATGCGCAACTAATTTCTAGCTTTGAATCTCAATTAAGTGTATTTGAGATAAGAACCCAATGTAATTATTACCAACACATAAAACTTACAGCTTAGACCTCACCGGGAGGACTTTCTCTGTGCGCGTCAGTGATAGCCAGTCTCACCTTCATCATGTAGCAAGTGGAGTTCCTCAAGGCTCTGTCTTGGGGCCAGTGCTGTTCCTTCTGTATACAAGTGACCTGCCCGCATTGATTTTCTTCACATGTTCAGCTTATGCCGACGACACCAAGATTTACAATACTGTCGTAAATTCTGCTATGCTTCAACGAGATCTTGATATTGTTTGTCAATGGTCAGTCAGTTGGCTTTTACCCTTAAATCTAACTAAGTGTTGTGTCCTTCACCTCGGGAAGACAAATCCGCGATTTACAAACAAGATCTCTGACCACAACATCGAAGCAGTTTCCAGCCACAATGATCTGGGCGTTGTAGTCAACGATCGTCTTTCCTGGTCAGAGCATATTCACCACGTTACATCAAAAGCCAAGAAACTTCTATACATGCTGGAGAGGTATTTCAAAGGATCCGATGTCAACACTTGCGCCTACATTTACAAGGCATTGGTCATTCGCCAATTCTTGAATTCGCTGGCCCGGTATGGGACACTGTGCTTCTGCGCGATAGAAATCTCGTCGAATCAGTACAGCGTCGGGCTACTCGTATCCCTTTTAGAGCACGAAGACCAAGCTATGAAGATCGCCTTGAATTATTCAACCTGACCTCATTCTCTAAGCGAAGACTTCGTGGCGATCTTATAGTTACGTTCAGGATACTTCATGGTTTGATGGGCACCAACCTCATGCATCTATACCGTCCGTCGCGCAGCAATCTACGCGGACACAGCTTCAAACTGCATAAGGAGCCATTTAAAACAACAGTCCGACAGTGGTTTTTTCCCAACCGCATATTCAACACCTGGAATAGTTTCCCTGAAAGTGTGGTTGGTGCTACTTCAGTTAATAGCTTCAAAGTGCAGTATGATAGCTGGAGGAGTGTACAAACTTTATAGCCAGGAACTGTCTTTTTTTATTTTTTTCTATTTGATGTATTTGTGTTACGTGTCCGTACACTATATTTACTGCATGAGCTTATAGTACTGTGTACTCTGCTCTTCTCAATTATCATAATAATAATAATAATAATAATGCCATCTCAGAAGCAGATTTTACATCACATCAGAGCCAAATATTGATAACAAGCCTCATGACGCTTAGGCAACACGTACAACTAAGTGCTAAGTTAACATCTTGTAGAATAACCTACATAATGTCAAAAAAAACAGCATAATGTCAAAAAAAATCGGAATAATATCACTTTTTAAGATACGTGATACCCGTGCTTTTTTGTTTTGGTTTTTTGTACTTGCTAACAACTCTTTTAGTTAGAAAAGTTCATTTGCATACAAAAAAACGCTAAAAGCAAGTCTTACTAGATTTGCACCCGATTCATTATTGCCAAAGTTATAGACTAATCAAATATGTCACTTACTGATCAGCTGTTCACCTCAGTGAAAAAACATGATGGATACTCGTAAAATAGGGTTTAATAGAGATGAGATGTTTTTTTTAATCACTCATTATAAGTGACACCCTTTTTGGTATTTCATACGATGGGATATTTTCTAATTTCAATTTCAACAGAATATCAAAATATTATGACCGATCAGATCCTTTTTTTGCTGATGGTTCATACTACAATTTCTTCCAGCAAGTTGACTGCTAGCGAAGATGTGCGTATAGCTGTCCTAAAGTTATAAGCCAACCCAAATAATATTCAGCTACACATTTACATCATACTATTTTTTATACCCATCGTTAACCTATACGACTGGATTAAATTGTTGGCCTTGACTATCCATCGCTGAAGTGTGGATCAATACAGCGCTGGTCGTTCCAGTAACCGAGAAAGATGAGCCTGATATTGTGCAATCGTACTTTTACGGAGGTGTCTAGTACGCCGACTGGTGGTGGTCACTTTCGATTTTTTGCTATCTATGGATATGTCAATTTTTCAGAGGAATGACCGCCGTTTCGAAAATTTCATTAAATCCGCGACGACCACCATCAACGGTAGGTCATTAAGAGTGGTAATTAGGAAAAAAGTAATTTGTGTATTTCTTAATTTGTTGCTATCTACGGCAATTGTGCAAAGATCAATCAACGGTCAAATTTAATCGACAGCAATAGCGATTTGCTTGAAAAGGAAATGGATGTTTCGTTGCAAATATAAAACAGCAGGAATGCAGTGAGACTTTTCAACAAAGTATGCTATTTTGACGTCAAAAAAAATATGGCGCCAGGTAGGTCGACTTTGCACTTCATACGCAACAGTTCTGAGAAAAAAGGTAGCTGCGATATTGTAATATCGCTACACTGCTGTAAATCTTAATTATTATGTTGTCAAAATTTTCAGCTAACAGGTATTCACTATCATTTATTATTATCATTTTTAACCGAATTATAGCCTCCTTTACGCCCTGAAGTTTTTACCATTGAAAAAGTCCAGAAATAATCAGGAGTTTCTGGAGCACCAGAAGACGAAGTTTACCCGATTTGTATTTTACTCGTTTTTACCCGTAGCTCTGGATAGATTTTTAAAACCTATAGAGATTTTTCGTCCTTGGCGTAGGAGCAATTTTATCGAAACCTGAGCATTACTTTTCAAGTTCAAAGTCCATACAGTTTTTAGCGATATATGTACATGTTTGGTAATTTCAAAAAACATCTTATTTTGTAAATTTTCCGAGACTGGTACCAAGCCAGTTGGAGTAGACACAAAAGAAACTAAAACCATTTCTTGTAGTAACGCAGCATTCTGACCCAGCTTAGTGCCCCGTTCTCTTTGAAATCTATGTCGTGGTTGACGAAATTGCCTGATGACAGAGACGTAATAAATGGATTCACAAATCAAAACTGAGAAAAACAAACATACCGACGGAAGTCAGAGCCACGAGTATTAGTGACATCACGTACATACCTCCAAAAATATAAAATTTGTCCATGTTTATGTGTAAAAGGTAAAACACATCCAATAAGATATTCATTCCCAACAGACGCTCAAGCTTTCCAAGCGTAAATAGTAGTAATAATAATAATATAATAATAATATTTATTTACTCAATGTACAAAGATAACAAACAATATGAGTAAATAAATATAAAATCAAAACAGGCCCAATAGAAGGCATCGCCTGTACCTGGACCAATAATTTAAGTTGAAACTGTAGAATGCAAATGGCAAAAAAGGACAAAAATTAGCTACAGTAGATTATGTATTTAGTTGATGTTCGTATTTATGAGTTTATGAATTTCAGTCCTAGATATAGAATGTAGCCACTTTTTTAAATTTCTTTTGAAACAATTTCCGAAACGTAAATCTTTTAAGTCTTTAGGTATAATTTCATAAAATTTAGGCGCTTAATAGAGATATGATCGCTGCATTATAGATTTATGCGGTTGAGGAACTACTGTGCCACGAATTTTGTACCTGGTATAATGATTATGTTTAATTTTTTGGTCGGTGTTTACAAATTTATGGTAGTGAGTGATACTGTGTAAGAAATAAAGCTGTCTTATATCATACATTCGAACATCTGCATATAATTTTTCAGTGGGATAAAGTTTCGGTCTTTTAAATATCATTTTTAGAATACTTTTTTGAAAAACATCTAAATTATAGATATGTGAGGAACATGCAGCTCCCCATGCTAATATACCATATGTGAGATGAGGCTCAATCAGTGCATGGTATAATGTTCGAAGATATTTTTCTGTCAATATATTCCCAAGGTATTTAATTTTGTAGGATACAAATCTAACTTTCTTTAAAATATAATTGACATGGATGTCCCATCGTAAGTGAGGATCCAAGACCACTCCAAGGTATTTTATGTTGGGCACTCTATTAATTTGCATTTTTTGATCATTAATATTGAAGGAGAGATTTGTGTAATTTGGCAGATGTCTAGCATAAGATTCAAATGGTAAAAAATGTGTTTTAGAGTAGTTAATGCTTAATTTTCTACTGTTAAACCACCGAATAATTTTGATAAAATCATTTTCAATTACATTTTTCAGATCAGACCAGTCAGTGCCTTCATATAATATTGCAGTATCATCTGCAAAACTAGTTATTTTGCCAACACAATTAATTTGGAGAATATCATTTAAATATATATTAAATAACAGCGGACCTAAGACAGTTCCTTGTGGGATACCACACTTAATATACATTTCTTTACTAAATGATCCTGATATCTGCACAGATTGTGGGCGATTTGACAAATAACTTTCGATCAGTGAGTACGCGTTTCCTCTGAAACCAATTCTCTCCAATGCTTCTAATAATAATTTGTGATTAACTGTGTCGAAAGCTTTCTTTAAATCAACAAAAATGCAGATTGAAGGGATTCTGTTATCAATATTTTGATATATTTGATTTAGAATTTTAGTTATTGCGTCCGATGTAGCCTTCCCTTCTGTAAATCCATATTGATTTTTACTTAAAATTTTGAATCTTGTGAGGTATCAAATCATTCTAGTAGATAAAACTTTTTCAAAAACCTTTGCTACACTGGATATTATTGATATTGGTCTATAGTTGTTAATATCTGTTTTTGTTCCTGATTTATGTATCGGTATTATATTACCTTTTTTTAAAATTGAGGGATATATGCCAGATTCAAAGCATTTGTTGATTAGGTAAGTGAGTGGTTCTGTTATGTCCTCGGCTATAATTTTCAAATGCTCGCTTTTAATACCATCGAACCCAGGACTTTTCCGATTTTTTAAGATAACGTTGATATGATACAATATATTATAGATATTTGTATTTTGATATCACAGTTTTTAAACAGCCGTGATGAGTATTAAAAACAAGCAAACACAAGTACGTAAAGACATTTCACTATACATCCATAAAGAACCAGGAAGAATTTAGACTGTAATAATGTACTTACTTCGAAAGTATTTCTAAAAATATCACAACAAAAATTAAATGTTACGTTGCTTTGACCTAGTGTCATAGAAGCGAACGTTGACTTGGATACGGCGGACGAGATATATCTTTGGTATTCCTGCTTAAATATGCATTAGAAACAATACTATTTTATTGACAAAGATCACGTAAAGAGTGAATCCGTGACAGACAACTATCTTTTGCAAGTATCACATCTAGTTCGGAATGTGAAGATTTTAAGTTTATTCTGGCGTTCCAGAGAGGAAACGAAACTATTTGTGGCAGTTTTTTTTAAATCATCAGAGTGGTCATATCTTAGTTCAGCGTCTGCCAAATTCTGGTCTCCCATGTAAATATCAACTTCTTGATTCAAGAAAACGTTTTTATTTCCTCAGATGTCCATGTGATTTTCAATCTTTTCACTAGTATGAACTGTCCACGACCCTCGCTGGTTCTTTTCGGCCTCCACTCAAGAAAAAACTCACGCGGGGGGTTCGAAGGCGTGCCTCGATGTCACCTTTTTGCTCCGTAGGAACATAGCTTTACAGGCGACATGAAGATGCTTAGAGAAAAATCAAACCGATACAAAAAACATGTTTTCGTAGATTATGCAATAGGAAGAGGTAAACCATAAAAATGGTCGACACGACATGCAACGCAGTCATCAGTTGATAAAGGATTATGTTCAGCACAAGTTAGACCTAATTTGAAATTAGTCAACGTCATCGACCTTATATCCAATCGTTCCTTGTCCCAGAGATCAAGCCTAGTCCATGCTGATGAGTTGCCAGAAAAACTCGAAACCGCTGTCCGTGGTTGGCTGTCTTTGGTTGGACTGATGATAACAGCATGTTTAGGTTAGACCATCTAAGAAAAAAGTTAGTTACGAACATGTATCCTTTCCCTTTCCTACCCATAGTACCGTCCATCTGGCAACGTTGCGACTCATCTCCAATATCCGAAAGCATGATGGGTGACACGCGGTAGAGCGCCCACAGATCACCAGTCATGCAAGATATATACGAACATCGGCACGCCGGCCACGAGACTTGAAGTTAGCAAATGCAGGGTCGCTTGTCGAAAATATTCTTCTAACGTTCTGGGTTAAGGACAAATGTACGGGGCAATCTATAATGTGAATTATGCTTAAGAGGTGCGAAGATTTATTTTCATTGGACGTGTATTATCATACTAACATCAAAAAATTGCGATACACCCTCCCCAACCCATACAAACCCTCGTCCCCCAATTTTTTACCCTAAAAAACGAAGTATGTGCCATTTTTATGTTTTTTCGTTTTTGCCCTTTTCCTCCGCCGCCACTGGAGGGATTTTCAAAAACCAATAAGCGTTCACAGGCAGACAGACAGACTCAAAAGAGTGGCATAGCCTTCTGTGATGTACGTATGTACATGTACATCCAAACAACATAATATCTCATTTTCGATTTTGCGATTACAATACTTCCTAGCAAGAAGGCGAGGGAAGTAAAAATGCCAGCAATGTCGTGGTAGATTGAATACTTTCACGAATTATGTAGAAAATTAATGGAATATAGTTTTATATCATTAAGTCATGGCTTTCAAGACTAAGTACCCCGCTTTGATCTTGTAGAAAAGCAAAGTCAAAACAATGTTGGGGAATGTGCGTACATTTGTCTATAGTCTAGACTTCTCGGTACCGCCAGGAAGTCTAGGGAGCATGTTAATTGTGATTACTTATGTGCACTCGTCAACATAATTGCAGCATGGTTATTCTTAGATCGTAAAGAACAGGCAATACATAGTCACATTATGCTAAATGAAATTAATCTTACCAGTGCCAATAACAGAACAAAAAAAAAAAGAAATTAATCTTCAGGGTAAGTACACGACGAGTATCTTCTCCTCTCAAAAAGTAGTCCAACGGATATACGTAATGCTTGCAATGAATACTTTCACGAATTATGTAGAAAGTTAATGGAATATAGTTTTATATCATTAAGTCATGGCTTTCAAGGCTAAGTACCCCGCTTTGATCTTGTAGAAAAGCAAAGTCAAAACAATGTTGGGAATGTGCGTACATTTGTCTATAGTCTAGACTTCTCGGTACCCCCAGGAAATCTAGCGAGCATGTTAATTGTAATTACTTATGTGCACTCGTCAACATAATTGCAGCATGGTTATTTTCAGATCGTAAAGAACAGGCAATACATAGTCACATTATGCTAAATGAAATTAATCTTACCAGTGCCAATAACAGAACAAAAAAAAAAAGAAATTAATCTTCAGGGTAAGTACACGACGAGTATCTTCTCCCCTCAAAAAGTAGTCCAACGGATATACGTAATGCTTGCACTGAAGACTCCAATCACCTTCTAAGGCAGTATTACTTTTACACCTTCAAAACACAACTTAGTTTTCCCAACGATGCTATTATGCATGTCTGCCAAGGAGCATATGTGAATATTGATTGTCCTCTATCTAGCACGGCATCAATTTCAAAGTAAAATAAGCAATTCCGAATCTTTTATTACTATAGACCGACATAAAGCTCAGTTGAAGCACATACGCATCGTCCTATTATTTATAAATATGGTATAATTGTCAGTCTTGTTCTTAGCAGAAGATAACGCGAGCTCTGTTTACATAAAAGATCGATCGTCTATCATCTTGCATTCTAAATAAATTTCATCGGTTTGTCCTTGATACTTATCCATCTACCATCTAAGAACTGCCTCGACGTGCAACTGAGACTTCTGATACGGTTTACGCTGCCGGTTACCGGTAAAGGTCGCGGTTTTATAACGCCAGAACTTGTGGAAAATGGAGCATTGTTGAACGATTATGTGGTGTGTTAAGGATTCCTCGAATAATAAAAATGCTTCGTATTGTGGATTATGAGGTCTTTTCCATAGAAGGAACTAATATAAAATGAGATTCAGCTAATACAGGAAAATGGGTGATTTGGAAGTTTTAGGACTAATTAGATCAGAGTTCCCCAAACTTTTTTGTGTCGTAGACCCCTTGCCATGTTTTTCCGTGTTGGGTACCCCCTACTTACCTGATATAGATTTCCTGTAAATTTCTAACTGTCGTGAAGTTTAGTATTAAAAACTTAAAGTAAAAACACATGTTAATTTATACAGTACATATAATTGAATTTAAATTAAAACTACTTAAAATAAAATTTTGTATCTGTTATGTAAAATATACGTAACATTAAATAAACAGGTGTCTGACTAATGAGTGCCCGCATTGGGAATAAGTGCCCGCATTGAAAAAAAAAATAAGAGGGATAAAATAAAAAAAAAGTGAAAAATAATAAAAAAAGTTTTTTACTTAAAATAGTACAATAAGCGAGTTCGTTTATTAATTATAACATAAACGTATGTTCTATAATAATTTCACTGTTAGTTTGATTAAATTCCGCTTTTTATACGTTTAAGTTATCTAAAAATAGCCAAAAAATTAACGAATTTTAGTGTGTACCTATCCTTGAATTTTCAGAATAATAAAAAAAAAAAATATTTTCTAACTAAATGTTGTCGATGGATGACGCAATGTATTGCTAACACCCCTGACACATTTTGTTTTAAATAGCTTATAAATCCACGATAACGTCCAACCATGGGAGGTGCTCCATCTGTAGCTACTGATATTATATTTGATAAAGGAATTGCTTTTTCAATGAAGTAATCCTTCAAAACATGAAATATTGATTCACCTTTAGTGTCGGTTATCAAAGTTCTTGCGAAGAGCAGTTCTTCGCAGATTTCTTGATTCATAATAAAATGAACATATGCCAATAATAATGCTGCATTATCAGGTAAAGTTGACTCGTCCAGTTGTATAGAGAAATGGGTCGTCTGCAAATAATTACATAAGAAGCTTTCAATATCAGAACTCATTTCATCAATACGTCTTTCAACAGTATTGTTGCTTAAGGGAATTCTTTTAATGATATCAGATGCAGGTTTGTGTAAAACAGTTTTTAAAACATCTTCAACGGCTGGCAAAATTAACTTCTCTCCGATAGTATGCAGTTTTCCGGATTTTGCTATAAGTAACGAGATATTGTAAGACGTCCGCAAACCATCATCATTTCTTTGTGACGTCGAAGCGAACATTCTGTCCAGTGTAGGTCTCTTCTGAAATTTATCTTTGAGTGTTTGAAAGTATTTCACATCTTTCTCTGTTTTATCAGGGTGGCATCTTCTCAGATGATATTGCAGTTTAGATGGTTTCAAAGCGTCATTGCCCAGAACTTTGTTGCATAAAAGGCACATAGGCGATTGTTTGTCCGGCAATGATGGAATGAAGCCAAATTTCAAATAATCAACACTGTACTGTCTACATTTCTTTTTAGATTCGGACATGGCATCAGTCATCTGTGGGCAAAATTAAATTATTTAAATAAGACAGAAAATCCAGCAGCTGTAGGTATATTAAACATATTTTTTGATTTTTCCGAAAACATTCCATAATTCGAACATCTTGCAACAATTAGCTCGAATTACGGAGATTGCACTGTAATTATATTACCGATTGCTAAAACTTTCAAAAAGAAATTATTGAGGAGTACTCGTGTAATTTTGCATGATTGAATATTTAACTACTAATAACTAAAGTCATGATTGGCGTAATTTATCTATCTTTGCTAACTACTAGTACAAAACTAAAATTTAATAAAAATAATGTACTTACTTTTCTCCAGCACTCTCAAACAAAATAACACATGTTAATTTATACAGTACATGTAATTGAATTTAAATTAAAACTACTTAAAATAAAATTTTGTATCTGTTATGTAAAATATACGTAACATTAAATAAACAGGTGTCTGACTAATGAGTGCCCGCATTGGGAATAAGTGCCCGCATTGAAAAAAAAATAAGAGGGATAAAATAAAAAAAAGTGAAAAATAATAAAAAAAAGTTTTTTACTTAAAATAGTACAATAAGCGAGTTCGTTTATTAATTATAACATAAACGTATGTTCTATAATAATTTCACTGTTAGTTTGATTAAATTCCGCTTTTTATACGTTTAAGTTATCTAAAAATAGCCAAAAAATTAACGAATTTTAGTGTGTACCTATCCTTGAATTTTCAGAATAATTTAAAAAAAAATATTTTCCAACTAAATGTTGTCGATGGATGACGCAATGTATTGCTAACACCCCTGACACATTTTGTTTTAAATAGCTTATAAATCCACGATAACGTCCAACCATGGGAGGTGCTCCATCTGTAGCTACTGATATTATATTTGATAAAGGAATTGCTTTTTCAATGAAGTAATCCTTCAAAACATGAAATATTGATTCACCTTTAGTGTCGGTTATCAAAGTTCTTGCGAAGAGCAGTTCTTCGCAGATTTCTTGATTCATAATAAAACGAACATATGCCAATAATAATGCTGCATTATCAGGTAAAGTTGACTCGTCCAGTTGTATAGAGAAATGGGTCGTTTGCAAATAATTACATAAGAAGCTTTCAATATCAGAACTCATTTCATCAATACGTCTTTCAACAGTATTGTTGCTTAAGGGAATTCTTTTAATGATATCAGATGCAGGTTTATGTAAAACAGTTTTTAAAACATCTTCAACGGCTGGCAAAATTAACTTCTCTCCGATAGTATGCGGTTTTCCGGATTTTGCTATAAGTAACGAGATATTGTAAGACGTCCGCAAACCATCATCATTTCTTTGTGACGTCGAAGCGAACATTCTGTCCAGTGTAGGTCTCTTCTGAAATTTATCTTTGAGTGTTTGAAAGTATTTCACATCTTTCTCTGTTTTATCAGGGTGGCATCTTCTCAGATGATATTGCAGTTTAGATGGTTTCATAGCGTCATTGCCCAGAACTTTGTTGCATAAAAGGCACATAGGCGATTCTTTGTCCGGCAATGATGGAATGAAGCCAAATTTCAAATAATCAACACTGTACTGTCTACATTTCTTTTTAGATTCGGACATGGCATCAGTCATCTGTGGGCAAAATTAAATTATTTAAATAAGACAGAAAATCCAGCAGCTGTAGGTATATTAAACATATTTTTTGATTTTTCCGAAAACATTCCATAATTCGAACATCTTCTTGCAACAATTAGCTCGAATTACGGAGATTGCACTGTAATTATATTACCGATTGCTAAAACTTTCAAAAAGAAATTATTGAGGAGTACTCGTGTAATTTTGCATGATTGAATATTTAACTACTAATAACTAAAGTCATGATGGGCGTAATTTATCTATCTTTGCTAACTACTAGTACAAAACTAAAATTTAATAAAAAATAATGTACTTACTTTTCTCCAGCACTCTCAAACAAAATAACACTGACTCACTATAATTTGTGTGATACACTATATTTTTTAAAATATTTTCTTAGCACTTTCCTTTTCAAGATTCAGGAAACGAATAAACGTATTTGTCCCACATTCGTATTTATAGAGTGACGAATTGAACAAGTCAGTGCAAGCAAGGTAGCGAAGCTCTCAGACTGCGACTCTCAGGTTTTTACAAGTTCAAAATGTATTACGACCACAAAGCGAATACCAATATCCTACAACTTATACAATTTTATAAACATAAATTTTTTACTTCATAGGTATTTTTATAAATAATGTATATGTTTTGATATTATAAGATAGTATGATGTAAGTAAATAGGTACTATCAGTGCATGTGTTGAGATCCACTATCGTGGACCTCCATATTCATTTCATGGACCCCCAAATTTTTCTGCTAAAGATTCTCTTATTAAGCTACATAAATACAAAGTATGGCAATATATATGGTAAATACAAAACCCTATGGCTTTAAATGTAATATGTTTAAAAGAGCAATTCGTTCCGGTCACAAAATACAGGGTGTTAGTTTTCTGTATATATGTATAAAACTAACATCCTCTACTTTGTGACCTATTGACGGAATCAAATTCAAATTCAAATTCAAATTCAAAATATTAATAATCAATCATCAGAAATAAATCTACAATATAATGAATATTACCTCTATACTTTGAGATAGGTCATAATATTCTAAAATCAGTAAAGAGAAACTTTTTGGTGACTTCTAGTATTTCTAGTACTCATAGGTACCTAAAATGATTTCGTCGCTCACCTTAGAAAAAAAATTTAGTAGATTGGATTTATTCTTAGTCGCCGCTTGCAATTCTTCTTCGATTCTCTTAGATACAATATCTAGTTCCTGCTCGGATTTTGCTTGTAATTTGTACTTTCGTACTTGTATGAGATTTTTTAAAACTTTCAAACAATTTTTGGTATAACTTGGATTTGTCTATGTGAAACGACATCATATTAAGACCTTAAACTTTGGTTAATGGAATCAATGGTAACACAAATGTTAACTTGCTTTACTATGCTTACAATACCTCTACTCGCTATAGTATCCAAACGAAAAAATACACTGATAGAGGAAATTTAGACAAGTGAACACCGCGCGGTAATTCCCATACTCGGTTCTAAAGCGCGCGCTGTTCACTAAACGTATGCATTATTTGCGGGAATCCCTGCAAATGCGTTTCGTTTTCAAGCAAAGACAATGTGAGGGTTGCCAGTCGTGTAAAAAGGTAAATAACTACCGATGACGTAATCATCATCTAGACTCCCCTACCCCCCATGTCATCCAAAATAAGCAAAGCAAAGATCACGTAATACTTGAACGGCCCCTAATGAGCAACAGCGACTTCACAAAAATCTGAAGAAAAGAAGATTTTATTAGTACAGATACTATAGACAAGTTCTAGTTTTAAGAGCTTGGAATTAGATAACAAGGACTGCACGCAAAACATTTAATTATGGAAAAGCTTTATACAAAAGTAAGTAGAGCCCTTATACATATAACATTTAGTCAAATGAACAAAATCCTTATAAAGTGGTTCTTGAAAAAGCTCTTTCTTAGCGTCAAATAACAGGAACCTTTTTCTATTAATCCGAGAATTTTTATTGAAGTTCACTGAACCCATAATTATGAAAAACCATCCGATAATCCACAAACTTTGAGTAAAATATTGAAAAATGCCAAGCTATATAATACACTCAAACTGTCAAAGTCAGTATCGCAATACTGGTTGCCTATACTCAAGCCTGGTTAGCTTATTTATAAAATGGCTATTCGCTTTTTATTACTATTTTGCTACGGTAATTTACAACCGAAGAATTGAGACGACAAGTAGATTTTTTGATTTATTCTAAACGATTATCGTTTCGCTGGAAATCGACAGAATCGTAAAAATCCAACTTATACCAGTTTTAGGATATCTGATCATATACAAATTGATATAGTTTAAGACAGCTGTTGGGAGAATATCCAGCACTAATTTCTGGAAACTATCTGGTCACGAAATACGTCCCTTGTTTCTCTTAGCTTAGTTGCACTAATAAGGTAGCAATGACCCTAAAGGAGCTTTTTCCTCTGAAGCAACTCATCGACCCGACGCAATTCGATCACATGTAAGATCCGCATTTGGATCTATTTCAAAGGTCAGAGCGCAATGGTGTGTCCCATCGTGAACCAGCGAACTGGGAGCGTTACCGTATCGACAGGAGGCTTGCAAAACACACGATGTGCACAAAATTATGAGCTCGTCCTTTACCGAACAATAACAATAAAGCTTATTTTACTAAAGTTTATTTATGCAGCTGACATGCGAACAGGAATGCGAGAAACGTTTTTTCTGGAAGGTGCTGCGGGGTAGGAAATGTCGTACAAGGTCGTAAGTGAGATGATTTCGTGATAAAGTATTACTAACATTTTTACAATGTAACAAGCAAAATGTACAAACGATCTCATGTACAATTTGTTATAGAGTCTGTGCTTCGCTGTCTGTTGAATATCAGTAGCGTATTTTAAGATCCAGCGCCCTGGCCCTCTCAATACCGGCATGTCAGTCACTGGTGACTGGCACAGAACTATTCCATTGGTGCCGCGTCAGTCATCGGCACGTGTATTATGTAAAAAACCTATAAAACGCCCAAAAAAAACCTATAAAATGTCATCAGGTAGCTTTTAGAGGGTAGGGGGTAGTAATTCCACGTTTGCTCACTAGGCCCATTGTGAGCATCCATCTATGGAGGAATAGCTCAATTATACGCATTGTTGGTTGCATATGTTTTGTGAAGCCTAGTTTCCATCTGTGAAGAAAGTTGGTTGAATAGCAAGATCGCATCTAGATGATTGTGTGTAATCATTACTAAATATGCTGCCAATTAAGTATATCTATTAGCTGTGTCCGACGGGTTGTCTATATATTATAGTTTCTGAAGGCAGGTTCTGTACAAAGTTATAAATTCCGATTTTTTACGTTTTCTGTGTTTTCAAAAACTTTGAGAAGAATTACAGGAAATTACCACCGTGCCCGCGTTGTGTATTAGCATGTATATGACTTGTAATTCGATAGTGTACAGTGAATATAATTATTTCTTATCTCTCTTATTTTTGAAATTTAGCAAATTTACATATGTAATTTCGAGAATGGATAAGAAAAAGTGGATGCGCCACTAATTTCCAGCTTCGCATCCCAAGTAAGTGTATTTGAGAAAAGAATCCAATGGAATTACCATCAACACATATCATTAGCACACAAATTCTCACTATGCAAACATGCATTGCCGTTACCTCCAGTAACGCCATCTCTGAAGCAGATTTTACATCACATCAGATCCAAAAATTGGTAACTGAAGCCTCATGACATTTAGGCAACACGTACAACTACAAAACGAGTTAACAATGTGTCCAACAGCTAGTGTTAAGTTACCATCTCGTAGCTAAACCTACATAATATCATCATATCGTCTTTCTGGTGCGTAATGCATCGAAGTAAATAAAATATCTATATCTTTCAGTTTCTTAGGTTGACATTCATTGAGTTAAGGTTTGCCGCCCCATACACGCCTGAGTTGTACCATTATGACCCAAGCAGATCCAATGTAGTTTCGCACTTATTCGTCTAAGTTGTGAGCATCTAATAAACAACTTTTGGTAAAACTTTTCGTTCCCGCACTTGTAATACTGGGCATTTTAAAACTGGCGCAGCAGACATTTACAAATTGCTTTTATTTAACAAATATTTTTCCTATCATGCTGAACAAGACTTATAAATTTTGTGTAGCTCTCCAATGAGTATGCATAGTATTATCAAGATTCATAGGGGTGTTTTTGACGTAGAAGTAGAGGTTTTTTGTAAATGGCCGTTTTGAAAACTGAAAACCCTGAATATTCTGGACCACTACCTTTAGAAATACTGCATGGGGCTATTTAGTACGTACATATAAATCATCGTATTTTTCTATATAGTTGACTCCGGTTGTGCTAAAAATTATATTTTCGGGTTAATTTGCTTGGAATATACGACCTATGCCCAAAACCTTCCTACACAACCGGTACTCGTACAAGGAACCGGAAATTACAAAGCCAGCTGTCAAAGGAACCGGGAGTCCCGCAATTTTCGGGACTTTTAGGACTTTGTCAAATTTAGTTTTGAAGTTGCAACGTGCAACTGTGGCGTTAAATCGTAAATTCCATACATAGATACAGGGTGTTAATTAGGTATCTACCATGAGTTCAACAGACGATTCTTTAAGTAATTTTAAGACCAAAAGTTCATACAAAGAAGGTCCCCGAATTCTCCTTCTCTGTGTTAAAACTAAAAAAAAGGTTTTTTCGAAAATATCGTAAATATACCCTTTACCTAACCTTGTTGTATTTTCGCGGTGGTATTTATAACATTATGTATCTAATTTAGCCCTAACTTGTTTGAATTTATTAAGTTCAATGGTGTCTCGAACGGGGTCTGAACGAATATTTGTGACAAAAAAATGTACGCCACTGACTTTTGTGCAAGTTTTATTCTCTTTGGGTTAAGGAAATATGAATGCAACTTTTTTGTGTATTGAATTTGTTTCGTACCTTGCTTAATTTTCGAAAAAAATCCCACCTAATATCCCTGGATCACTCGAGGAATATGGTGAAAGGTTTCTCTTGGAAATTATTATTTCTTTTTATAATTTTGTATTACTAATTATGTAAGAACAACAACAAATGCTGAATAACATTAACATTGAATTACGCATTCTCCTGAAAATACATGGTATATTTTTTATTATGTCACATGAATTAATGATTCTATTCCTCTTCACTTTCAACAGGAGTTTTGCATACCAACGCCTTAAGGCCTCCCCAGAGAAAATAAGTTTAGGGATTACAATCATAAAATGAACTGCAATGTGTAAACACTCTTCATTTTTTGCATCGATGGCCGATGATTAGAAGTTTGAAGAGCGGGGGGTGAGGAGGGGGTTGCTAATAAGGTCGTTCGAAAATTTTACGTATTCCGTATGGTTTGGAAAAAGTAGGATATTTTTCGTCCCCATGCTTTTTGTTGGAGACACCATGACCGAAAAGAGGGACATTTTTATGTCGCCAGGCCTTTGTCAGGAACAGTAGGACAGAGTCCGAATGTGGGACGTATGGTCACCTTAATAATTGCATACCTACAAGAAAGCCGTTAACTACTGAGAACTTTATTGGCTTTTATGGCCCACATTGTGATACGCCTGTGGTGGGAATTCCGTAGTTGACCTTGAGCGTTGTGGTGTTCCAAGCATGGGAGCAATTTCATAAAATTATGAATGAAAGTATTTCCCGCCACTGAGGTTCGCGAACATAACAAACGGCGGACTTATGAATGACTTGCAGGGTCTATTTGGGTCATTGGGAAAAATAATATTAATTGCTGCTGAATGAAGACCAGTTACATAAGCTCATTGATGAGTACTGGTACTCGTTCGAGCAAAACGTTTCTTCCTAGGTACCTCGTTACTGACCTTGCTGTAAGCGAAGACTCATTTGACTGCGTATATCATTATCGATTGATATACAAACCTACTTAGTGTACAGAATACATGACACACAATTAGACCGTAAGACAGTAATTATTATAAAAAATGATGACTACCAATTTGTGTAAAATATTCTCGGCGACAGCTTGGGCACCACAAGCTACCTTATAAGCTGATGGAATGTCGCATCTTGCACGAAAAAAACAGCACTTACTGGTCAAACAGATATATTCCAAATATCGGCAAATTGTTAGAGAGTTACGTGATAAAAATGTTGATGGCACATTACTGGAGAATCAAGAAACTATTCATTTAAAGTATCAGTTTGCCCAAGATAGCAGTAAAGTTAATGTCAACTGGTTTACGATATATCGTAGTGACTGTACATTGATACGGTGTACATTATGATGCAATACGATAGAGGAAGACGCGTTGAAATGTTGTTTCAGTTGCAACAAAATCAATTTTTCATTGAGCAATTATGTCAGGATTAATTGCACCTCTAGCTTCAACTAATAGCTATATTTGTAACTAGACTGATTTTAAACGTCGTTGGTGAGATATGTGGTGCAGATCAACTTTGTTTTGCCCGTATCGGCTCATATGGAATAAAACATGCGATCCAAAGAATGAGTGAGACACGTAGCGGGGAGCACATAAATAAATAGAGGCCAATGATTTTTCTGTGGGGCATAGTGTTGACCAAGTTTTGGCAAAAATTTGGTGAACAACAATCCCATATTTCTTGAGGCTTTTGTCTCAGTTCGGTGATTGTACGAGCAGGATGTTGTCGTAGAACCTTTTTCATCTCGTGCCACAAAGTTTCAATGGTGACAGATCTGGACTGCTAGAAACCCATTTCAAAAGTGGTACATTATTGTCTTCCATCCATTTTATAGCCTTTTTTGAGGTATGGCACGCTGCACCATCTTGCTGAAACACAAAATCTTGGCCGGATGTCAAACATTCTTCCATCACTGGTAAACGCAATTCTTCTAAAATTGCCAAATATTTGTTTGTATCCACATTTCCATCAATAAAATGAAGTTTTCCTACTCCTTCTGATGACATACTGCCCCAGACCATAATGGATGCTGGAAATTTCACTTTTCTCTTCAGACAGTCAACAAGGAATGCTTCATTTTTTTTGCGAATAACTCTACTGCGACTGTCACCAACACAAACTTCGAATCGGGCCTTATCACTCCATTGTATTGCACACTATTGTTGAGGTGTCCATTGTCTATGTTCTTTAGCCCATCTAAGCCGATTTTTCTTTTGCAGTGGAGTTAATAGTGGCTTTTCTTTGGCCTATAAACAAGTTGTGCAACTTTAGGGTTTTTACTTCACTTTTTTTATAAGGAAACTTACCTTGCAAGTGCTAAATCCCAGTTTGTGGGTCTCTTTATGAGTTGTGGACCTCGAAATTCTCCTTCCAACAGCGTCACTCCACAGAGCACTTAATTGTAAATAATTGGCACGCCTGTTTTTCACGATTATTCTTCTTAATGCTCTTCGGTCGGCATTCGTGATATTACTTTTTTTCATTATATCGTGGCTTAATATTAACTGAACCAGTTACGTTATATCTTCTAACAATATTTCTCACACTGCACCGCGATAAGTCTAACAAAGTTGCAATTTCTGAGTTTGATTTCCCAGAATTAAAAAATTTAATTATCAGTAACCGAATTTTCTCACTAATAACCTTTCCTCTCCCTATTTTGAAAACCTTAACTACCCAAAACTATTTTAAACGTATTCTGACAGCTGTGATTAATAAAAACAATTGTCATGGCTTTTATTTTTCACAGCCACCTATGCGTTATAGACTTATTTTGCATTGAAATGAAAATAGGTTGATATGCTGTAATTGCAACATGTGTTATTTTTATGCTGCAAATTTGATTAGGGAGTGATAAAGTTGGTGTTTTCTACTATATATTATCAGAATATTCATTGTTAATATTTTAAACCTATAACACCCTGCTACTTTTTTGAGTTGATAAGATCTTGTAGATAGAAAACAAAGAGTCTACTGCAAGAGGAAAGGGAGTGATGAATTGGTTGTATGCAGAGGAGTGCCACAGGGCTCAACGCTTGGGCCATTTCTAGTCATTATCTACATTAACGATTTGTCGGAATCCAAGAATCCAATACCGGAGTAATACAACGACGTTTGCTAATGATACTATCTTCAGCTTTTCCTTGAGTAAAAAATGGCGTCAGGTAGGTCGACTCTGCACTTCCCACGCATGTCATCTGTTCATAAAGGGCCCAAGTTAGTCCCTTGGAGCTGACAAAAAAATTAAATTGGTCGTCAGCCAAACAGGCTCATATACAATGGTTTCCATTCATTTATAACGCTATCGCTACACACAAAAAAGAGATCTTGGTTGCAATGCAGAAATTGTCTTAAAAATATGGATTTGACATAAGGTCACAGGTATTTGGAATGAGGTAATTTCTTTGATTCAAGGAAAAAGGATTCTTCCGGTTGAGAAACATATTTCTTTGTAATGTGCTCTAAAATCAAAAAAAAACTACTTTATTCAGAATCAGCAGCTACTTTAGCAGCGTTTATGTGTGCAAAAATATCGTTTGTACATTCATACTCGCTGACAAGTTGTATAGATTTGTTTTTCGCGTCCGTTGCCTTTTTGTGTTTCACCGCCTGTTCATTTGCCTCTTTATTGTTTTTTTTATTTTGTTTAAGGATGTTTAGGGTATTCAGGGCTTTCTCGTATAGACTCTTTGTATTAAAGGGTCCAATGTATTGGTTTTATAATCGAGAGACTGTCCTTTTTCGTCATTGCTCTATATTGTAGAATTTCCTTTGTTTATGATGACGAAATAAATATTTTGAATTTGAATTTGAATTTGAATACTATAAGTTACTTTTTGAGAGTGTTAGCGGCCTGCGAATGAAGCTTTCCAAGCCTACCTTTCCGGTAGGAACTTGGCAGTCAGACATCGACACATTCTGATTACGTAAGAGCCTATTTATAGACTGGTGGTAGCTAATTTTCTCAGGGGTGCCAAATCTTAAGAGTCTCAGACATGGTGCACAAAACTATGATAAATATACAAACTTGTTCATAAAGGCCCAGCAAGGTTAATTGGAAGCTCTATGATAACAAAGCAGTTGGTTCATTACTGGCGAGCAAAAAGGACACAGAAATGATAATCAACCAATTCTTTAATTACGGTTTATGGTTTGAAGTATATGTACGAGGTCTACAAATTAAGTAATAAGACTGATATTTTAAAATTTTCCATTCAAATATAAAATAACTTCCTTCTGAAGCCACACAGCGCTGGATACGGTTCTTCCAATTCTCAAAGCAGTGCCGGTGCTCCGATACTGGAATAGCTTTTAGCTGGTTGGTTACAGCCGTTTGAATGTTTTTGACTGTCCCAAACGGTGACTTTTCAACTTCGGTAAGAGAGAAATTACAAGGATTCAAGTCAATAAGAAGGCTGAGGAGCCACAGGAATGTTTTACTGGAAAAAACCCGTTTATTCACGCAAATGACCCCTTCTTAAAGTTTTTCATGTACTTCCCGGTAAAAATGTTGATTTATCGTTTGGCCCTGACGTAGAAACTCTTTGTGGATGATTCCGTGAATATATAGAAAACAAATCACCATGCATTTGATCTTCGTCTTTATCATGAGATAACTGGGAAAACAAAATTTAAAGAGTGTGTCACTGAGTTAATTACAACATCGGGAACAGTATTAAAAAATACTCAACAAATATGCGATGAATTTGTACAAGTTTTTACTGACAGGCGAAAATTTAGCAAGTAATATACAAGCATATACAAGCAAATGTACCCAATACTCAGCCTCCAAAAAGATCTTTGAACTCATTCATTTTGGATAAAGTCGAGCAATGTGAAGTATACACCACTGTTTTGTCCTTAAAAAATCGAAAAAGTCCTGGGTTCGATGGTATTAAAAGCGAGCATTTGAAAATTATAGCCGAGGACATAACAGAACCACTCACTTACCTAATCAACAAATGCTTTGAATCTGGCATATATCCCTCAATTTTAAAAAAAGGTAATATAATACCGATACATAAATCAGGAACAAAAACAGATGTTAACAACTATAGACCAAACTCAATAATATCCAGTGTATCAAAGGTTTTTGAAAAAGTTTTATGTACTAGGATGATTCGATACCTCACAAAATTCAAAATTTTAAGTGAAAATCAATATGGATTTACAGAAGGGAAGGCTACATCGGACGCAATAACTAAAATTGTAAATCAGATACATCAAAATATTGATAACAGAATCCCTTCAATCTGCATTTTTGTTGATTTAAAGAAAGCTTTCGACACAGTTATTCACAAATTATTATTAGAAGCATTGGAGAGAATTGGTTTCAGAGGAAACGCGTACTCACTGATCGAAAATTACTTGTCAAATCGCCCACAATCTGTGCAGGTATCAGGATCTTTTAGTAAAGAAATGTATATGAAGTGTGGTGTCCCACAAGGAACTGTCTTAGGTCCGCTATTATTCAATATATATTTAAATGATATTTATCAAATTAATTGTGTTGGCAAAATAACGAGTTTTGCAGATGATCCTGCAATATTGTATGAAGGCACTGACTGGTCTGATCTCAAAAATGTCATTGAAAATGATTTTATCAAAATTATTCGGTGGTTTAACAGTAGAAAATTAAGCATTAACTATTCTTAAACACATTTTTTACCATTTGGATCTTATGCTAGACATCTGCCAAATTACACAAATTTTTCCTTCAACATTAATGATCAAAAAATGCAAATTAATAGAGTGCCCAACATAAAATACCTTGGAGTGGTCTTGGATCCTCACTTACGATGGGACATCCATGTCAATTATATTTTAAAGAAAGTTAGATTTGTATCCTACAAAATTAAATACCTTGCGAATATATTGACAGAAAAATATCTTCGAACATTATACCATGCACTGATTGAGCCTAATCTCACATATGGTATATTAGCATCGGGAGAGCTGCATGTTCCTCACATATCTATAATTTAGATGTTTTTCAAAAAAGTATTCTAAAAATGATATTTAAAAAACCGAAACTTTATCCCACTGACAAATTATACGCAGATGTTTGGATGTATGATATAAGACAGCTTTATTTCTTACACAGTATCACTCACTACCATAAATTTGTAAACACCGACCAAAAAATTAAACATAATCATTATACAAGGTACAAAATTCGTGGCACAGTAGTTCCTCAGCCGCATAAATCTATAATGCAGCGGTCATATCTCTATTTAGCGCCAAAATTTTATGAAATTATACCTAAAGACTTAAAAGATTTACGTTTCGGAAATTGTTTTAAAAGAAATTTAAAAAAGTGACTACATTCTATATCTAGGACTGAAATTCATAAACTCATAATTACTAACATCAAGTAAATACATAATTTACTGTAACTAATTTTGTCCTTTTTTTCATTTGCATTCTACAGTTGCAACTTAAAATTATTGGTCCATGTACAGGCGATGCCTTCTGCCTGTTTTGATTTTATATTTATTTACTCATATTGTTTGTTATCTTTGTACATTGAGTGAATAAATATTATTATTATTATTATTATTATTATCACCTTTTTGGGCCTTTGAGAGGTTGAAGTCTGCCACTCGATGCTCTGGCGCTTGGTTTCTGAGTCGTACTCAAACACCAGTAAGCGCACGTTCCAGAAAATACGGGGGTGCTTTTCAATCGAATCCAAAGAGTCAAGGCACCTTTCCTTCCTCATATCCTTTTGGCAATTCACTGATGAATGGTGGTGACTGTCGAACGACGATCTGAATGCACAAGACCCCGGATTCTGTTGATATTTTTATCGGTTCTTGGAGATTAAGTTTTTCCGCAC
Organism: Acanthoscelides obtectus; assembly: GCA_963669975.1. Lineage (NCBI taxonomy): Eukaryota > Metazoa > Arthropoda > Insecta > Coleoptera > Chrysomelidae > Acanthoscelides > Acanthoscelides obtectus. Next base: position 24,049,684 of record CAVLJG010000010.1, on the reverse strand, counting down.
CGTGGTTCATCTTCAATCGACTCTCTCCCTTCCGAAAATGCCTTAAACCACCGAAAAACTTTTCGTAGGCCTGCTGAAGCTTAGCAAGAGGTTCGGACAACCAAATGACTCGAGCGAGTTCAAACTTGTACTGAAGGCGGATCACATGTTACCATGTCTCCCCTCCAAGCCCGAAGCCTCCACTTTTGCCAGATCGGAAGCTACGTTACCATTAGTCTCATCACTTATTTTACCGACCTCCTACTTCAAGTTTTGTCTGATAAAAATTGAATCAGGACTAGTAACACTAAGTAAACTACCAATTCTGACTGATATATTCCACACGATATTGTGTTCAATCCGATTACTGTAATAAGGAATCGATATCAAACACGCCGCAAATGAAGATTGTGGGTGAAGTAACGGTCGTGTAGCACATCTTTTGTCTCGTTTAGGACATAAGCGTGTAAGAATTCACACAAGATTACGCTGGTGGTCCGCGTGATAGGAATTTTGATGCAGCACGCAGACACCGTCTAGCTAATAGCTTGCAAAACCGCTCCACTGCTAACTAGCTAAGTGTCAAAGTTGACGTACAAGTATTTCCATCATCTTATTACAGGCGCCATTTAATTTCAAGTCGTCTTTCATCACAGTGAAATAAAAAACACTTGCATGTGAGACAAACAGTTAGTCTATTAGTTATAGTATACTAAGTGACATATAAATCCGAACACCCAGTTTAAATGGTTTTATTTTAATAAAATTTTGTATAAGTACTTAATGAAGCATAATAAGTAAATGATAAAAATTTCAAAATGATTGCACTGCTTTAAAGCCCTTTGACTTTTAATAATATGTGGATGCACCCTGATGTGCTACGCATTCTCCAACGCGCCTAGGCATACTTCTGATCAGGTGGTCAATGTCCTCTTGTGGTATCTCATTCCAGGCAACCACCAACTCCTCTCGAAGTGCTTCTAGAGTCTGAGGAGGACGTTGCAAATTGAGCAATCTCCTACCCATCATATCCCACACGTGCTCAATTGGGGATAAGTCGGGAGATCTTGGTGGCCATGGTAACAATGTGACATCATTATGTTGAAAGAAGTCTATTGTGACTCTTGCAACATGTGGTCGGGCATTATCTTGTTGGAAAGTTGGATCTGTCAGGGTGTCAAGATAGGGTAAAAGATGGGGTTCTAGAATTTCGTGGATATAACGCTGCGCGTTCATGTTACCTCTGATGAAGATTAAAGCTGACCTGAAACCATAAGCTATAGCACCCCAAACCATAACTCCAACAGTGTGATGAACATGTCTTTCAACAAAAAACTGTGGATTCCTCCTTTCACCACGTCGCCTTCTAACCCTGGCACGACCATCGTGCATGCCTAAACAAAATCGAGACTCGTCACTAAAGACAATACTGTTCGATTCCTGATCCCAGAGTGACCGTTGTCTGCACCACTCAAGGCGATTACGTCGGTGTTCTCGAGTTAAAGGGAGGACCCAGTGTGGCCGGTATGAAAACAAGCCAAAACTTCTCATTCGTCGGTAAACACTTCGCATGCCAATAGGTCTTCCGTGTTCTGCAAACCATTCATTTGTAATGGACCTGGTAGTGGAGAAACGGTCCCTTAAGGCCAATAATCTTAGGCGGCGATCTTCACGGTCTGTTGTTCTACGGCGGCGTCCAGTGCCCCTTGCTCTTTGCGTACGGCCTTCTCGAAGCCATGCCTGACAACACCTAACCACTTCTTTGCACTCTAACTGCAATTGCCCGAAGAGAAGGTCCAGCTTCCCGAAGTCCCACTATACCGCCCCTATCAAACTCACTAAGTTGACGAAATCGTACAGGTCTCCGTACTCTAGGCATCGTAACCGATCGTAAAGGATGTCAAGAACTAAAATCCGCCAACGTTGATTCTTTACTGCGGCTGAAATATTCATTTTTAGAGCGTTAGTGAATAAAAAAAAAGCAGTATAAAAACCGGAATGTCCAACTGATAAGGCTGAAAATTGTTTCACTTGTTATTTACAGTAAGATAAATACATTCACCAACTTTTATTAAAATAAAACCATTTAAACTGGGTGTTCGGATTTATGTCACTTAGTATATTTCTGCACTCGCCTATTGTGATAGCCGTTGCTAAACTAAAAGCGGTTCGCAAATCTTTCTTAGAAAACGAGTTATGGAACGTCTAAACGGGCAATATATGCTGCCCGTAAAAAAACAAAAAAACGTAAAAACGTAAAAAACGACGATCTTGCAGACTGGGTAGTTTCTAGTGTGCAAATAGTTCATTCCATGTCTACATGCTATGATCGCTGATCGCCGAGGTTTAAGCAACACGTACAAAACGAGATCACAACAGCTTGTGCAAAGCTAACATCTTGAGGAAAAACTTGTTGAAATGTCAAAAAAACCTACGAATAATGTCAAAAAAACCCGAAGAAATGTCACTTTTCAAGATAGGTAATACCCGTGCCGGTCATATATATCTCAAATCCCTCACCTTGAGTCAAAATCTCATCAAAACTCTAGTAGTACGAGCCCCTTCCCACTTCAGTTGGCCCACTTCAAGATTTGTACCAAAATATGCCTTTATAAACTAGACATGATGAAACTATTTACTTCTAAAACAATTTATTTTCTCAAAAACATTTTAGATACACTCTACTCATAAAAAATACATATTTGAAATCACTTAGACCTATAACTAATTGAACATCTAAACAAATAAACAATGTGCGAATAAATGCGCGAAGTTAAGAAACATCTGACATTATTTTCTTCCATCCATTTTATAGCCTTTTTTGAGGTATGGCACGCTGCAGCTTTTTGCTGAAACACAAAATCTTGGCCGGATGTCAAACATTCTTCCATCACTGGTAAACGCGATTCTTCTAAAATTGCCAAATATTTGTTTGTATCCACATTTCCGTCAATAAAATGAAGTTTTCCTACTCCTTTTGATGACATACTGCCCCAGACCATAATGGATGCTGGAAATTTCACTTTTCTCTTCAGATAGTCAACATGGAATGCTTCATTTTTTTTGCGAATAACTCTACTGCGACTGTCACCAACACAAACTTCGAATCGATCTAGGTCAGAACCTCAAAGACCACAAGCACAAGTAGAAATATTGCTTCTGGCACAATTCCCCTCAGCCTAAAAATCCCTCGTGAACCTAAAGCAATCGCTGATTGCTATGATACAAAATTTTGCTATTCTTAATACTTGCAAGGAACGTAATGAGAAGTTACTAAGAGCAAAAATATTAGCCAAATGTACTCTGATATGCACCTATCTGTGTGTTTGTATACCTTTTACTCTTTACTAGAGTAGAAAATATGAACCGCAAAAGGGAGACAGAAAAGATAAAGAAAAAACAATAATAAATGGGGTTTATTTCGTACAAAAGTACAAAAAGGCAAAGACTGACGTTTTTTAACTTAACCTTTGAGACAAAAAAATAAAAGGGTATAATACGAACTAATATAAATGTATGCACGTTATTGATTAATTATTAAGAACCCAAAAATATGAACAATTGCAAGAATAGTCCATATTTCGAAGTATTTTGTATTCGTTGGCAGACCTCGGTGTGCAGTATTACTTTAAGCTTCTTTTTAAACTTCAATAATGTGTAATTTTGGAACGCAACAGGCAGGTCGTTATATAATTTAATAGCGTTGTAACTAAACGATTTTTTGTAGACAGCTTTAGATTGTAATTGTCATTAACATATTTCCTTTCCTTGTTGTTAAATGGGAAAATTTTCAGAGGAAACTTTGCGCATTCGATACCCGGTTCCAGATTCACGATCTGTCAATTGTAAATATCGGCGAAAAACAGAAAACGTCGAATTTAGGTTTTTGCCAGTAAATCCGAAACGGTTAATTTGACAGCTGTCAAAATGTGACATTATTCGGACATTTTTTTAAGACAAATAACCTTGCTATGTAGCTTGTATGACATGTCTCAATCGTCTTTTGTTTTCCCGCAACCTGCCTCAACTTTCATTTTTCTTATTGTCGCCATGTTGGATCTTTCGATTTTTGAAAAAGCGTGAAATTTCCAACCTAGCGATGTCTCACAAGTGCATAAAAGATTGGAGTATCATCGAAATATCATCACACGTAATGTTATGTATTAATTATTTTCTAAGGAGGCCATGATTTATTTTTTAGAAAATAAAATCAATCAGTAAGGCATTTTTTTCATCGTTTGACGTTAAATAATTAAAACTTTTAAAATGTGATTTAGTAAGTAGTAGGTACGTTTTCTCTCATTAAAGTCATAAATCTGACAAAAAAAATTATCAAAACCTGTTGAAAACGGCCGGTATTTCCTACTTAAATGAAGAAAAGTTTGATATGTTAGCGCTGTACTTGCAGTCACATAGAAACGTCGACATTACCTCAGCAAGGTACTTGGAGATGTATCCAGAATGACGGCAGACTCATAAAACCCAATTTATAAAAATAGTTGTTAATTTAAGACACCATGGGGCCTTCGAAAAACCTAGAAGCGGAAACAATATTGAAAATGAAAATCGCGGCAGAAACATTTTACAAGCTGTCAACGAAATCCATATACAGGGTAGTTTTTTTTTAAATATTTCGAACAATATTTGATGTATAACAGTGAAAATTGGTATACAAGGGTTCCTTGGTACGACAAAACGAACCATGGGCATAGTTTTACTGTAGCCGCTCTCTACTGTACCTGTAGTGTATTAAAATGACCGAACATTTTTTCTTAGTGCAATTTATTGTTTTTTTTAATGAAAAAAATGATTCTTCGCAGTTTTTAACATAAAAAAGCTCTCTTGTGAATTTTCGTTATAGTTAGCCGTTTTTGAGATATTTCGATTTTTAAGGTTCGATGCATTTTTAATTATTTATGATAAAATAACGTTAAAAAGTCAGAATTTCGATAATTTTCAGAAGTAGGCTGTGCCTGCAAATATGTTTGAAATTGAAAGCAGAATAAGGTTAAACGTCAATTAGTTGACAGTTAGTTTTGTTGTCTGTTGAAACCTGAAACGTTTTTTTGCAATTTTTTATTATTTGTGTTTGATAAGAGAAAAACTAAGATATCAATAGTTGGGCCAACTGAAGTGGGATGGGGCTCGTACTAAGTGCCCTAAGGAAATGTATTGCTACACTGTTCTTCCCAGTGAGAATGTATTCTATATAAGCCCTTTTCTCTCTCCGAATATTAAAAACTATTGCTTGCGTATTATTGTTACAAACAAAGAAGAACTTTGGTCGAACCTACCTGTAGATGCACCGTTCTCCTGATTTGAATTTGCAAAGAAGTATTAATAACTTCGGGAATTGTCATTCGTCAACAAATGATGGTCGTGGTGAATCGAATATTGCACCGAACTCAACACAGCGTTTCGCCATGAAATAGCATCAAATAAAATTTTCGGAATAATCAATCTACTTACGCAGACGAATTCGTCACTGCGCGACACAAAGTGCACTCGAGATATGTGGATTCCGGTGCAATTGTCGTCATGTGTGAAAGGTGATGATGCGTCTCGGTGCATCGGGCTGAATCGTTGGTGCATCCTCGCGATCTGGTTTGTCCGTTTGTTATGGTTTGTTATCCTGACATCCAAAGTGGGGTGAGACACATTCAAGTAGATTCAACTATTCAACCATATATAAACCCGATCATCCTTAACTGATGCCAGTTTACGTCTCATTGTTACCTCAGACTGCAAACATGTGTAGTATTGGGCTGGTGAGTACTCAGCTTTTTGATTTTTTCCGACAATTCCGACAAGAAAAATGGAAAAAGCCTGGTCTGTAGGAAAATCTTCAATTGTACCCTAAAAAGTACTCCTACCATTTTACTAGTTCTCAACATTTTACCAAATGTGCGTGTGCGATCGGTGACTTGCTATAGCTACTCGGTGTTTATGTGGTTTCTCATTATTATTGATATATTTATAGCAGTAAATGAGTCCGAGTCAAGAAATATACGTACATTTTGCGATTTCAAGTACCATATCAAGTTTAGCTAAAGTTTTTGAGAAATTACTCCTTAATAAAATGATTAATTTTCTTAATAAATTCAAAATTCTAAATTCAAATCAATATGGTTTTATAGCGGGCAAATCTACAACAGATGGGGTATTAAGTATAGTAGATGAAATAACCCAAAATATAGATGGAAAAGTACCATCGATATGAGTATTTGTGGACTTACAAAAAGCATTTGACACAGTTAACCACAATATACTTTTGGAAATCTTAGAAAGAATAGGTTTTCGTGGAAAGATGTATACTTTAATGGAAAATTATTTATCAAATAGACCGCAATCAGTAAAATTATTAAGCTCGTATAGTAAAGAGATGTTTGTTAATGGTGTTCCACAAGGTACAATTTTGGGTCCTCTGTTAATCAATATTTATTTAAACGATATATTCAAAATTAACAGTACTGGTAAAATAGTCAGTTTTGCAGACGATATTGCTATACTCTATAAAGGTAAGGATTGGAACGACTTAAAAGATATTATCCAAAATGACTTTTGCAAAATTATTCAGTGGTTTAATAACCGAAAATTAACAATTAACTTTACTAAAACTCATTTTTTACCATTTTCATCACTATCTAATCATCTACCAAAATATAACCACCTTCGGTTTAAGGTAAATGATAAAAATATAAAAATCAATAGAGTCAATGATACAAAATATTTAGGAATTTATCTAGATCCCCACTTGAGATGGGATGTACATATTTCTCACATACTAAAGAAAATTAGATTCATAGCATATAAAATAAAATTTCTAACCGGTATATTAACTGAATATTATCTACGAATAATATATCAAGCTTTAGTCGAGCCACATATAACATATGGTATAGTAGTGTGGGGTGCTGCATGCACGACATACTTTAACGATTTAGATGTACTTCAAAGAAGAATTTTAAAATCAATGTTAGGCAAATCAAAATTATACCCAACTAATGACTTATATAATGATGCACAAGTATATGATACTAAACAACTTTACTTCTTACATACCATCACTCATTATCACAAAACTATTAGTGAACACGACATAATTAAACATAATCATAAAACCAGATATAAATTACGCGCATAAAATGTTCCTAAACCAAACAAATCCCTAATGAAACGATGTCACCTGTATATAGCTCCAAAATTGTACGAACATTTATCAAATAATTTAAAACAATTACGCAATACATTAGGCTTCAAAAAAAAATTAAAAAAATTTATTAACACGATTGGGAGAAATCAAATTAATAAAATAATCTCAAATATTACACAATAAATGCTCTACCATTCTTACCAATAATTTCTTTTTTCTCTCTATTTTATTATATTTTGCAATTCAACATACATATGATCCATGCACAGGCGTTGTCCTCCTATGGATATATTATATTTATTTACTTGTTTCATGTTCCCTATATTTTAGAGTAAATAAATATTATTATTATTATTATACGCTAAAAAGGCTAAAATACAAAAAAATTGAATCATCTAAGGCAAGCTTGAGAATCATACGATTATCTTAAACTAAGTTCAAAACGGATATGAGTGTTATCTAGGAAATTTCATTTTGTGAGCAACATCCGACTAGCTTGATATAAATTACGCGCAAAAAATGTTCCTAAACCAAACAAATCCCTAATGAAACGATGTCACCTGTATATAGCTCCAAAATTGTACGAACATTTACCAAATAATTTAAAACAATTACGCAATACATTAGGCTTCAAAAAAAAAATTAAAAAAATTTATTAACATGATTGGGAGAAATCAAATTAATAAAATAATCTCAAATATTACACAATAAAAGTTCTACCATTCTTACCAATAATTTCTTTTTTCTCTCTATTTTATTATATTTTGCAATTCATATCAATACATATGATCCATGCACAGGCGTTGTCCTCCTATGGATATATTATATTTATTTACTCGTTTCATGTTCCCTGTATTTTAGAGTAAATAAATATTATTATTATTATTATACGCTAGAAAGGCTAAAATACAAAAAAATTGAATCATCTAAGGCAAGCTTGAGAATCATACGATTATCTTAAACTAAGTTCAAAACGGATATGAGTGTTATCTAGGAAATTTCATGTTGTGAGCAACATCCGACTAGCTTAGTATAATTTTGAACACGTCCTTCTACAGAGTATAGATGATTCCACTGTATACCACATTTTTGTCCTTAGGGGTTTAAGGGAATATATATTTTCAGTGTCATTTTGTATTTTGAAACAGCCCACTAAGGTGGCTGAAACGCACGCAATTATTTCGATTCTACATTTATGAAGTTTCATTTGTCGGCCTATAAGGCATAGAGATTTTGGAAGCTTGCGATCAATCCCAGTACTTCAATCATTCTTGTTATGCGCTTGAGCTAATCTGTTTGTGATGTTCTGGTATGTTGGGTTTTTTTAGACATATTAATCTTACAGGTTCAGTGGATTGATGGTATATAAGAAATGAAGTCATGACGGCTATACAAACAAACTTTTTAGTGGATAGGTTATGACATTTATTGACATATTGCACCATAGAAAATATCTTAATCAGTAGTTTTAGTCAAGTGTCATAGCAGTTGCTCTGCAATTCTAATTTATATTATTTTAATTTTATCGCTTCTATATGCTTCCCCAATTTCTCAAATAAGAGAAAGAGGTTGAAAATACCATAGTTTAATTTTTTCTACTGACTCTCTGAAATATGTGCGTAGGAGTTTACACCAGTTATGCTCACATAGCTTCATCTTCTATAGATTCTAATATAATCAGCTTGCTTACAAAAGCTATCATTACTGATCTGTCTTTTAGGCTTTGATTATAATTTATCATTATGACTGATATTTTTTCTCTTAAGTTGAACTTTGTTAGGTATATCAATAGAGAATTATTATGTTTAGAGTCGCCAACAGTCAAAGCAGGCGTATGAAGCTAAAAAATTGATGGTTATTCAACTATGTATAAAATCATTTCTAGTAGATAATTACTTTATTTTGTCTCTGGTGTGGATGTCTGTTTCGGTTCCATCACGTTGAGATGATAGCTGCATATTGAGACATTTTAGATAGCCTGTAGGATTCAGGGGTTTCACACCATAAAAAACAGAGATGTGGTAATATTTACACTTTTTTGCTGGTAACCCCATATTACTCACAAAATATTGTAGTTTATCAGCAATACCTTTGATAAACTTCTACTTTGTCTTCTATAATAAAGCTTTCCGGGTGGTCAGGTTCAAGTTTTAATATACTAAGTGACATATAAATCCGAACACCCAGTTTAAATGGTTTTATTTTAATAAAATTTTGTATAAGTACTTAATGAAGCATAATAAGTAAATCATAAAAATTTCAAAATGATTGCACTGCTTTAAAGCCCTTTGACCTTTAATAATGTGTGGATGCACCCTGATGTGCTACGCATTCTTCAACGCGCCTAGGCATGCTTCTGATCAGGTGGTTAATGTCCTCCTGTGGTATCTCATTCCAGGCAACCACCAACTCCTCTCGAAGTGCTTCTAGAGTCTGAGGAGGACGTTGCAAATTGAGCAATCTCCTACCCATCATATCCCACACGTGCTCAATTGGGGATAAGTCGGGAGATCTTGGTGGCCATGGTAACAATGTGACATCATTATGTTGAAAGAAGTCTATTGTGACTCTTGCAACATGTGGTCGGGCTTTATCTTGTTGGAAAGTTGGATCTGCCAGGGTGTCAAGATAGGGTAAAAGATGGGGTTCTAGAACTTCGTGGATATAACGCTGCGCGTTCATGTTACCTCTGATAAAGATTAAAGGTGACCTGGAACCATAAGCTATAGCACCCCAAACCATAACTCCAACAGTGTGATGAACATGTCTTTCAACAGAAAACTATGGATTCCTCCTTTCACCACGTCGCCTTCTAACACTGGCACGACCATCGTGCATGCCTAAATAAAATCGAGACTCGTCACTAAAGACAATACTGTTCCAATCCTGATCCCAGAGTGACCGTTGTCTGCACCACTCAAGGCGATTACGTCGGTGTTCTCGAGTTAAAGAGAGGACCCAGTGTGGCCGGTATGAAAACAAGCCAAAACTTCTCATTCGTCGATAAACACTTCGCATGCCAATAGGTTCCGTGTTCTGCAAACCATTCATTTGCAATGGACCTGGTAGTGGAGAAACGGTCCCTTAAGTCCAATAATCTTAGGCGGCGATCTTCGCGGTCTGTTGTTCTACGGCGGCGTCCAGTGCCCCTTGCTCTTTGCGTACGGCCTTCTCGAAGCCATGCCTGACAACACCTAACCACAGTGTCTACACTTCTTTGCACTCTAACAGCAATTGCCCGAAAAGAAAGTCCAGCTTCCCGAAGTCCCACTATACGGCCCCTATCAAACTCACTAAGTTGACGAAATCGTACAGGTTTCCGTACTCTAGGCATCGTAACCGATCCTAAAGGATGTCAAGAACCAAAATCCGCCAACGTTCTGACATTCATTTTTAGAGCGTTAGTGAATTAAGAGAAAGCAGTATAAAAACCGGAATGTCCAACTCTTATGGGTGAAAAATTTTTCACTTGTTATTTACAGTAAGATAAATACATTCACCAACTTTTATTAAAATAAAACCATTTAAACTGGGTGTTCGGGTTTATATGTCACTTAGTATAGTATGCCGGCCCCCAAGTAACAAAAATGGTGCATGCTGTCACCAAGTTCTTACGAGACATATATTAAAAATGGTGAATGATCGTAGACACCACAAACTAGGGTTGTGCCAACCTTTTTAGGAAGATCTGAGGGACAAAACTTATGGTGTGACACCTCGTTGACAAATACTTACACATTATCATGATTCAATCAGGAGTACATAAGCTTCGCATCAAATGTGTAAAAACTACAAAATTGAGACAAATTTTAAGACAATTTAATTCGGTACGGCAAAACGGTAATAAGTCGTCTCCAAACTTTTCGTTTTTCTATATTTTCAACTTCCTGAGAGTCGTTGAGCAAAGACAAAAACACTCTTTCGCAGACAAAATAAAAAAGTCTTTATTTTCCACCATTTGTGTAGCAATTGTTTCTAAAATACTATATATTCTACTGCTACTCCAGGAAATGTATCTGTGCTTACTCAAATTTTGAATTCTGTATAAAATTGGACATATCTGAGAAACATAGCACAAGGTGATCTTTGTAAAATCAAAGACTGGTTTGATAGTGAATTATTAGCAATACATTTTGAAAAAACTAATTTTATTCCTTTCACGCTTTATGCCAAAAGTGTGCCATCTCACGATCGTCTGACAATAAAAAACATTTAAGACAACAAATTTAAAACAAACAAAGTAAATAGCTTAAAATATTTACAGAGACGCACGCTTCAGGTGGGATATGCATATAACGTATGTCGCGAAAAAGTTGCAATCCGTTCTATATAGAATATGAAACATATTGTTAATTAAATATATCATACCACGCATTAGTAGAATCTCATATAAATTATGGTATAATAGCGTGAAGAGCAGTAGCCACAACTCATATATCTAAATTAGAAATAACTCAAAAAAGTATTCTAAAGACAATATCTCATAAATCCCCTAATGAATCTAACTGACCATATCCATAAAGAAACTGGTATATTAGATATAAGACAATTACACCTACTAATAGTGCAACACATATCCTTGCAACCAAGAGCCAAGATATTCCCACCAAACAAGAAACAGGAATTATTTAAAGGTTCCAAAACAAAACAAAAGCTATAATGCTCAGATAGTCTCCTTACCTAGGACCAAGATGTTATAATTCCCCTCCACAAGACCTGTAGATGATACGCTCCAAATACGCATTTAAAGTAAAAGGCATCTATGCCCAGAACAATTAACATGGAAACAAAGTACTGGAATAAAGTTACCAATTTAGACAAAATACCCTATACGATTTAGACCACATATTCATGCATACTTATTTACCGACTTTGACAACATTGTGTCCCCTAAACAGAAAACTTAACACTATGATCCTCACTAAGATAGGCCTGATGCCCTAAATAAGACATTTTGCCTAAAAAAGGATCTATGATTAAATGAAGTCATCCATACTGTCACTTTGTCAGATAACGTGCGTTTTAATATTCTATTTAGAGTTCATTGTTCTAAAAAATGTCCTTTCCAATTATCTGCTTGTAGTGTGGACAATAAAGATTATTATCATATGTCTCTGTAGTAGGTTAACAGTTGATAAAATAAGTTTTCCCTTTTTGTTCCAGTTAGTGACAGCAGCCCTGATAGGATTAAGTTCAGCGGCGAGGTTGGACAGCACCTACTTGCCACCAGGTGGGGCTAAGACCGCAGGGGGTGGTCCAGGCTTGAAAGCACCCTTCGCAGGTGGAGGAGGTGGAGGCGGTGGCGCGGGTTTCGGCCCTGGTCCTGGTCGAAGACCCGGTTGGTAACTAACAGCATGTGCTAAGGGCGGATGGAAGTTTATACAGTACACTCAGTATTTAAACTACAGTACACGTACAGTGGCAATAGCTAACCTAACTTCAAAATGTGATTTGATGAAGAAAAGTTCATATAAGCGTAGTTCCAGTAAAGTTTCGTCATTAAGAAACGTGTCGTTTTTTTTAGCAAAATTAGTTTTTAGCAAATACATATACATATTTTGGCAAAAATTTGGCTAACTAAAATCATTAATGAAAAACGCTTCATAAAAACAACACATTTGCATTGCATATCTAGATCACCAGATTCAAATTTGTGACAAAAACATTCTTTTCAGGCGTTATAGGTTTTTATTGACGCATTCTTCTCATTCGATTTAATCCAGATTTCTATCATTTATCTGTGAAGGTCAAAAGGCAAAAAACGCAAAATCAGCTGGAGAAGTGTCAAGATTTCAAGTATAAATGTTTCATAAATAGTTTTACATTTAATATTCTATGAGACGCCATGTTAACGAATGCCAAATTCAGCAGATTATACATAACACAACATACAACGTGGGCTGCTCAGGGGCAGGGGAGGGGGGATCGAGTAGAGTACCCGCTAGAAAAAATGCGAAATTTCAAGAAACTTGGTCATAGAGTCTGAATAAATATACTTTTATTAAATTTAAGTAAAAATAATGAAGCAAATTATGTTTTCAATATGAATCAAATGCATTTATAGTTCAACTGGGAATTCTGCAAAAACGTACCTGTCACTACTGAAGGGGAGAGGGTTCATTAAAATCTCACGACAGCTCATCAGGAGTAAAAGGGATCAGAAAATCGTTTCTCGCAATTAATGATCAACATTTAAACGTAGTTGCTACCTTATTTGAGTGAAGTATAACTTGCAGGATTTAAATCTCTTGTCAACGTATGACGGGTATTTCCTGCTACATGGGGCTGTGTCTCGATGTAAAGCATTGATCTCCAGAGTTTCGGCAAGTTTTACAACTAATTGAATCGCAAAAGATATAGACTTAATGTAAATGTAATCTTTCCGGAGTCCTAATAACAATCAAAGTCGAAACTGTGAACTCTGCTGTTCCTTCTATACTTTTCAAAAATTATTGTCCTAATCTTTTGATGTCAAAATTGGTTGATGCGCCTGCCTACAAGTATGAAGAGGGTTGTATCAGGATCTGTGAAGTTCCTCGGGTCACTATGTTACAAATAAATATATGATGAACTGTTGCCACTGTCTCACTACACTTCCATTATCCACAAGCACATCCCACACATTTGTTTATTTATATTTATAGCGGGATTAATATACACGCTTTTCGATTGTACCATTTTGTACTTATGCAATACTTTCCGTTCCATCTCCATAAATATGACCGTCAGTTTTGATAACCAATATTTTACTTTTTGTATGTTCTAGTAAAAAAAAATAACTCCGTTGACTATCAGACGAAACAAAAAGTTCTCGTGGGAGAAACTTTTTTACTCGATTTATTTTTCATAATTACTTTTCTTGAATGCCCTTAACATGAATCAAGAGGTTGCAGGGTGGAATAAACACATTTTTTGAACATACTACTACAAAATCTTTTTCCGTTCCAGCCAAAGCTTTTTTAGATTTTTTTTTCGAACGAAAAAGCTTCCTAGCAAATATTTTCTAACGTTGGACGTTTAGCGGTACAAGCCTGATGAACCTTAAAATTGACCAATGTTCCTACATTAAAATAGGGCCCTATAGTAAGGAGGTATACTCGTTCGTCATGTTATTTACAAGCATTGGAGGAGACCGCAAGAGGCAATCATTTGTCAGTCCAGCTAGGTCGTTATATTGGCAATGCCTGCGGTTGAAACCAACATGGTAGCCGCGTATACCTGTCGCTGCATAGTGCCTCAGTAAGAACTCAGTTTCAAATTATTATTTCCAAGATTGCCAAGGGTCTGAATTAGGGGTCCAGCTTCCCCCTACAAGAAGCGGTAGAGTATTTTAGGCTTAGTTTAGTTCAAATAATTGCTATTCAATTATCAATAACATACTAGACACGCACGCGTCTCTCGAGTGTGTGCAATATTCCATATTTTTGGAGCATTTTTTTAATTTATTCAAAAGAAAATTGCTTAAACAAATTTGCACCGAGTTACCGTCCGGCAATATCACGGTTCATGCTAAGGGGCATCCAACAACCGTGAATATGAAAACATTGAGTTGGAAAATTTCTCCCACAAATGCCAGGTTCTCGCTGCGTCTCAATACATAAAACTAGTAGCGCAATTAGCTACGATGTCAGATGTATACGTATATTAGCATTTTTATTACACGAAAGTAATTCAGGATTACACTTCTGGAAGCTGTATAATGTGCAACTCATATCAGAGGCACATAGATTTTTCCATGAATAAAGTACCCAGCTCGATAATAATATTTACACTTGGTGAATGACCGACGTTTTCAAAATACACATACTAAACACTAATTAGGATCAGTTAAATGTAGGATCTACCAAACTGAACGCACAATACATTAAAACGTTCAAACAACACACCATTCTTATTACTCAATAATTACACTTAGCTTAGATACTCATTAACGTGTGCTATAAATGTGGTTACTGGCTATGGTTATGTATTTCAAGATCAATGCATGGACATGACGGTATTTCAAGAATGCTGGCTGCACCATCACAAGGCATGCCATATTAGTTTGTTTTACCATGACAGATTTAAATCCGGTCTCTTACATACGCATTTGGATTGTTTAGCTTTTTTAATACGGCTTATGGCAAACTTAATCATATAGTTTACAGAGCTTACTATAACCATCATTATGTCTGGTGCAATAGCTGCATATGGTTTTTTTTACAACCGTTCGCCGTCTGGCATACAAAGTTGACGGTTTTTAAGGATCGATCGTAACTGGTAGCTTTGTTCATCTAGAGCGACAAAATGGCAAAAACGCTCGCTACTGGTAACTGTCGGACTAACTGTAGAACGCTTCCACGTTGCCAAAATGCCAGATGTCACAGTAATCACTAATTAATGTACTCTATGTGAAGACAGCCAGCCATATACTGTATTGCGGAGTCCAAAAGAGGATCCGTAAGATACTAGCGTCATCCATAGGCAGTAGCAGAACATAAAAGTGAATTAAGTAAATCTACTTTGAAAATTCGATTGTTTGGTTCTGCTGGTATATCTAAAATCTTGATTCCCGATATTTTCAGGTGGAATACGTAATGCTTGAAAATACTCAACTAAAATAGCTAAAGAGAGGCACTAAATATGGGATTAAGAATCTTAGCGTCATCCATGAGACTGTAGCGGAAGTAAATACTCTAACTTTGGATTTCTAAATTCATTTTTGTGTTCTGTCCCATAGATGGCGCTAGTACCTTGCAGACGCTTTTTTGGATGCCGCGGTACAGTATATGGGTAGTATATGTTAATCAATGCCATAATATAATAATGTGAACGCATGGATTCTTATAGATTTCACAGATATAATATAGGTAAATGTGAATTACTGCGCTTATCTGCAATTTGATCACATTTCGCGCTCGTAAGACGTGAATGACATTGCATTGTACATGGAATATGGATGAGTGATGTTGTCGATGGGAAATATTTAAGAATCTTTCACGTACGAGAAATTCAAACCTTAGAAAAATTATCTATAGAATATAACCAATTAGTGAGATTTTTCAATACATATCTCTAAAAACAGCAATGTCCTGTAAAAATCCTTATAAGCTGCCCTCGTCACATCTATCCTGTAAGAATTATTTTGAAAATGAGCGAAAGTGCTCCGGTTGATCGAACTGTTGTGTTTTTTAAATGTGTTTTTGCTAGTAGGTCCTTTGGTATAAAAAATTGTTATTGCAGTCATTTCTCATTATCAATATTTAGCATATTATTTGATGTTTTGGCGACACTAGTGAGATAAGAAGTAGTAAGTTTAATGGATGGAAAATAGTTTGTATCAAATTTAGTATGTTAAAAAATATATCGCTAGTTGGTTGGCTAAGAAATTCTTAGCGAGACTTCGATTAGTTAGATAAAAGTAAAATGAAAAAAAAAATGGAAAAATACCATTTTTTTGTGTATCCCGAGAAATAATTGGAATTAAGTAACTTTACAAATGAATTTCAACATTATCTACTTACTGCATTTTTAGTACAAGAAATTGTAAATCCTTTAGTGTATCTATTATCCAAAGCAGTCACTTCTTTATAACAAGTGATGATTTAGTTAGTCCATTGTACTGAAAGTTCTTTTCTCTACGAAAAGCTATCTTCAATCAACAATTTTTGAGCGCTTCATCATTAGAATCCATTCAAATTTCATCCAAGTCACATAAAAATACCTTTTCACCACTTTTATTAGAACGATACGATCATAGACATAAACATTACGAGTTGAAATACGTACCTACTATATAACGACTCAGAACTCAAACTGTACAGGGTGTTACAATATTATTATTATTTTGTTTTATTAATGATTTTTCAATTTTTCATTAGTCATAGTCTTGCGAGATTCTTCAGCCAACCCATTCGCGATATCATTTTTTACACACTAAATTTGATGTAAAATACTTTTTATCCATCAAGCGAGACGTAGGTCATTTCCAATTAAGATTTTAGACTGTCTTGACCGAGATAAAAAAATGACAAAATTACCCACTGTGTATTGAAGGGAAAAATGAACGAATATGCCGATATGGTTAACCAATCAACAAAGGACACCTAGTACATTGAGACCAAGGTTTTTTCAAGCTGTAAAGTACGAAATCTCAAGTTTTGGCTTCTAAAATTACTCAAATCCTTTCTTGAAGGAAGGAAGTTCCGGATCAAAATTAACAATATTTATTTTGTCAACAACACGGCCAGTACGGGCCGGCATTCCTCAGGGTTCTATCCTAGAACCAATTCTTTATTTGCTGTGAAGTCTACCTCTATGCTGACGACACTGAACTTGTTGCCCAGTCGTGTAGGTACTGGTGATCTGGTTCACCATGGGTTGCAGAATGCGGTGGAAGAAGTACTAGAGTAGGCGGAAACGGCGGCTGATTGAAATTAATTTATTGTACCAAAAAACTTTCTCCTTTTCCTTGACATTTTTTGGTTTCTGGGCAACCAGGCTGACAGATTCGACCAACGTACATTAGACAGTGACTAATGGGCAAAGGTCCTACGGACCGCCCAGACAAACAAATGACAAATAGCAGTACATTATATAAAACGACATGATCAGTTATATAAATATCACAGTGTCAAGAAATAGACAAATAGCTTAAACAAAAAAAAATAGTTACAAAGACTAATGTTTCCATATGCAATGAACTAATATTGGATTGGAACATTTAACACATCAAAGCCAATGAGTTTGCCTACCTACCACCTGCCGAAAAAAGTCAATAAAAAGATCAAAAAGTTATGTCGTTCCAAAGTTGGCCCAAGTTCTGCTTGTTTCGTTTATTTTGAACCTTAGTGTAGTCGTTCTGTGAAATACCATAATGCAAATGAGTGTATGTGCTCGCGTTTCAGACGCATCACGACCGTTTATCAACCCGGCCCTGACCGGTGGTAGCACGACAATAAACCACAAGGAAGAGAATACGATCCAGCTTGTGAATGTAGAGCGTGATAGGTTGAGCCAGATGATCTGTGCAGAGATGGTCTCGTTACGAAAGCGCCATTGCGATGACAAAGACAACGCTCGGCGAGATGGGCGAGAGACATTAAGCAGCTATTTAACGAGGCTTTTGTGTTCATTTGTTCATTACTCAGTGCAACCTAATGGGATGAAAATGGTATCAATGACAGGTGGTTAAATTGTTGGGACGTTAAGTTATGCGGATGCTTAGGCATCGTTAGCGAATTAGAAGTTGTTATAGTTGGGTTTAACATGGGCAGAAACGCCTGTGTACTGTTTCTTCCGGGTTCATGGATTTGTCGCTAAAATGGTTGGTTTAGGTATGCCAAACAGGCCTTTTTTTAGTGTGAAAAAGCAGAGATGCGGGAGTAAATATGGCTACTCTGTCTGAACGGATTTTCTAAAAGAAAAGGTTAAGCAAAGTAAAATAATGGAGTCATAGAAATGCTTTAGATAAAGACCTGAAAAAAAATCTAAATAAAGAAGATAAAACGTTGACGTAAGACAGTAATGGAATCTGGGTTGATAGTAGAAAGTAGAAAGCCCATTTTAAATAGAATATTTTTGCCATATGATTTTGTAGAAGTTATTACGGATTTGGATAACAAATAGTACATGTTGATAGAAAAAAGAGTGAAAATTAGATTTAAAAAAACTAGGTCATCCTTTTTCAATTGAAAGCATACCCTTTTCAACTTTATCGTATTAACCATCGAAAATAATGTTAATTTTCCATAAAGTTGTCCACTTCGCCATGCAATAATTTTTGAGGTATACATGTATATAAAAATTCATTTGGTGTTACTTCAATGCTCCATATAATATGGCTTTTACAATAAGATAATCTCAGTTAGCGATGATCCGGGGCAGCGTGATATCCTTAGTGGTTCTCACGACTTATTTTTAAATTGACCTATGCTTATCGACCGCAACAATTGTCCATATTTATTTGTTGTTATACCGTATTCAAACCTCCTTTATTCCACGTCAAAATAATATGAACACGTGCTGGTCCTTATAAATGATATTGGAGTACATAGTAGGTAAATACCAAATGCTTCATTGGGATATCGGTAACGATAAGGGATACATAATCGCCTAAATGGGGACAAAGTTGCGTATTTAGGTAACTAACAAAATTTCGCTTAGAAAGTTACAAAATTCAAAGTACTTTCGAAGAGAGACGGAAAGTACCGAATATTTACAAAATTATTTAAGCTTCTTCTTAACTTTATTTGTAGTGGAATTTGAAAATAAATTGCAGATTAACATTGCCACTTTTTCTCATCTACAAGATGTCATAATCAGAATTTCAATCTAACATTTCATCTATTCAACTGAATCAACCTTATTTTTTCTTATGGACGCCATATTGGCACAAATAAATAGAGTTTTAAATTCTGATTCCAAAAATGTATAATGTGTAATACACATTGTCAAGCCGTAGTTATTTCAAAAAACAGAATTTCCTAGGTGGGCCTGGTTATCACAAAATCATTTTCATTCTTTTGAAATAAATTTCATCCCTTTTCTCCTCTACAAGATGGTATGTTCCAAATCTCAGTTCAAGGTTTTTTATTTCGACTTCCATGACCAACTTTGTTTTTCCAGATGGACGCTATACAGTGCTTTTCTTTAATGTCCCCCTCCCCTTTGATTTTTTGAACGGATTAATTCAAAAAATTAAAACTTGAGGTAATGAAATTGATGCGTGGATATCCTATTTTATAGTAAAATTGACAGATGAAAATGTCAAGATGGCCGCTGGGCGCATCTTAGAATTTTTTTTATGAATACGGGGGTCTTGTGGTACACCATTTTGAAGCTCCTGACGAGTACTTTATAACCCTAGAATATAAAATCAATACCTTTACGTACTACAAAATGATGGTTCATTTAATAATTACTTGAACACAAACCTACTAACATGCATATCTCTACAAATAATTGTAATTCCCTGACGTATCCACAGCAACAGCGATAAAAACTTGTTTTGTTATTTTTTATTGACAGTGACAAGAATATCAGTACGATAACAAACATCATTGTACAGTTAAAATATTCTTATTTAGTTTTCGGCTTTAGTGCTAGATACTGTTTGTACTATTTTTAAAATGGTCAATTCTTGTCCACTGGAAGAAAAAATCGAAGCGATTTTTATTTATGGTGCGTCGCGTAACTTTCACGAGACCGAAAGGGTTTTTAATGATCTTTTCTCGAATCGTTCTATCTGTAGAAAATTTTTAAGGGGACTTGTATCTAAATTTACAGCTACTGGTAGTGTAAACAACGAAAAGCCCCCAGGTCATCCGACCATCCCGGAAGAAAAGCAAATTCAAATTATTGGTGAGATCATAGTAAATCCCCAGCAGTCTACTTCCTCCATCGCGAATGTATGTGAGGTTTGTCCTTCTACTGAATGGAGACTTTTGAAAAAGAATAAGTATCACTCATACAAAATTCAAATTGTACATCAGCTAAATGAAGATGACCCTGATCGAAGAACAGAATTCTGCGAGACTGACGGAAACCATTGCATGGCATCCTACCTATATCCAAAATATTTGTTTTTGTGATGAATGTACATTTTCTCTCCAAGGTATTGTCCATAGACAAAATTGTCGTTATTGGAGTGATACCAATCGTCACGTCTTCCGGGAAATTCATACTCAATATCCACAAAAAATTAACGTTTGGGCTGGGATATTGGGAAATCATATTGTAGGGCCTCTATTCATCGAACAAACTCTAACCGGGGAACTGTCTTTGGATATGCTGGAAAATACTATTGACCCTCTAATCACCGGAATCGTCGAAGCGAATCCTAATGAATTCGGTATTGATATTGTATTCCAGCAAGAAGACTTTTTTTATGGGGCTATTTGAAACAAAAGGTGTACGAAACTGAACCTCCTTCAATATTGGATATACGGCTG
The DNA here is from genome assembly GCA_963669975.1 of Acanthoscelides obtectus. NCBI lineage: Eukaryota > Metazoa > Arthropoda > Insecta > Coleoptera > Chrysomelidae > Acanthoscelides > Acanthoscelides obtectus. The sequence continues at coordinate 24,028,621 of CAVLJG010000010.1, read as the reverse complement.
AGATTAACAAATATTTGTATAATACTCGTACATTTAAGAATAATATTACTTTATCAAAATATCTGAAGTTGACAACGCTAAGCATTAATATCGAAAGCAGAACCGTCTAATTGAGAATTTGACTATACCCTCGTGTAAAGAATAAGACCAGGAAGTAAACAACGATTTTCCAATAAATCCGATGTACCAAGCAAATGTCTATCTGATAATTTCAAAGCCTATCTAAGAAATTCAATTTCTTTGAAATAACAAAGCTTTGGAAATTTCTAATGATGACATATTAGATATGTTTAGAATCAGAACTAAAGACTCTACTTATTTATGCTGCCTATTAGAAAAAATAAAGTTGATGCTGGATGACAAGAGTCGAAACGTTATATTGAAATTCTAATTGTATCATCTTGTAGAGGAAAAAAATCTTTTTTCGGTCTCTCTCCGGAAGTACTTTGAATATCAAAACTTTCTAAGCGACATTTTGTAAGTCACCCAAATACCCAACTAAGCCACTTCGTATTTCCTACCGTTTCCGAGATCCCAATGGTGGGGGTCGAATTTGAAGCACCCGGTATATCTCGGGTGTAATGAGCGCTTGACTTCGCACCTTGAGCTCTAATTTTACGCCGCACGCCATAAAGTCCTATTTTACGCCCTGGATCCCCTTTTGGAATCGTAGAGACAATCAATCCTTGTTTGAATCTTGCATTATTTTACAGTTCTAAAGTTAGATGTGTTTTTGTTTTCAGGAGGAGGTAACGGAGGTAACGGAGGCGGCGGCGGCGGCGGTGGTGGTGGAGGTGGAGGCGGAAATGGCGGAGGCGGTGGAGCAGACATTCCAATTATCTCTTATGAAAATGTAAATAATGGAGACGGAAGCTACAAGTGGAGGTAACGTAAAATCGCACAACTCATCTGTTGAACTGAAGGACAATATAATGAACGGCTTTAGTCAAATATATAGACTTACTTTAACCAGTTAATGAACAAACATTATTGGCACGTCAATATTAGCTTAGTAGTATATAAACAAAAATGCTTATATAAAGACATACATATCTGATACACCGTATAAGTACATACGAGTATCAGCGGTGAAATACGAAATTTACATACCAGATATTGAAACAAACAGGGTAAAAAATAATAAAAGACATTAGATAAAAATAAATTGATAATCACAACAATTTTGGCCTAAAATACCGATTGGCTTTTTAATGAGGCGATAAATTCCTCGATACTATAGCGGGCTATTTTATTTAAATTTCAATTGCCTTCTAAAGGAATTCACTTGTAGTTCAGTCACATATTTAGGTTGCGAGTTAAACAGTTTGAGTTCAAGACTTTGAGTTATTTCAATATGGTGTCGTGAAATTGCTTTCTTACTTTTTCCTCTAGTGTCATGATTGTATAAATGAATATGATATAATCACAGCAGTTTTGGAAATAAAACATCAATGTGATGTGTGCAAGATATACAAGAGTCCAAGTTTATTCCTATTATTATAACGATACATCATAAATGGCAGTTTTTAACTATAAGCGCGAGGTGTTTCATATAAGAACACACCGAGGTTAACACGGTCTGAGAAATTCAACTGTGATTTGTTGATACAAATTTGCATGTTTTCCTTCAACAAATTGGATTTCGTTTTTGGGCTGAATAAAATCAATTTGAGAGCATTTTGTCCTTTGAATAATTATACACTGTTTCCTTGTTTATAAGAGTGAGATATCATTTTCATGATTATTTGGGTGACATGATAGACGCATTTGGGTATCGTCGGCTGTGGTCAAATTCGAGATATAAAATATGAATAGTAGTGGCCCTAAAATAGAACCTTGTGGTACGCCAGATTTTATTAGCTCAAGCGATGACATTTTGTCGCCTAATGAAACTTTTTGACGCCTACCAGTTAAATAGTTCCGAAAAAAAGTCTTCTTGGAAGGTCCTAAATAATTCTATTTTGATAATAAGAGTTCGTATTTACCTAGTGGTGTCGAATTCATTGAAAAATTAAGAAGAAATAAAAGTGTAGCATAACCTTTATCCAAAGCAGTAATGATCATCATTTGTCGATAGAAGGGCTGTCGTTGGGCTATAGGCCTCACTGAATCCAGATTGTTGATATGAAAGTAGATCATTGATACTTAAATAAGTATTTTCAAGTAAGTTTGATAAAACAAGGAGTAAACTGATTGGTCTTAGACCACTGTAAGATTTGTGAAACCAATTTTGGGACTGGAATGATAAGCGATTCTTTCCTTACGTTCGGAAAATATCCATTCTCCAGACTTTAGTGTATTATATCTGTTACATGTTTTCGGATAACAGGAAAACTTAATTTTATCATTTCAGAGAAAAAACTAATTTTTATAAACAAGCCTTCAGTTAGCTGATAATAAGACGAATCAAAATTTAAAAATAAACCTTGAAAATATGCCGTTTTACATTTCCGAATCTTTGAAAGATAATGAAGTTCCTTCGTTCCAAGTTTTGAAATAAAGTCGACATAAATTTTAACAGCAAGGGAAAAGGATGTATTACGCTTTTATTTGAAAATCCCTAAAAAAATTTTCAATCTTTATTAACTTTAAGTTAAGTTAAGTTAAGTTAAGCTGAATAATTGCTTGTTTATGAAAATATATTTTTTTTTTCATTAATTGTAACTTTTTTTAACCAAGTTGGTATATTGTCAACTTTTTTAGAACTTCCAATTCTTTGGCGATATTTGACCATACAAAATCGCAGTAAGAATCAAAACTGCCTTTTTCCAAAACTCTTGATTCCGATGTAATATTTTTTGGCAACACGATATTTTAAACTGCGATCAGGGCTTCGAACGTTGATATTTCTTTCTACTGCAATGTCATAATTTACTGTAATGCTTTACAGAAAAGTTTGTATCGTTATTTGCAGATGTTGATAGTGATTCTATCTAAGTATGACCACTAAGGTCAAACAAAGTTGTTTCGTTATTACAACGATTCGGAATAATGAGCCATAAGAAGGCTTACTTAGGCACAAAAAATAAACCTTATTTCTCAGAGCGAGCTAATCTTAAAAATTTTCTTTACATTATTTGGTACTTATCTCGTTATTTTGTTTCTAGTTATGAAACGGGTAATGGAATTAAAGCACAAGAAGAAGGAGAGCTGAAACCAGGCGGTGAAGAAGGCATCCAGTCAGCAGTAGGATCTTTTTCGTACACGGCACCTGATGGAACCGAAATAAAGGTAGCTACTAAATATTTCTTTTTAGTTATGGATCAATTGGGTTTGTATTTTGCTAGAAGTCTGCAGATAAAGTCTAACTCCATTTTCTCCACAAAACTCGTAATCCAAATCCTTGAATGGAAGTGCGTTCCAAGACGAAAGTAAGATGTAGGTCAGCTTGTTAGTGTATCTTCTTCTTAACATTTCGATTGAGGTTTGAAGCAATATTTCCTTATCGGAAGAGTGAGTGTAATTGTAATCTCTATTTCCCATTGTTTCTCACACATCTACACAGATGTGGACGGGATTTCAGCCTGCTCCATTGAAAAAAGTGAAAATCGCGATGTTTGACATATTCTTAGAATCCCTTGTCTTCAGACTAAATACGAGTTCGTTTCGGAGACACAGAACACGATTGGAAATTATTTCTCGATAAGCCACTTATGAACGATACGATTCAACGGAACCTTGACAGAACGGGAATTTGGCTTGATATGATCTATGTCTATGCAAAACAATTAGCAATTTGGTATCAGAAGGGGCAGACTAGCAACGGTACTACTCAGTACTTTTACATCATGTTCAGTGTTTTCAAAAAGCCTCACCCAATTATTTTTTGAACGGGTCAAGTTAGCAAGCTGATATTCACAGTGATACCTTTTATAGTAAAAGTTCCAGATAAAAATTTTAAAATGACGGCTGGCCGCCACCTTGGAATATTTTTTAAATAGAATTGAATGTCTCGTGACAACTCATTTCGAAGCAGCTTTGTACATGTAAATAGTCATTAACTCAAGAAATAATTATCAAAAGGATATGTTATATCAGTTATCTATACATATCAAGGGTCTATCCAAATATGTAATGAAATATGGAAAATTCTACGTAAAGTTGACAAAGTTTTTCCATTTTGTCAATGGAATGTCTCATAAGCTGTTGCACATTTGGATAAATCCTTTCAAAAGAAAATATTGGTCGAACATACCATTGAGTAGTTGTTGAGTTATAAGGTACTCGATGTACAAAATGCCTAACTTTGGCAGCTCGACAGTTCGCCATTTTGAAAGATAGTAATTTACTGATTCAGATACACTATTTTCGTGATTTTGAAAAATATATTGTTTTCAATGAATTTGTAATTAGTGACCCAAAAAATCTATAGATGAAATTTTTCATCAGATCAATCAGGACATCTTATTTTGTTGTTGTTTAATTTATGTCAAACGTACATTTTATTCTCCAATGTAAAAAGGAGCTACGCTGCGTTGCCGCTGACCTCTCCCTGACGATCTAAAGAAGTCCATTTTTTTCTATGAACATCGTCCTGTGAGTTTGGGTAAAATGTTGTTAACGTTATTATGGTGCCATTCCAAAGTTGTTCAGTAACTAACTTTCAATAACGTCTTCCAGAGACCTATCCACTAGAACGGATATTTCATTAATCGTCAAATGACGCAATAGACCAAAGAATGGCACCCTGAGTTTTTGTCCGATGTTTTGATATATACCCTTCATAGAAATAAGACATCGCAAAGTGCTATCTATCACCACTCTTGAGAGCGGAGAGCGCTAACTGTAAAGATCTCAGTTCGCGTTTAATAGCCCAGTCACCATGTGAGCGCTAGATGCCTGACGATTCTAGCTGTACAGTAGTTGTGGTCTACTTGCGATTGGATAAGCTAAACATGATGTTTTCGTCCGTCCAAAAAAAATACAGCCCGTTGGACAGCTGTTTCGTGCTTCTTGGCTACTCATCAGCATGGTCTAGACTTTGTCTCTCGTCTCTGGGACAACGAACGGAAGCATCGCAACTATCCTCTATCTCCGTCAAGGTCAATCGAAAAAAGACAGTGCAAAGCACCATCTATCACCAGAATCTACTTCTACGGAGAACTGATATTTGTTGGAACTTTAACGACTCATAACACTAGAGCCAGCGACGGTGCAAAATTAACTAGACCGTTCAAAACCACTTGCCCGTTTGTCCATTAAGATTAACGTTTAAATCTTCTAATTTCAGGTGGAATACACGGCCGACGAGAACGGTTTCGTGCCAGTAGGCGACCATCTGCCCACACCCCCGCCCATCCCACCAGAGATCCAGAAGGCGTTGGACGAGGCGGCTGCAGCAGGAAATGGCGGTGATGGAAATGGTTACCCACCTGCAGGGAATGGTGGAGGTGGAAATGGCAATGGTTACCCACCTGCAGGAAATGGTGGAAATGGCAATGGTTACCCACCTGCAGGGAATGGTGGAGGTGGAAATACTTACATACCTCCAGGGAATGGTGGAGGAAACGGAAACGGATATAGGTATTGAGGTGAAGCGATAACTACCATGAACGAACTTAGGTACGTAAGAAGAAGAATACTGTGTATACTGTGGCAAATGGTTAAAAACGCATGAGTAAATTTTATCGAATTGTATAAAATCAACTTGAGGGTTTTTTACGCAGAGGATTAGACAAAACTGATCATAGCCTAAATTTTGATTGTGATTTTAATGGCCTTTATACTTTTATACACTTTTACTGAATTGTTCTTATAGCCATCCCTAACGAATATGTGACAATGTCATAAGTCGAAAGAATGAGATGCCATTTTAACTAATTGACACAGTATTGATTAAAGAGTACATCCTGAGTGCCAGAGCCGTAACTGGGCAGAAAAATATTTCATCATACCCGAGGTGATTCACAAGACAGTGCAATATTTCCAGTGCTTACATTAGAACAAACGATAGCACGGAAAGGTTATAAAAACATGAATCCTAAAATATCCGAGATGTAGTATGGTTTCGATATCGAAAAAAAATTATACGTTAGAAAAACGTATTGACTTAAAATTTTGTACTTGTAGTTTTAATAACATAGCCAAAACATGCAATGATCTTGATGCCTGACTCTACACCAGTGGCGTTGAAATTGGGAAATTTTAATGATAATAATAATCGTTAATTTCCCTCGGCTCCGACATATCAACGCCTCCTTTCGTGTACGATCGATCAAATCCACAGCTTTGCTGACGACAGCACTCTATATGCAGGAATTCAGAATGACAAGCTAATCTCTGCTGGTAAGCTGGAGAAAAGATGACTATCAGCGACACCTGGAGGTTGTCACTGCTTAGGGACGCAACAATCTTGTACAGTTTAATGTTTCCAAAACACAGTACTGTACCTTGACTAACAAAAAGCATCCATCCAGTTTCGATGGATGGCCAACTTCTCCCAAAGAAACGTTAATTTCGGCTGTGCTAGGCTATTTGTTTAGAGCTATTCTGCACAGGTACTCCTCACTATGCACAAGGACCAGATAAGACCTATCATCGGGTATTGCTCACATGTTTAGGGTGCTGCCACCCCGACTGCATTATCCGTCCTTGATGCTGTTCAAAGGAGGGCTACCCGACTGACTGCTGACTCTTCACTAGCGGACAGCCTCGGGAGTCTTTCGCACCGGAGACCCATCGACGATCATACTTCATGGTGACGTGGCCGTATTTGCCTGCCAGACAGACCCGCCTAACATTGGCTTCCCATCCTAATACTATCAAACTTCCTAGGTCCAGAATTGGCCGATACGACAGCTCCTTTCTCTCCAGGTTATCCAGATTGTGGAACACTCTACATGTGGAGGTTTTTATCTACCTTGGGTCATCGTACCCTTCACCAGAAAGAGAAAACTGGATGGGATTGAACCTCCAACAATCCAAGGTGAAAATGTACCGTTTGCAAAAGATGCGAAATATCTAGGAATAATCTTAGATAAAACACTAAACTGGAATTCGCATCTGGAAGCAGTCATAAAGAAGGCAAGGATCTAGCTATGGAACTGCCGAAGGGTCTGGGGAAAGAACTGGGGAATGAAGCCTAAACAAATGTTTTGGCTTTAGACCATGGTCATTAGACCTATGATAACCAATGGATCTGTAGCTTGGTAGGGCAAGGCAGCACAAAGAACTGTCCAAGCCAAACTGAGCGCAATACAGAGGAGAAGCTTGTTTGTTGATAAGTGGTGCCTTTTATACTACACCAACTGCAGCTACGGAGGTCCTCCTTAATATACCCCGCTTGCACATATACCTGGAAGGCGTGGCAACATTATGTGGCAAATGGTATAATGGACAATATCACTATGGAGGAGACGGACATGCTGATGAACTTACAAATCCACACTAGTCTAGGAATGCCTTCTGATATAATGCCAAAGATAACAAGATATGCTAAACACCACTCAGTGACAATTCGACATAGGAATGAGTTGGAACAGCAAGTTAACCTGATAAGGAAAGATATCTGTGCATACACAGATGGCTACAAGACCGCGGTGGGTGTTGGAGCTGGTATCTTCGTGCTGAAACTAAAGATTAATAAATCTGTTAGCCTAGGAACACGATCTTCCAGGCAAAGAGCTATATGCTATAGAACTGTGTGCCAGAATGATCGCATAACGACAACTGAGACACAGAACTATAATTATTTTTTCAGATAGTCAAGCCGCACTTAAAGCACTTGACTTCACCTACTCGACATCGAAATTAGTATGGAATTGCAAAGAAGCTCTTGGTGGCATAGAGGAGGGATATGGTCCATCTCATATGAATACCAGGACACTCAGCTCTAGAGCTGACACTCTGGCAAAGAGTGGGACTAGCACACCCGTCATAGGGTCTGGGCCAGCGATTGGGATCGCATACAATACGGCTAAACAAATAATCTCTGCAGAGATGGACAGAAAGATCTATCAATACTGGGAGGGATTAGCAGGCTTAACCTATGCCAAGGCAACTATACCAACCTTGACAAAGAAGGTAACAGACTCTTTGCTACTGCTGAACAGGAATAGCCTTAAAGGTCTAGTAGGACTGTACATTGGTCATTGCAAATTGCGTCACCACATGAGCAGGTTGGACATGGCGGAGGACGCTGAGTGCAGACTGTAAATGGAGGAAGATGAAACGGTCAGGCATGCATTGTGCAGATGCCCTTCAATTGCCGAGGAACAAACAAGTTGATTGACTTCCTCATGTGATCGGGGCTACTGGGGGAAATATAAATGGGTGTGAGCCATAATAGACCAAAGAGTCGCAGTGGAGAATCGTTATTGATGCACTCCCCTACGTAAGAAAAAGGAAAGTTATGCTCTACCACACTAACCTTTTTGAGACAATTATAAACATTTTGAACAAGTCATTTTGCCTTTGTTGGGGAATTTAGACCGCATCTTTTGGACGAGAATTGGTTAGACTATTTCACACGTTCCACCCTGAAAATACACCGACCCTAGTTTATTCAAAATGTAAATACTGAAATAGGTGAATAATTCTCTCTCACCATAGCATTATCTGAACAAGAGAAATGTTCTGTCCTGATCGGTATCATCAGAGGGCATAGAACCCTTGAACCTTGTTAGTGGGATGTTTCAGACTATAGGTTTATATTAAATACTTTTTGTAATTTCTGGATGTGTTTTCTATACGACTCGATAACATTTGACGAGGTAAATGGTACAAAGATGAGTAACTTTTACCTTACGTGTATAAATTTTATAAGCTCTAGAATACGCTATTTGATTGGAAACTTACTTGAAAAATAGGATTTCCCAAAATACCAAACTGTTTTAGAAAATGGATTTTTTAGAAAAGTGATAGTTGTGTTATTTACTACATATAGGAGGACTCAATCGCACTGCATTGTGTTCATTAAAAGTGTTGCTTTTGGGAAGCCGATTTCATAGTACGTTTCTCAGACGTCACCACACACTGGGGTCTTACTTATTGTGCATTCGGCGAATTACATGATACCTTACATTATGATCTAAATACACGCGTTTGACAAACTTAACTGATCTGAAACCAATTAATTGACACATAAATACATACTTGATCATTGATTTCACAAAACGAAATTAGCTGGAGGATATAAAAAGTCTTAAAAGTGCTCCGTTGAAAAGTTAATTAAATAATTCGCTAGAAGCGATGAGAATAATGGAGGGGGGAGGACTGAATAGATTGCTGCGCACGCGTTGGAGAAAAAGGGAACCCTAATCGGACTGACAGGCGTAAAATACGTTTCATATAGACCTGGCAAAGGCATAACTATCATTATTTGTCAGAACAAAAGAGATTTGTCAGCTTGACATTCAAATTGTTCCCACCCTCAAATCGATTGAATATCCTTTATTTTCAACAACCACAAACATTTCCGGTCAATACCCGCCGGGTGGCGCTATTATCCAACATTCAGTGATTAGATACATATTTATTTAAGCATGTGAGCTTCACAAAGCGAAACCTCCGCGGAACAGATGGTCAGCGGCACCGAGTGCACTCAGACTCGCTCAGCTACGCGCTGCTAGAGTACATTCGGCTCATCTCCAGCTAGGCTCATCTCCCATTCGTACAAGCTTGAGATGAGTGGTTCAATCGCTGGCCAATCATGAACGGATGCACTCTGGCAGCGCGTAGCTGAGCGAGCTTGACAACACTCGGTGGCGCTGACCGTCTGTTACGCGGAAGTATCAAATCGTAAGTAAAATTAAAAGAGGCTGTAGGACTGATTTTTTGATGCCTCTTAGAAGTAAATCCATAACTAGCCGAAAGGACCGCTCCTTTGTCCCGAGTGTATCGAGATTGTGGAACAATCTACAAGAGGAAGCTTTTCTCAGTTCTACGAACCTTAGGCAGTTCAAAAATCGTATGAACAAAATTTCTTTGGGATCTTCATGGTAGCCGCGCTGTTCCGGGATTTAGGCTTCTGCCTGCGCGGCTGCTTCGATATATGCAGATATATAAAAAAAATTAAAACAAAAAAACGTTATACCTTACATTTAAAACCATTTGGTAACCTCCTTTGATTTCAAGATCAATATGTCTAATTCGTATCAGTCTTGTTTTCAAAGACGATAGTAGTTTTCTTTTTTGAACAAGTAATTCGTACAGAATTGTGTAGTAAAATATAACAGCATGAAACGTCATTATTCCCGAAATAGGTATAAGATATTTTTCTTGATGATTTACCGGTCAATAACTAACTGCCACATTTTTACAATATCAACTCAGAACATAGCGTCAAAGATGATACAAAAGAGAGATATTTTCAAGTAGAATTAACCAGTTCAATCAGAAGTAACAACAAGGAGCGCGTACATTTAGGAAAAAATATTGGTTATGAAATTTCCAACTAAAATATGATGAGGAAAAAGCATATTGAGATACCGGAGGACCAAGAATAAAGAACGGTACCGCTTGATGCAGTTTCAAAGACTTTAATCCGTTGCAAACATACGAACTATTTGAACTTTTCTTCATCGAATCGTAAAATTAATTTATGAAACGGACCAATAAAAATTATACGGTTTTGAAACAGTACTACAAGCATCAGAGACCTTATCTTAAAGAGATCTTACAGGCAAACCCCACTGCTACATCATGTATCATTTAATTACGACGCATTCCAATGACGGTGATAAATGATGTTCACCTTCTAATGATGTCCTTCAGCAATGGGTTATAGCTGAAAAATTACGTATTAGTAGCAATCGATTTTTTGTGGGTCGTGTTGGAAAACATTCAAAAGTCAGAGGTCTTCTGCAGTGTACTACTAATCGTCGAATGACACAATAAAAATCTGCATATGATTCGTATTTCGGTATTGAAGAATCGTTACATAATCTCAGATTTACTCGATGTTTATGTAATACAATCTTGCGACTAATGCGAATAAATCTCTTTCCTTATTACGTGCACATGAAGAGAAACAGTGATAAAATATTTCTGTTACTTTGGAAGCACTCTTTTGTTGTAATGACACCCAATTATGCTAATGTACTGGAAGTACTATTTTTCAAGTCAAACGCCTATAATTGAAATGACCAATTGACTCACAGATTATGTGTTGGACATCTCAATTTATGCATTTTCTCTCAATTGAGAACAAGTGTTCATTAGTCCATGAAAACCGATTGCATTAACGCTAGTTATCTAATAGTTGTCTAAATCTGCTCGTAAAATGAGTACATTATATAACAAGGAGTGTACAATTTCGGTTGAATAGGTAAAGGAATTTGAAAAAGAGTATAATAAATTCGGTCCAGTTTCGGCACATGTGGAAGTCTAGATCGAGCAATACACCTCAGTTCTCGGAGTGAAAAAGGTCTAAGCTTCCGTTTTGTTAGTACCAAGGAACATTATTCAAATAAATTCATACAAATTAACTAGCAGTATGGACTACGACAGACATTTGACAGCAGTACGAGTAGGTAACTCAATAATTTCACCATCATCACGTTTTGACGTCAACTGACGTGAACAGCTAATTAGCAATTAACATATTGGTCTGTTTATAACCTTGGATATGACCTCCAGCCTAACTAGCGCCATCTACGAGCCCCTTCCCACTTCAAGATTTTTACCAAAATATGCCTTTATAAACTAATCATGACGAAACTATTTACTTCTAAAACAATTTATTTTCTCAAAAACATTTTAGATACACTCTAGTCGTAAAAAATACATATTTGAAATCACTTAGACCTATAACTAATAGAACATCTGAACAAATAAACAATGTGCGAATAAATGCGCGAAGTTAACAAAGCAACAATTGAAAGATTACCATTGGGTAACATCACCTTTATTTTTTATTACGGCTGAAATTCTTTGGAGCATAGTGTTAACCAAGTTTTGGCAAAAATTTTGTGTAAAACAATCCCATATTTATTGAAGATTTTGTCTCAGTTCGGTGATTGTACGAGCAGGATGTTGTCGTAGAACCGTTTTCATGTCGTGCCACAAAGTTTCAGGTAGCCCCTTCTCAAAAGAGGTACATTATTTTCTTCCATCCATTTTATAGGCTTTTTTGAGGTATGGCATGGTGCACCATCTTGATGAAACACAAAATCTTGGCCGGATGTCAAACATTCTTCCATTACTGGTAAAAGCGATTCTTCTAAAATTGCCAAATATTTGTTTGTATCCACATCTCCATCAATAAAATGAAGTTTTCCTACTCCTTTTGATGACATACTGCCCCAGACCATAATGGATGCTGGAAATTTCACTTTTCTCTTCAGACAGTCAACATGAAATGCTTCATTTTTTTGTGAATAACTCCAACACAAACTTCGAATCGGGCCTCATCACTCCATTGTATTGCACACCATTGTTGAGGTGTCCATTGTCTATGTTCTTTAGCCCATCTAAGCCGATTTTTCTTTTGCAGTGGAGTTAATAGTGGCTTTTCTTTGGCCTATAAACAAGTTCTGCAACTTTAGGGTCTTTACTTCACTTTTTTTATAAGAAAACTTACCTTGCAAGTGCTAAATCCCAGTTTGTGAGCCTCTCTATGAGTTGTGGACCTCGAAATTCTCCTTCCAACAGCGTCACTCCACAGAGCACTTAATTGTAAATAATTAGCACGCCTGTTTTTCACGATTATTCTTCTTAATGCTCTTCGGTCGGCATTTGTGATATTACTTTTTTTCACATATCGTGGCTTAATATTAACTGAACCAGTTACGATATATCTTCTAAAAATATTTCTCACATTGTATCGCGATAAGTCTAACAAAGTTGCAATTTCTGTGTTTGATTTCCCAGAATTAAAAAAATTATTATCAGTAACCGAATTTTAAACGTATTCTGACAGCTGTGATTAATAAAAACAATTGTCATGGCTTTTATTTTTCACAGCCACCTATGCGTTATAGACTTATTTTGCATTGAAATGAAAATAGGTTGATATGCTGTAATTGCAACATGTGTTATTTTTATGCTGCAAATTTGATTAAGGAGTGATAAAGTTGGTGTTTTCTACTATATATTATCAAAATATTGATTGTTAATATTTGTGTTTGATAAGAAAAAAACTAAGATTTCAATAGTTGGGCCAACTGAAGTGGAAAGGGTCTCGTACTTCTAGCCTTCTGGATTATCATCCATTAAATTTGTCCTGAAACTTTTACTGTACCTAGCATTTTTCTTTATCTTGCTGTGATTTCAATGTTAAGACAATTTCCAAAAAACTGTGCTCTCGATTCTTTGCTGCAACTGAATATTTGGGGTTTCCTTGACTATCGCTCCTTCTCCTTCTACCTTAACATGCAACATGATGAAAAAAGATTTTATTGACATTTCGGCCGCCTCGTCGGCTTTTCTAATGTACCTAAGTATAAATTGCGAGTCATTTGATGGTTGTTTTATTTTTAGGTTACCAAAAAAGTACATCATTTATGAAGTATGAAGCTGGACACCAATTAAATAGTTTATATTATTATAGTCTTTAAATGTATTTATTGAAGTTACCTGATTCTTCCCTAGCTAGTTAATGTATATAAATAGCAGAGGTGCAATCGAACTGAAATGTTAGCTGAAACATGCCTTTAGCAATATTTGTTGAGGGAAACGTAACATTTAGATTTGATTGAATCACTGCAAATAGTGAAATTACGTGTCAAAAGCGTATTGTTGACGACCGTGCTATGAAACTGGTTAAGAGATTGTATACTTCTTCAGCTGTCTACCTTGTGATCTATTTATACCCATTGTCATATTTTACAAGTGTTATAGATATTTACCTGTATGTTGTAATTGTGAAATAGGACAATTCTAGTTATAATTCTTCCCACTATTTGTGTCTTTCGAGCAAGTTTTGTACGAATACAAAGACTTGACTTTGTAATCTTGTGTTTCATTCAACCTCCCTCATACGTGCCGTGAGGCCCCAACTACTTCTGCTCACATCGTCTCTAGATGTCAGCGTTGACACCTGTTGTACTGTCAACGTCAATAGATTTCCTATTACGTCAACGAGAAATTAAAACCTTAGTAATAATCACGAGGGAGGCTTCCTTCGAAGGTTGTTTCTTTACATTAAATCAATCGTGTAGACAAAAACCTAAATACCGGGGCACTTCGACTACTATAAGTAACAACGCGTAGAGGTACTGAACAGAATTGTGGGGAAAAAATTCCCCAAGGAGCAACGACTCGTTGGAATTTTAATATTCGAACAACAAATGTAGTGTTTGAGAACAGAGAATCAATCATTGAATGCATGGAAGAAATAGAAGAAAATTTCACTAATGAAACCGTTTGCAAGGCAGCTTGCGGTGTTCGCCGTATGTTAAACGATTCTGTTTTCGTGTTTTGGTTGACATTTTTTCATCATGTCATGCCTCACGTCGACACCTTGTTCAACCAGTTGCAGAAGAGAAAAACCGAGCCAGCGCAAGTTAAAACGGCTATCGATAATTTTGAAAAATTTATTGTCGATGTGAGAAATAAAATTGATGACATAATAAATGAAGCCAAAAGTATTTGCACTGAAGCCCAAGGCAACCAAAGGAGACGACGTAATAATAGCAGTCACGATCACCGAGTTGCCGCATTAGAAGTATGCGACAATATAGTGAATTCTGCAAATTTAAAGATCATTCGGTAGCCGCATCCCTTTTTTTCCTCGAACACTTTGGAGAACACTGTCGTAAGTTTCCTGATGACAAGTTGGAAACTACTTGCTTGGCTTATCCCGAATTAGAAAAAAGTCGTTTAAAGACAGAGTTGTCTGTTATTTATGCACAGAATGATTGCCGAGATTTACATGGAACTCTGTCGTTTTGAAATTTTTTATACAGAAGGAAACACTAAACGAAACAAAAAAGCTATTAGAAGTTATTGTTAAAACTCCTATGTCAACATCAGAGGCTGAGCGAAATTTCTCAACATTAAAAAGAATCAAGACCTTTCTTCGAAATACTATGACTCAGGATTGCCTTACAGCGTTGTCGATGCTGTCCATTGAAAAGGAATATATTTCGACCATGGAAAATTTCAACGGGAAGGTGATCGACAAATTTCCTGCCAAGAAGGAGCGCAGGATCGAACTGACATAGAAAAAATAGGTAAGTTCGGATTTGCAGAACACCTGTTTTATTTTGCCACGAGCCGCCACTGGCTGGCGGAAGTATTGGATAGCGTCAGCTACAGTTGCATGAAGCTTTGCGTTATGGTTGATTTTGACGATGGAATGCCTTTAACGTGGCTCGATGACAGAAAAACGTCGAATCTCTCGAGAAGCTAGACATTGAACATGACAAAGAGCTACTTTGACGAGAGGGAACTTATGATAGGGCAAAATACGATGAAGGTAACCGTGGAAGTGCCGCAGGGCTCCGCCCTAGGGTCATTGTTTTAGAACGTGTTCTACGATGCTGCCAGGAATCCGCTTGATAGGGTATGCTGACGATGCTGGCGATGATGGAGACTATACTATAACTATCTAAAACTGTAATGACTCATCGATGTTCACGTGAACATCACTTACCTACCAGTAGTCGGCTGTTCATAGGCGGGGTATGAATGTTTAACATGGGTGAACTAGATTTGTCACATGCTTAATAAAGAGTGGTTTGAAACATATTGTAAGTCAAAAATTTGGGAATTACCTTTATTCATCGTCGCTTCCACTTACATCTGACAGTAATAAACTGTCGCTATCGCTTTCCTCGTTGAAATTGACTATAACTGGCTCTATGATGGTGTCGATGTGGTGGTCAAGCTGCCACATTTCTGTTTCTTCCTTCACAACATGACGGATAGCATTCTGCCAAGCTTCGGGCGTTACTAGCTGTATGGAAGTCTCAAGTAAAACCTTAACTCTGGTAATTTGAAGGTTGTGTTATGGCGCGCAATATAACCCTTCACTTGAGCCCAGATGAGCTCTATTGGGTTCAGTTCACAGTGGTAGGCCGGTAACCGCAGCACAGTGACACCACATTGACGGGCCATCTCATCAGTCACGTAACTAATGTTCGCAGGTTTGTGCTGTTTAATTTTTTCATACAATTCCGCTTTCACACATGAATCGTCAAACGGGATTCCTTTTTCGCGCAACCATTGCTGCATGTCACTTTTTCGAGATCCCATAGTCGGTACACGTTCGGCTCGACGACTATGGTAGGGAGCATTATCCATGACGATCACAGAGTTGGGCTCAACTCGCTGAAGCACCCCTTGAAACCAGCTGTCGAAGCAGCTGGCATTCATTTCGTCATGGTAATCACCTCCTTTCTTAGAGACGAAAATCAAGTCACACTCTTCTAAAAAGCCACTATCGCTACCAATATGAGTTACGATCAATCTTTGACCTTTCCCTGACGGTCCACGAAGTCCTGTTGACAAACCTTCAATGCTTGCTTGTCGGTTACTCACTACGTTTTTGTCTATCCAGGTTTTTTTAACTCTGTGACCTGCATTTACCCATGTCTCGTCCAAATAATAGATTTTTCTGCTTTGTCGCCTATATTCAATCATTTTGCGTAGGTATTTTCGACGCCACGCGACTATTTCAGGTCTCTCTATCAATACTTACTTCCGATTACGCGTTTTGTAACGAAAATTAATTTCGTGCAGGGATTTCCTCATTACCTCGACGCTCATTTGGGGTATAATTTCATTTTCCTTGATCGCTGCATGTACAGCCTTGAGGGTTGGTATCTCATTCCTAAAGAAGAATGAATGTACGGTTCGCCTTAACGCCATTTTGCTATCGTCATCCAATTTAACGGCCTTTCGTCCCTTCAAATTAAACTTTGGATCAGTAGTAGCTCCAGTTTTCTTCTTTTCATGCACCACCCTGCGAATGGTCCAGTCTGGAACGCCTGTCATACTTTCACAACGCGCGAGTTCATCTCCCTGCGACATTGTTCCGTTCAGATAATTGAACACGTTGAGCACGATTTCTTTCGCGTCCCTCTTCAGTGCTTTACGAAGCCGTCTACTTGTTCCCTGGCTTCCAGTACTTCCACTCGTGCCAATTGTACTCTCCATGGTTAAGTATAACCAAAACAGTAACCACAGAAACCACAACAATAACAATCACACAACAATTCTTATAAAAACACACAATATGCGATCGCTCAACGAAACACGTTCCAATGCGTTGCCGACGCCTATGAGCCTGCCGGTCGAGGCGCGTCTTTGATTTCATTGGTTCTACCGGCGGAGAACAATCAGCCATTATTTCCATCTCTGCCTGTGCTGTTGACCACCGCAAAGCCACAGAAACGACATATGTCGTACGCTATACGGCTGTACTGGAAGGAAGCCGGGATGCATTTTAACACTGTGGTATAGGATTCGGCACCAGCCTTAACTTTATTGGTCAATTTCAATTTATTCAACCAATAACAAGCCGGGTGCCGAAATCACTACCGGAATGTTAAACAGTGCTGAGCATGGGGTCAGAATGTTATCAATTTAAATTTAAATTTACTTACCTTCCGCTACAAATACGTAAGATAATAATCAACGCACGTTGTTTCCTATTACGATATTTAATGATTTTAAAATTAATAATTTGGTTTAGCAATAAGAAAAATCCCATGAAAAATTTGAAATTATATAATATGGAAAATAACTGAATTTAAAAAGAATGCAAGGAAATGTAAAAATCTAAAAAATCATGTACTTTTTTTGGATTTTTGTATAAATAATCCGCGGGTGGAAAAGTGGTATTTTCCTCCCATGTAATGTAAGAAACTAAATTCTAATATCTATACACAGAGTGTATTTTCTCATTCAAGTACAGCATTTATCATTTCAGGGAAGAAATTATCACTTTTCGTGAAAAGGTAGTAGAAAATAAACATATTAAATGTGAATGTTTATTGGTCCGTTCAAAAATAAACAAGAAAATTCAAAAAACAAGAATATTCAAAAATAAAAAAGAAAATTCGAAAATTAACAAAATAATAATGTAATAGGTTTTAGTGACCTGTTCCATGAGACTTAGCATCCAGTAAATTTTGCTTTACATTGAGTGCTTCTTTTTCTTTTTCTTGGTGCGCCTTCTTCCTTTGGTGGCCGACCAATCGGTAACCTTTTGCAACCCCTTGTAATCCCTACTTTTTTCGGGTCACTCATGAAGGCAACCTCCCCGACCAAAAAACTAAATTAACACATAAATACTCCAGGTTTGCCTTAAAAATAATTTCATCAACTGATTTCCTCTTTTGAAGTCAATATTTTTTTCATCAAATTAATATGGGACTACCCCAGAGGCATTTATACCCTTTCATTTAAAAAAATAATTATCATAATCGGATAAGCCATCTTGAAAAAATCGGTAAACACACATAGAAAAAAATATAGCTGACGAATTGAACACCTCCATCTTTTGGGAAGTCGGTTAAAAATATATTTTCCATTCGTTTAAACAATATTATGCCCTTCGTGCGCTTGAACTTTGAGGTTATAATATCTAACGTAAACTGCGTAAACGATAAAGAACTTCCTTACGCATCGGCGACCTTCGAAATTCCGAACTGTATTTCGGTAATCCTCAACATTCGGGTAGTGATTTCAGCACTCGATATATTAGTAGAAGCAATTTAAATTGATAACATTCTGACACTGTTTTCAGCACTGTTTAACATTCCGGTAATGATTTCGGCACCCGGCTTGTCATTGGTTGAATAAATTGAAATTGACCAATAAAATTAAGGCTGGTGCCGAACCCTATACCATAGTGTTAAAATGCAGCCGGGATCGAGCTCTGATCACGTGTTGATCACGCGTATGAGTCATTACAGTTTTAAATAGTTGTAGTATAGCAGCAAGGAGAGAGATACACTTGAAGTTATCTTGGCGGAATCACGAGGATTATCATATGGATGTAAGAAAATGACTTGAAATTAGCTCTTGAGAAGACCGAAGCAGTTGTAAGTTAGTTATAAGAGGAGGATACTCCTAATCACCTACTCCAATGCGGCAGGTTGGTTGACTACCAGACACAGCTGGAACTGACGCTCGGCGAGATGCTCACTGCTGGCAATTTTGTCACGCATATACACGAGACAAAATGGGTTGATATTCAACCACTAGTGAGGCAATTGATGCTGAGTAAGGTGTGGGAGGACAAAAATAGACCAAGAAAGCAATAGCAGGTTTTTAGTTTCCTCGGTTGCATAACTGTACCCCAGAGCCAGACTAGGCTATGTCCATCTTTGTCAAAAATGAGTTTAATATGTTGAGCTTATGATAATATTGTTAATTTTTATTTGCTACATGCAGAATCCATCTATCTGTAATAATAAGAAAGTTACGACTTTGTAACTCACGTCGAGTCGCATACAATACAATGCATGAAAAATATTTCAAATAGATACAATTAGCTTAACTATTTATTTGGACTTAAGATAGTCTGGCTCTGAGGTACATTATGTACATAGATATAAAAGATTGTATGTGTACGATAGTGAATAGACGACCAATACCTTACGTATGAAGAAATGCAGCAAGCATTACCGTAGTGAGACAACTGAGGGGTGTTGTTACTGAGTACGTCATTTCTGGACAATCTCAGACTTCGGGAATGGAAGTGCCGGTAGGGCAGTCCTTATAGCTCTTTGCCTAACCGCTTGGCTATCCAGTCCCAGACATACAATAAAGAAAATAGTATAAGAGGAAAAAGAAGTTTGAGGATTTGAAGGTTGAAAATTGTTTCCATTAATAGTAGTCCTAATTACTCTGCACAAGTGGCAAAAGAACAAGGAACGGTAAGTGAATGTTGTATGCCTACATAATAGTCAACAGTTGATGAAACTGTCAGCATCCACAATCGTTAAAAAAATAACGAATTTAATATTTTGAACAGCGCCACATCAAATAGTGATATATCATTACTTAGTCCCACAAGGTCTTTATTTGGCTTTTGTTTACTATTGTGTGCAGATTCTAGGACACTTAGCCTTTCCAATTTATCGTCATACCAGATTGGTAAATCGGTGCACGGTATAAGTCACCCATATTTAAACATACCATTCATTTTATTTAGTATGATTTCATGGCTTCCATTCACTACCACAGGCTCATCCATAAGTGAAGCAACAGCACATTTTTCTAGACAAATCGAATAGCTGAATTGAACAATAATTCAATACATTCGAGAGCACGTTAAGCTTCCTTCTTTCTTTAATATGGAAACCCTTCTTGATTATTCTAATAACCATGCATGTGTAATAAGATACATTAAACAACGCTTTACGACCAATGTCTCTATTAAGAGTGCGTGTATGTTTTATGACTGATTGTTGTGAAACATTCTGTTAAAAACCTATAACTAGTAAGGGAGTCTACTGCAAATGTTTTGTTACATCGCATACTGAGACGATATGATCAAAACTAATAAAATCTTAGGTATTTTGATATCTTAATGCAAACTTGCTGGTTTAAATATTGATCGTGGCGGTGTAATATCCACTAGCAAGTTCATGTCATTTGTTGTTGCAAAGCGTAAGTAACAATTTCTTGAAGTGTTATTTCGTTACCCGATGAAGGTCCACGAAATTTTATCCCGGTACGCAGTGCAATCTGGTGCAACAAATTTTAAATTTTTTGAAAACTCCCAACACCGCTTCAAGCAACATTTAACCTGAAAATTTTGCATTTTAGCATAAAAATGAGTAAGACTTGACTAGTTTTATATCATATCATCTCAGTATGCAGCATAATCAGAACTTTGCGGTCGGCTCTAGGATTATATAGGGTGTCCATTTAAAAGATAACTTCGCAGAGGTATATATTTGATATTGTTACTAAACTTACTCAAACTGGATCTGTGGTAAAAGAAAAACGTGATCATCGGAGAGTTTTGGATGAAGTCGCTCAAGCTGAAGTTTTGGCTTATTTTATCGTCATCGGAGTCTGAGTAGTAGACAGTGTTGTAAAAGCCTTTTCCTCGTTTTTGAAAAAGGTTGCTTATGTCGGAGAGAAAATTATTGTCGCAAACGTGATTGTTCGGCTGCAATTTTTAATGGAATGTAGTACTTAGGATTTAGGCAAGAGCAGAAGCCGCGCTGACAGAAATAACTCAAATTTCTATACTTTACAACTCCAGCCTGTTCAGTGAAAACTTGGTGGACTTTCATCGTACCTGATAGTGGCACGATTTGCTCCGGGATCTGAACAGATTTGGCACTACCACGTGTAACAAACTGATCAGCAGTACGCTTCAAATAACCGCCAATTCCATCTGCTGCACGCTTGCCATGGCCCGCTTCAAAAAAATTCCATTAACTGTAGTAAAGTTATAGTCGGAGAATAGTTTCGTGCATATCAGGTAAAAGTTCTGTTTTTGACGGTACTGGGTGGCTGGGCTGTCTGAGAAAACATGCAAGATATTAATTTCCGGAAATTTGTCAGGAATTGGAGCAAAGACGGGATGAAGGTGAGCCCAAATTGCAGCAGGATTGTGTGAAAGGTTTCCAGATACTGTACAAAATGATGATATCTCTATCATATCATCTGATCCACGCCTATAGATCACTCCAGTATGCAAGGATACTTGATTTCGGGAGCCTCCAAAATGATGGGATTGTACCTCTTCATAAAATTTACGACTATAATTTTCGCTAAGATCAATGTGCAGTGCAATCTCAATGATGGACAAGTCATCTATGCATTTTCTATACTGTGTTTTAATGTAATATACACCCATGTATATACTTTGAAAAGGTTAGTATCCTATAGATGGCGCTGTCCTATCTGCTGAGCATTTTATCTCGGATATTTTTTGGACGCCGTGATATAGCATTAGGTTGGCTATGCTCAGGTATAATACAATAATCAATCGTATAATTAAAAGAAGAAATAAATTAACGGTACTATCAGTAATTGCACCGTTTCCTAACAATGAGTAATCATAAAGACAGTTCCTGTGGTCGCCACATTCTGTTCAACATAGAGTAATTTATACATAGCAAGGTTACTTTAGCGCACTAGGACATAATGGAGTCCGTGGGCTTGGAAAGCCTTTTCATAAAGTTTGCCTTTGCAGTACTTATTATTCCAATTCACGTCACTTATCGACGTATTAATTTAGTACTGTTTCTGTTGCAACACTATAATGAACTCAAAATAAAATCATTCTAACCAAATAGTTTGGTGCAACAATGAGTGAACTTGAATTCGTGACGTTAAAAATGAAAGCCTCAGCCACTATTAAAATTTGTATAATTATTAGAGTACCTATCACATTCATTTCGTTTTTATTTCATTGAGCTTTCAGTGTTTGTGGGCGTCTATACGTCAATTAAGCATATCCTACACATCTCCTCATTATATGTATTTACATATCACCAGTCAAATTATGCTTCCAAGTATGTATTGAATATTAGCAGATTATAGATTAATTTTTCCCATTAGGCAGACGAAAATAATTCTGAAGGTTAAAGTCCTTATCTGTGAGCCTGAAAACAAAAGATTTTAATTGAAGACATTGAAGACTGGGCTGGGACCATGGGCGGCTTCATACAGATCTTCAAGGAGGGCACATACCTTTCACAGCAATACTGATAAAACCACGGATTTCGAAGCCTGTAGTAGTATTTTTTAGAAGTTTCCAGCTTTCTAGGTATAAAATATGTTTTCCACAGTAGTACTTCCATTTGGTATGTTGGTTGGTAATCTGACTCCATATATCTTGAGGTCTCAAAAAGAAATTGAGCCGGAAAGGAAGTTAGCTTTTTGTTCACGTCAAGCTTTCGAAAATGCATATTCTATTCCTTAGGACGTATCACAAATTTATGTTAATTTTGATCAAATACAATATCAATAAAAATTAACTTATAATGTTCTAATGATATGTAGTCGATCGAAATTGACATACAATAAATAATTTATGTAGTACATCCTGAAGAAGGAAATATGTCTTTTCGAAAGTTTGACAGAAACAAAGAACAAACATTCTTCCTGGCCTGTTTTTTTTATTTATTTACTTTTTAATTATATCAATAACAGAGGCTACACCAAACTAGCGAAATGGAGTTTTGTGAAGAAAGATCCAAAATCTGGAAACCGTATCATGCAATTGCGCCAATAATGATACATTCTTGTTTTGATGGTTTTCAGGTGGTACTGATACTGTAGGTACTTCAACTTTACTTGTTTTCTTTAATATTCAAAAATTCTTTACTAAAGCATTTGACACCATTAATCACTAACTTCTTGTGTCTAAATGCAGTTATTATGGATTTTCTGAAAAACCTCTTTCGTTTATTCAAACCTACATTGAAAATCGGTATCAAAAAGTTCGGCTGAGTCAACAGTACTCTACCGAACAAAAAACTTGTTCTGGTGTTCCACAGGGATCAGTCTTAGGACCCCTATTATTTTCATTATATACCTCAGATTTATAAATAGAGGCAAAATCATGCAGCATACAGTTTTTTGCAGACGATACTGAAATTTTCTATTCATTTAGGAGTAATGACTTGGAAGCAGCAAATCATAAAATTAATAAAGATCTTGCCATAATAGAAAAGTTCAGTAGTAGTCATAATCTTCGTTTGAACCCTTAAAGACAAATATGTTGGTATACGCAAATACAACAAAAAATAATAATTTAAAAAGGGACATAAATCAGTTCCTGTGGATCATTCGAAGAACCTAGGTATTATAATGGATGATGACTTAAAATTTGTTGTACACGTCAACTATCTAATTTCTCAGTGCTAGGCTTTTCTCAAAGTTTTATTTGCAAGTAAGGCTATATTACCTAAATCTTTCTTGTTTTCAAAGATATCGTGGTTTACTATACCTTTTTAGATATTATAACAAGAAATTGTATTCAAAGTATTATGAATACATGTTGTAGCCTTGTAACTGGTTTCAGAAAGTATGATCATATATAGAATACCATTAATGAACTCAAATGGATGAAAGTTGATAAAATGTATAAGTACCAGCTAATAAATCTGACTCCTAAGGTTCTTTATTCAAAAACAACGTTATATTTAGTAAACAAATTCATACGTAGAGGGAATATGCATGGCATTAATATTAGATATAGAGAGACTTTTTCAATTCCACGCCACAGCACATCTCTGTTCCAGAATACATATATTTACAATGCGATCAAATAATATAATTCTTTAGACCGCAGTTTAAAAGAATCCAATCCATTACCCAAATTCAAGAAAAAAGTGAAAGAAATTCTACTTGATCAGCAGCGAAATCTGGTGTAACACACAAGTGGCCTCAAATTTTCCTTATGCCTTTACTTAGATTATGCTTTATTTTGTCGTTATTGTATACAGATATTAATTTTCAACAAATTATGTTTTTTTGACATCTCGTATTGTTAAGGGGGTTAGATGGTACAATAGATATATTATCTAAATCTCGCCTCCTGTAAGAGTATTACAAATAAAAGACGTTAACTACGTATATTATTATTAATTCCTTTTGATCCCGTGAGTTTCCTTAACATCGCTATGATGGACGCTCATCAGTTTTGATCTGTGTAGATGTGAACTTAGAAGAAAGTATGAAGCAGGAAAACAGGTATTTGCGAGTTCTATGTCTTATGCAAATATTTACTGTCTACCATAACACTGGGTCAACACCTGAGACTTGTAGCTATGGACATATAGTCTTGATAAGTAATACAGCAAGCAAGTTGATTGTTAGGTAAACAGCTTTAAGGGGATTCAATTCCTGCTTTTCAAATACAAGTAATGGCCATAATTTTTTCAGTAAAAGTGACTTGCTTTGCAGTATAGACTGATTAATTTGATCCGTATTTTCGGAGGCGAAAACACTTACATACGGTAATTCAAAGTGTCGATATATTAATGAGAAGATAGGCAATGACGTGCTCCTTGACGTAAGGCTTCGAGTTGGGTACTCATAAGAGTAACGTACAGTACAATGCACACATTTTAATGATTGGCAGTCATTAATTTAGACTTTTTCGGAAACGTGAAGGTTAAAATGTTAAACGGCAAGATTAGACGTGAATAGGTCTGGGAGTTAGGAGGAAATTTTTACTTTGAATTGGAATCAGGCCTAGAAAGCTGCTGCCCCGGCCACTTGATATGGTCCAGAGAAAAGCAGCCTTGCTAATCAAATAGAATAGATCAAATTGTTTCTTCTACGAGCAGTGGTAGCAAGGGACACTTTCTAGTGATATATACTAAGTGACATATAAATCCGAACACCCAGTTTAAATGGTTTTATTTTAATAAAATTTTGCATAAGTACTTAATGAAGCATAATAAGTAAATGATAACAATTTCAAAATGATTGCACTGCTTTAAAGCCCTTTGACCTTTAATAATGTGTGGATGCACCCTGATGTGCTACGCACTCTCCAACGCGCCTAGGCATGCTTCTGATCAGGTGGTCAATGTCCTCCTGTGGTATCTCATTCCCGGAAACCACCAACTCCTCTCGAAGTGCTTCTAGAGTCTGAGGAGGACGTTGCAAATTGAGCAATCTCCTACCCATCATATCCCACACGTGCTCAATTGGGGATAAGTCGGGGGATCTTGGTGGCCATGGTAACAATGTGACATCATTATGTTGAAAGAAGTCTATTGTGACTCTTGCAACATGTGGTCGGGCATTATCTTGTTGGAAAGTTGGATCTGCCAGGGTGTCAAGATAGGGTAAAAGATGGGGTTCTAGAACTTCGTCGATATAACGCTGCGCGTTCATGTTACCTTTGATGAAGATTAAAGGTGACCTGGAACCATAAGCTATAGCACCCCAAACCATAACTCCAACAGTGTGATGAACATGTCTTTCAACAAAAAACTGTGGATTCCTCCTTTCACCACGTCGCCTTCTAACCCTTACACCCACGTAATCGCCTTGAGTGGTGCAGACAACGGTCACTCTGGGATCAGGAATGGAACAGTATTGTCTTTAGTGACGAGTCTCGATTTTGTTTAGGCATGCACGATGGTCGAGCCAGGGTTAAAAGGCGACGTGGTGAAAGGAGGAATCCACAGTTTTTTGTTGAAAGACATGTTCATCACACTGTTGGAGTTATAGTTCGGGGTGCTATAGCTTATGGTTCCAGGTCAGCTTTAATCTTCATCAGAGGTAACATGAACGCGCAGCATTATATCCACGAAGTTCTAGAACCCCGTCTTTTACCCTATCTTGACACCCTGGCAGATCCAACTTTCCAACAAGATAATGCCCGACCACATGTTGCAAGAGTCACAATAGACTTCTTTCAACATAATGATGTCACATTGTTACCATGGCCACCAAGATCCCCCGACTTATCCCCAATTGAGCACGTGTGGGATATGATGGGTAGGAGATTGCTCAATTTGCAACGTCCTCCTCAGACTCTAGAAGCACTTCGAGAGGAGTTGGTGGTTGCCTGGTATGAGATACCACAGGAGGACATTGACCACCTGATCAGAAGCATGCCTAGGCGCGTTGGAGGATGCGTAGCACATCAGGGTGCATCCACACATTATTAAAGGTCAAAGGGTTTTAAAGCAGTGCAATCATTTTGAAATTTTTATCATTTACTTATTATACATCATTAAGTACTTATACAAAATTTTATTAAGATAAAACCATTTAAACTGGGTGTTCGGATTTATATGTCACTTAGTATACAATGAAATTTATTCTTCGAAGTTATCCTCCAGGAGGGAACTTTTTAGGATTGCTAAAAGTGTTTGAATAACAGACTTTGTTCTTTTCTTGAGAAATATGACATAATATCGAACTGTCAATTTGGGTTCCGCAAAAATTGCAATACAGAGCAATCTCTACAAGAACTTACAGGACAAGTGCTTGAAAATTTTCAAGATGGGAATAAGTTTTCCTAGATCTTCAAAAGGCTTTCGATTCAGTATCTCATACAATTTTATTAAAGAAGCTAGAAACTGTTGAAGTGCGAGTTCTGAAATTATTTGAGAACTATTTGGCTGATCGATTACAACAAGTTAAGGTAGGCTCAGATTTAAGCAGCATTCAAACGATCAAAATAGGTGTGCCTCAGGGGACGGTTTTGGGACCAACACTGTTCCTTATATACATAAATGAACTACTTCGTTGCAATTTCAACTGTAAAATGATATCATATGCAGACGATACTGTTTTAGTTTGCACTGGTCATTCATGGGATGACGCAATACGGAATACCGAGTTGTCATTAAATAAAGTCAAATGGTGGTTGGATATCAATTTACTTAAACTTAATATCTCTAAAACTAAGTATGTAACGTTTTCTCCAACCAAAGCAGGCATGCCATTACACCACCGAACATTAATTATAAATGATAGTGCTGACACTGTTGAAGTTATTAGATAATTAGGAATCACTGTTAACATTAATTTAAAATGGCAGAGTCATGCCGAGCTTTTGGCATCGAAATTAAGGAGAATTATTCATAAGTTTTTCATTCTTAGGAATATTTTAAGCAGAAAGAGTCTTCTCTCAATATACAACTCGTTTGTGGGGTCTCTACTAACTTACGGCATAAGTATATGGGGAGCCGCATACACTAGTGCTTTAAAAATACTACAAATCACGCAAAATTATATTGTCAGGACTATTTTTCGTATCTCATGTAGGTCAAGTTGCAGATTTGTTTACATTGAAAATGATCTTTTGAATGTTAGAGGTTTTTGCTGCTCTGAAATTTGTTCACTCCAGTAACAATGTTCCAACCAGCCACGCTTATGAAACAAGTTACACTTATAGCAGAGTGAATAAATCTGTTTCCAAAAATGCATAAAGTTTGATGGTATTGGGTTGTATAATAAATTACCCCTAGAATATAAAATCCTCTCGAAGTATAGTTTAAAAAAAAACGAATTAAGAAGTTCATCTTAAATAACTTTGACATGCTTGCATCGACTGTAGCTTGACTCAACTCAGTCATTTCGTTTCTATCTAATGTTTTTTATTTCTTTTTTTTATATACATTTGCTCATAATATACTTTATGACCATTAGCCATGCATTGAATTTGTACATTGTATGACACACACAAGCTTATAGCTTAGATGTCTATTATTTTGTAGTAAATTCTTTTGTAGTAAATTGTAGTACTCTTGTTTCTCTGCTTAACCTTTACGCAAAATTTTTATTGTTTAAACAACATAGTTTGACCTTACCCGAAATATCCCTATATTATCATATTTCAGATATTCATATTTTATGTACTCTATATTTATATTTCTGAGTGTTTTTAGTATGTTTCTGTACTATTATTATGAATTGTAGATTTGTTTATTCAGACACGTAATTTAGAATTTGTGACGACAAGATTCAGACATTTACCCTTTACGAAAGTTTACAGAATTTTCACAATTCATATACCGTTACTTGCTGGTTCTAGATCTGAAGCTAGTATCTTTGGTCAGATTTCTGTTGCAATCCTGGTTATTCAGGGTAGCAAGAGCTTACAAGCTCATGTATTTTTGAAACTGTTTTTTATTTAAATTGTACTGAAGGTTGTTTTTAATTTGTAAGTTATATTGGTTTTTGAATTTGATTAAACTTTGAACTTCTGCTTCATAGATCAACTCGGTCGAAAACTTGCTCAGAGACCAGTAAATATGAAATGAGAGAGAGATATTTCTTGATTCTAATGGTCTCAACTACTTCTTAACTTGTACCAAGAGGCCACCTTAGACCCCTTGTATAGCAGTTTCAGTACTTCAGTATTCACGTCTTATTTTCGTGATTACTAGAATCAAGAAGGCTTCCTTTGGGTAGCGCCAGTGATGTGGATGCCACTAACTATTTACTAACTAGCAAAAATAAGCTCATCTAAGAAAATCTCTGAACTTACAAAATGAGAGCTAACTGATAATGACCCGTTTTTCATGTCCTCAGCTTTATTTCATCACGTCATTGAAGATTTATCCTAGCAATCGAAAAATGTGAGTTGCATACATTATCCTCAATCGGAATTCATCGACGCCCATGTACAGAAGAAGAAGAAGAACCAAGAAGCTGCAATCTCTCAGTGACAGGAGAGGGAAGTAAATTCGACTGTTTATACACATATATATGGACATAATCATCCTATCCGTCATAGTTCACATAACAACACTAATATCAGAAGATAGGATTACGTAAAGATGAAAGTTACCGTAAGTAGCTTGGCAGTGTTCACCACTTCATTTGTTTCGGTCGTGATTCGCAATTGTTGATGATGTGATTGTGTTTTTGTTTAAGGTGCTTCTGCTGGGATTAGCTGTCTATGTGAGTGGTGTGCCGCAGCAAGGCGGAGAGCCCATCCCGATCCTCAGACAGGACCAGGAGATTGATTTTGATGGATCGTATAAATATAGGTGAGGGGTGAATTGAAACTGGGTGGGTATTACAAGGGCAGTCTGGGATAATTGAAAGTTTGCTATTTGTTAGCCTACCAAGTAGGGTTAAAAATTACTCCAAAATAAACTAAAGCTATAATACTATACAGGGTGTTTCAGTTTATTGTTGCATATCTTTAAGATTCGATAGAACTTTTGAAATTAATGCATAAAGTCTATACAAACATAGTTCGAAAAATGCGTGGCTTCCGCAATACAGGGTGTTTAAATTTACTTTCTAAAATAGTTTTTTTTTTAATTATTTCGAACATTATTTGATGTATAACAGTGAAAATTGGTATACAAGGGTTTTTTGGTACGACAAAACGAACCATGGGCATAGTTTTACTTTAGCCGCTAGAGGGCGCTCTCAACTGTACCTGTAGTGTATTAAATTGACCGAAAAAATTTTCTCAGTGCAATTTTTTGCTTTTTGAATATAAAAACTGATTCTTCGCACTTTTCAACATAAAAAAGCTCTCCTGTGAGTTTTCGTTGTAGTTAGCCGTTTTTGAGATATTTTGATTTTTAGGGTTCGATGCATTTTTAATTATTTATGGGAAAATAATATTTTTTTTACATTTTCGATTTGGGCATTACAAGTAATCAAGACGATCGTTTAGATTGTGTTTTTAAACACAGCAATAATTCCTAACTCCAAATAAACACAAAAAACAGAATATTAATTTGTTTAATTTCCCAATATTATTTTTAACGAATTAAATGAATATTGGATGCTATTGGATAGTTAGGACAAACATACAAAATCTAAAGTAGTTGCTCGAAATGTAAACACAATTGTTCAATACACAATTCACATCTACGAATGATCGAACGTGGTATAGCATTATTCAAATAAGGCCTTATTTCATCACATGCATTCCTGATTCTGTCTATTAGCATATCTCTTGTGGTTACGGGAGTCTGGTACACTTTTTCTTTTAGAAATCCCCACACAAAGAAATCTAATGGATTTAGGTAAGGGGATCGTGGAGGCCAGGCGACTGGTCCTCCACGGCCGATCCATCTTTCTGGATAATTTTCATCCAGCCAGTTTCTAGCTATTCTCGAATAAAAGCTGGACAACCATCAAGCTGGAACCAGGCCAATCTTCTTAAATCTAACATAACATCGTCCCACATATTTGCATGTTCAGCCTTTAAAAATTCAAAGAAGGTCGCAGCATTTAACCTTGTAGGAAAAAGGTAGGGTCCAAATAGTCGATTACGGTAGATACCAATCCACACGTTCACACTAAATTCAAGCTGAAAATTTCTTTCCCGAACTGCATGCGGATTTTTATGCGACCAAATATGTTGATTATGAAAATTTACCACTCCACGTCTAGTGAAGCATGACTCATCGGTCCATAAAACGTCACTTAAAAACTCCCTATTATTATCAGTTCTATCAAGAATCCACTGACAATATGTTATTCTTCGTTCTCCGTCCCCTGGCTGTAGTCCTTGCACAGGTTGCAAATAGTAAGGACGTCTATGGTTATTTCCAAGAACACGGTGAACATGGCCTGCTGAAATTCCTAAGGCACCAGAAACTCTCCTTAAGACTTGTGTTCGGATCTCTATGAAAGTCACGCAGAATCATACGGGTAAATCTGCGCTGACGAACATTTATGTTTTGATCCCTTTGGAGATTTCCAAAACCATTTTCAATTATTTGGCGATGCACTCTTACAAATACTGAGCGCGTTGGATGTCGTCTGTTTGGGAATCTTCGTGCGTATTCTCTGTCTGCTTCTGCTGCGTTTCCATTTACAAAGCCATACACAAAATGAATATCCGCTAACCCTTGATTGGAGAATTAAAATGGCATTTTTATAAAACTTACAAAAAAATACAGGTAAAAGAAATTAAATTTCGTGCATTTACAATTGCAAAAAAACGTTTCAGGTTTCAACAGACAACAAAACTAACTGTCAGCTAATTGACGTTTAACCTTATTCTGCTTTCAATTTCAAAAATCTTTGCAGGCACAGCCTACTTCTAAAAATAATCGAGATACTGACTTTTTAACGTTATTTTATATATAAAAAACTATTTTAGAAAGTAAATTTAAACACCCTGTATTGCGTAAGCCACGCATTTTTCGACCCATGTTTATATAAACTTTATGCATTAATTTTGAATGTTCTATCGAATCTTAAAGTTATGCAACAATAAACTGAAACACCCTGTATAGTATCTTATATATAATAATTCAAGAGTTATAAATGCCCATTTTGAGGTTTTTCAGGCAATAAGTCGCTCATAATTCGATGAAGATCACTGTTATAGAAAAACTACTGACGGTCTTTTCTGTTCAGAATGATGAATCTACGCAAACTTTGTCGACAAACATCATTTTTTGAGATTTGTTTAAAAATTTTTTAATAAATTTGCACCGAGTTATCGCCCGGCAGTTTCGTGATTCATGTTATGATTATGGAGAAGTGGCGTCAAGTAGATTAACTCTATACTTACTGCGCCTTCGTTGGAGGTTTCAGAGAAAAGGAATGAGTCGAATCATTCCAAAAGGCGAAATCGAATCGTAGGTAGGTTCACTCAGGTACGATGATTCTTCGACCTCTGCATATCAAACTATATTAATATATATAATCAAAATCACATTTACCCTAAAGGGTGTAGGGCAACTATATTAATCAAATTTAGTATATTTCTGTTTACATGACAGAGAAATTATGTGTTACTTATTGTGTCTAACAGGTGCAGAGTACTACTGAGATCAGCAGATTTTTAATAATAGAAGGTCACCAAATATGCACACATTTACAACCATTAACCGCATTCAGCTTCAAACCTAGAATTTCCATCTTCTCCGATGTCTGAAAATTGAGCTGGAATCTCTGGAACATTGCAACACTATCATTGAATCAATTTCCATAATCAATGACTATCTAAACGATGGAAGTACTCACAATGATATTAACTTTCTACTGCGCAAACATATCTGCATCACAAAATTCCGTGTTTCTCATTTTTGTCGTTTTGTCAGGCCGTGTCTGTTGTTAAGGCGTCATAAGTATTGAGTTAATCTACTTGACCTAATATTCAGAGAACCATCAAAGACTGAGTAACACATATTAGAGGCTAGGCGAAATAGGTGGTACATTTAGGGACTATAAAATTCACAAAAATATACTAAGTGACATATAAATCCGAACACCCAGTTTAAATGGTTTTATTTTAATAAAATTTTGTATAAGTACTTAATGAAGCATAATAAGTAAATAATTAAAATTTCAAAATTATTGCACTGCTTTAAAGCCCTTTGACCTTTAATAATGTGTAGATGCACCCTGATGTGCTACGCATTCTCCAACGCGCGTAGGCATGCTTCTGATCAGGTGGTCAATGTCCTCCTGTGGTATCTCATTCCAGGCAACCACCAACTCCTCTCGAAGTGCTTCTGGAGTCTGAGGAGGACGTTGCAAATTGAGCAATCTCCTACCCATCATATCCCACACGTGCTCAATTGGGGATAAGTCGGGAGATCTTGGTGGCCATGGTAACAAAGTGACATCATTATGTTGAAAGAAGTCTATTGTGACTCTTGCAACATGTGGTCGGGCATTATCTTGTTGGAAAGTTGGATCTGCCAGGGTGTCAAGATAGGGTAAAAGATGGGGTTCTAGAACTTCGTGGATATAACGCTGCGCGTTCATGTTACCTCTGATGAAGATTAAAGGTTACCTGGAACCATAAGCTATAGCACCCCAAACCATAACTCCAACAGTGTGATGAACATGTCTTTCAACAAAAAACTGTGGATTCCTCCTTCCACCACGTCGCCTTCTAACCCTGGCACGACCATCGTGCATCCCTAAACAAAATCGAGACTCGTCACTAAAGACAATACTGTTCCATTCCTGATCCCAGAGTGACCGTTGTCTGCACCACTCAAGGCGATTACGTCGGTGTTCTCGAGTTAAAGGGAGGACCCAGTGTGGCCGGTATGAAAACAAGCCAAAACTTCTCATTCGTCGGTAAACACTTCGCATGCCAATAGGTCTTCCGTGTTCTGAAAACCCTTCATTTGGACCTGGTAGTGGAGAAACGGTCCCTTAAGGCCAATAATCTTAGGCGGCGATCTTCACGGTCTGTTGTTCTACGGCGGCGTCCAGTGCCCCGTGCTCTTTGCGTACGGCCTTCTCGAAGCCATGCCTGACAACACCTAACCACAGTGTCTACACTTCTTTGCACTCTAACTGCAATTGCTCGAAAAGAAAGTCCAGCTTCCCGAAGTCCCACTATACGGCCGCTATCAAACTCACTAAGTTGACGAAATCGTACAGGTCTCGGTACTCTAGGCATCGTAACCGATCGTAAAGGATGTCAAGAACCAAAATCCGCCAACGTTGATTCTTTACTGCGGCTGAAATATTCATTTTTAGAGCGTTAGTGAATTAAAAAAAAGCAATATAAAAACCGGAATGTCCAACTGATAAGGCTGAAAATTTGTTCACTTGTTATTTATAGTAAGATAAATACATTCACCAAATTTTATTAAAACAAAACCATTTAAACTGGGTGTTCGGATTTATATGTCACTTAGTATATCTAGATATAAAAACAGTTATGTCATCATTTACCAAAGCTTCGCAAAGCGCTAAAGTCGTAAGTACTATTAATATCGGAATATTGCTAAAATTATATATTTCTCCTGTAGCGGTGTGTCAGTGATGACACCACCGCAGATCAGTTGGAGTTTGTTACCCATTGCACAGTCGGCAGTGGCCTCTATGACCATGTACCATTTTTGACTTATCAAGATGTTACATTTACAACTCCCTACCACTATAACCCCCAACCCTCAAGTTTCAACCTCTACAAAAAAAATCGAAAATGAAACGAAAAGAAAAAAGCTTAGGCTATTTCCATTTTGGCCCCCAGCGCTGCCACACGATTTTCAAAAACTTTCATCCTTGGCATAGTAGTAACCTTGTATGAAAATGTTTAACATATTCCGAGGGGTACCTCTCAAGTTTATAGGCGGCTATAAAATTAGCGGACAGACCGACAGACAGACCGATGGAAATTAGTGGAATGTGGTTTTTCGTGATGTACATGTCATATAACATCCAAAAAACATATCTCAATTCCGAAATTTTCCGTGATTACAATACTTCCTCGCCAGTTTTGGCATAGTAAATAAAAATCAGGTTGGAAAATTTCTTCCATGAATGCGAAGCTTTCGGGTCGTATAGGCTCAACACCTATTCAAATAAGGTCTCTGGATACCATGAAACTCATCAATAGATCAGTTAGGGAGAAACAATTCTAGTTGACAAACAAATTACCTACATTTTCCCTGAATTTTCTTCTAAAGCTATAAATCACATCCTACAGCACCGATTATGATAATAGTGACTCAATTATCCTAAACACTAAAGAACTGTTATTGACCTGTAAATTAGGCGATCGATCTAGGAAGCTAGCGATTACTTGAAGTAATCTAAAAATAATCAAGAATTCTAAATATCGCATACTGTCAGCCTACCGTGCACTTGCATATTTTGTCACAATCTAGCAACGCCACACTGCGTTTATTTCTGATCACTTAAATAAATGGTTTTTAGTAACGTTTGTAAAGTTGACTATTTTACAGTTGCAAGCGGTTTAATGTCTTAAAAACTATTTCGGTGCTTAAAAATTATTATTTTTTAGGTTGCTTGATATTCTAAGAAAAAGCAAACTTTTGATTCTCACAGACTGCACTGCGTAAAATGAAAAATAAAGCTAATTTATAAATAAAAATTTTACTTAGTGCTGTATCCAAATATTTTTTTACATATACGTATATGGTCAAGAAAATAAATATAGTTTTTAAAACAATATACCATTTTTGTATATTCGTAGTCTAAGTTGGTAATGTTCTGTCTATACAGGGTGGCCCATCCATGTTTGGACGGAATATTACTCATAAACAAATACATTTTGGGAAAATCTATTTATGCCATGCTATACATGACATTCGAGAGCACATTTCTAAAATATTGGCAATTATACATGGTGTCCCAATTTTGACCTGCATATCAAAGTTGTGATTTTTTAAATAGAATGCCTCAAATTTTATTGCATATTTGGAAAAAAGAAGAAGATTGATATAACATTCTACGGAGTTTTGGTAATTAGCTTCTGAGATGAAAGGTGTTTTGTCCAGAAAAACCGTTTACTTCGGCAACCCCGCAGTCCGCCATTTTAAAATTTGGAATGCTGAATTTTGCATAAAAAAAAACTTACACACCTCAGCTTTTATCCTATTTGTTACTTTTTCAAATTTTCATTTTTGCTCATACCAGGTGGTCAAAAACGCGAATTGTACTTTTTCTCAAAAATTTCACCCTGTATATATGTGCAAGTTGGGATTCAATTTTTGATAAGGTTTAGAAAAAATCATTTTCAAACAAGTTTTTGTTATAATGTTCACAAAGCTAAATTTAACAGTTTGTAACTAATCAACAATTTATTTGTTTCCAAGGGTGATGCGATATTTTATGGAATTAAGCCGTTCCATAAAAGACGTGCTAAAAACCGAAAAAATAGCCGAAAAGCCGTTATGTGTCTGGTATTAAAAAAAGCTTATGAAAAATTGAATCCAAACTTGCACAAATGTACAGGGTGATGCATTTGAAATTTTTGAGAAAAACTACAATTTCCATTTTTGACCACCCTGTATGAACAAAAATTAAAATTCTAAAAACTAACAAATAAGATAAAAGCTGAGGTAGGTATGTTTTTCTTTATACAAAATTCAGCACTCCAAATTTCAAAGTGGCGGAATGAGGGGTTGCCGAAGTAGGTGTTTTTTTTAGACAAAACACCTTATATCTCAGTAGGTAATTACCAAAACCCCATAGTATGTCATATCAATGTTGTTCTATTGAATTGGTTTATCCAAATATGCAATAAAATTTGAGGCGTTCTGTTTGAAAAATCACAACTTTGATATGTATGTCTAAATTGGAACACCCTATATAGTGGTCAATATTATAGAAATATGCGCTCAAATGTCATGTAAAACATCCCATAAATAGATTTTCCCAAAATGTATTTGTCTATGAGTAATCTTCCGTCTATACATGGATGGGCCACCCTGTATATAAAGACTGGCTAAATTAAAAAAAAAATGTGGTGAATTAGAGCCACTTATAGAGGTCACTTAGTAATATTTACTCAGATCCCAGTTTTGAAAACTTTGAATTCGTTTCTGAAACTGGTGAAAGATTGTCTCGTAAACAGACATAGTCGAGTAGAATCAGGGTTGTATTTAGATTTTGTAGAGTGGATTCCTAATTCCAAATGCAATCAATGTGAATGGACCCTAGAACTTACGGTCAAAAGCACTTCTTTACAAAGGTATGTAGATATATTAGAATAAAGAAAATACAAAAAGATGTTTTCACAATATGTATCATATGCAAAGCATAGCAGCATATGTTTCAATTGACTAAGGTGTACTCAACGTTTGTACCCAGTCACATTGATACAGTGCATGAAGGACGAGGATCATAATTGAAATTTTCAGCATTATTACAAGAGTATACAATTTCCTTGAAAATAGGAGGAAAAGATAGTCAATACTCAATCGACTAAATAAAAAATTGGAAATATTATAGTGAACTGTGACATCGAATCGATTGAAATATGAAACACTACTGCTACTGTCCAAAAACGTAGGCATATTTGAATGAGCTTAGGTTCCCATCGTGGAAATGTTCCATAACAATGTTGTTCAGGAGACAATAAAATATGAGTAATTTTTATCTTAGTTTCCGGGAAATGATTGAAAATTCTCTATTTAAAGTATCTGTTCTAAATGATATTTCAGTCTATTCATATACTATATAATGGCAAAAATCCATACTGGCGCAACATATCCTTTGCCTCCTAGAGATTTTCCTTGCTATTGAAAAACGCAATTCTACACGGTTCTTACTACCCAGGTGTAAATTACTTGTTTTACCATTTGCATAATTTAGATGCGACGTAAAATTATAACGATCTTCACAAAAATGAAAAGAGCTCTGTGATGCATGTGATAGCGTTATTCAAGTTCCAATAGCTACGTTGTAAGCATTGGCTAATGTATAGAGGTAATGCACTTGATGTGTATGACAGTAACGTACCTTTCGTAAGATTGAAAGTAATGAGCAAGTATTTTTGACAAGTTGGAGATAAAATAAATATTTTTTGACGAAATGAGTATAACCACTAAAAACCAACAGATGACCTAATTACATTTTATATACCTACATATGTCTGGATCATTATAAAAATGTCTTGATTGCCTTGCACAGAAATCCAGCTTTGTTCAAATAAATAGTTTTTATGAACTGACATATTTTAATCGATATATCCATACTCAACACACTTTAGGATTTAGGTTTTATTTCAATGACATAACTTGAATTATGATTTCTCTTAATATCGAAAAATCATATTTCATAATTATTGTAATTACCAACATATTTTCGTCCACCAGCTAACGTGATTGGAAAGAAACACTGAAGTGTAAAATGATTTGTATAACTTATTTGTTGCCTTCCAACTCAGATTATCCATTTTTAAATGACATCCATTAAGTTGGTTACTGGTGGAGTTCACGGCCGATACCTTCAACTTCTTTGAATCTATGCCGCTTATTCTAATTTTTGTATCGTAAATGGATATCATGTTGATATATGCAAATACTTGTCAATCCCAATACACTTTACTGCAGAAACATTCGATAATCATGAAACTTGTTATAGCTATGTCGATGATATTATTAACTTGAGGTATCGATTTTTATTATTATCCAGAAAAATATTATTTAATAATAATTATAATTACTTGCAACCTTTGTTGTTGATTTTTATAATTATTGAAACGCTTCCGACTATTTGATATCATACATGGGGTACTTAAAAGTATACAAACCAGAACCAAGTTCAAAAAGTCAGTCTCATTATAACATTTTTACGGGATCGCAATTTTCAATTGATACATAAATACTAAACTTACATACATCCTAGCCTGCTGACCCCAATGGATTTTGTTGTCGAAATTTTGTATTGACAATCATTTTTTATGGATATTTCAATGACAATACTCGAATTATCGGTTATTATTAATATTCAGTTTCGGAAATATACTTCATAAATATTATAATTACATTTGTTCATCCATTAGCTAATGTGATGGAGAAGCTATGATGAGGTGCCAAGTGATTGCCTTCAGAAGATTATTCATGTTCAAATAATATTCATTAAATCGATCACAACGGGGGTCACGGCTGTCAATGTTAATCCGTTAATTTGCGCCAGCTTCATTTATTATTTTTTACTTTGCATTGATAATGAACGTAAATTATAAAATATATGATGAAGCACTAAACGAATAGTTCTAATAATTCTGCAGCTAATAGTAGTAGTAGTGGTGGGGAGGCAAAGCCTGGCAAGTATATCGAAAGCAACTTGAGCCCATGATGACTCTAAATTCAAATCAAGATATGAAAATAGTGAATTTTAACATCACTTACTAATTATTATACCATTATATCATGTAAGTACCAAAAATAGGTTTGATCTTCTTCCGTTCTTCTTTATCGTTTTGTGATTTCGTTGGACAATTCAGATACATTTTGATCAACACTTTTAGGCCTTACTCACTCTCCTTACTGTTTCGTCTTGCTTCTCGTTTGTAGTTGAACATACGCCTTTAAAAAGTCAATGATTGATGGTAGTTTTTTAAAACGGACACCACCTGAGGTTTGTACTAATCAGCTTAATCCTAGAATCGTTGCAACTAACGAGACGGGTTAGAGATTTCAGTAATAACATTTTTAAAGTATTTAGATACTTTTTTGCAGCATCAGTTCATACATATGCTAATTTATTTAATCTGTTACATAGATTTAATTTACCTTATCTCTTATCTCTTATTTCTTATCTCTATCACATTTTCTGAATATGAAAATAAATCCTGCTCCACTTTTTGCAGCTACGAAACAGCTAATGGTATCGTAGCCGAAGAGCAGGGCTACCTAAAGAACGCAGGCCAGCCAGAACAGGAAGCCCAAGTAGCCCAGGGTCAGTTCCAGTACACTTCACCCGAAGGTCAAATCATTCAACTGACGTACCTGGCCGATGAAAATGGCTTCCAACCCCAAGGAGAACATCTTCCTACCCCACCACCGATTCCACCGGCAATCCAGCGGGCGTTGGATTGGATCGCACAGCAACCACCATCTGCTGAAGAACAGAGCTATCAAAGGAAGAAAAAGTGAAGCGTGTACTTGTTAATTAATAAATATTTATGTTTTGTAAATTATCAATTTTATTGCAAAGGCTAGTTGCCTTGCCCTTCTTTAGTGTCGTAAATTGCCAGAATGGGCGAAATTAAGCGATCACAGTGGTAACTTGGCTGTCAATGCGGATTGAGATGCAGTTATTTTATACAATGTTTGATTATGATAACAGATTGTACCTGTGTATTTGGATAGATATTGTACCTCTGACAGAGGATACTGTCTGCTCTGCTTTAGTTCGTTGTCTTATCTGAAGACCTAGGCCGTGCTGATGATCGCCAATAAGCATATTTCGATGACTGTCATAATCCGTCAATCTAAAAACAACTTATAATAGCATTTTTAATTTACTCGATTTGACAAGGCTGTATGTATCACAGCACTTCCCCTTTTGACATAACTATAATGTAAGGTAACTATTTTTCATTTTTCAAACGGCATCTGGTCAGAGTGTCTGCTGAAAATTGAGAGATAATCGGAAGTAATAACTTTCAAGTTATTTCGTCTTTACCCTATGGCCACAGGGCTTGTTGCGGTCCCTTAAATGCTCAAAAGTCAACCGAAACTTTTAAAGTGGGGCCCCGGACTTGGTGTTGGGCCATTTCAGCCGTAGACCCCGAGCATCCTCTGTGCCCAGGGACCATACATAACTTGAGATGTCCCTGCTCTCATTACAACTCATTAAATATGTATACGGAACAAGACGATTCGATATAAACACGAGCCCCTTCCCACTTCAGTTGGCCCACTTCAAGATTTGTACCAAAATATGCCTTTATAAACTAAACATGACGAAAATATTTACTTTTAAAACAATATATTTTCTCAAAACCATTTTAGATACACTCTAGTCGTAAAAAATACATATTTGAAGTCAGTTAGACCTATAACTAATAGAACATCTGAACAAATAAACAATGTGCGAATAAATGCGCCAAGTTAACAAAGCAACAATTGAAAGGTTACCATTGGGTAACATCACCTTTATTTTTTATCACGACTGAAATTCTTTGGGGCATACTGTTAACCAAGTTTTGGCAAAAATTTGGTGTAAAACAATCCCATATTTCTTGAAGCTTTTGTCTCAGTTCGGTGATTGTACGAGCAGGATGTTGTCGTAGAACCTTTTTCATCTCGTGCCACAAAGTTTCAATAGGTGACAGATCTGGACTCCAAGACACCCATTTGAAAAGTGGTACATTATTTTCTTCCATCCATTTGAGGTATGGCATGCTGCACCATCTTGCTGAAACACAAAATCTTGGCTGGATGTCAAACATTCTTCCATCACTGGTAAAAGCGATTCGTCTAAAATTGCCAAATATTTGTTTGTATCCACATTTCCATCAATAAAATGAAGTTTTCCTACTCCTTTTGATGACATACTGCCCCAGACCATAATGGATGCTGGACATTTCACTTTTTTCTTCAGACAGTCAACATAGAATGCTTCATTTTTTTGGGAATAACTCTACTGCGACTGTCACCAACACAAACTTCGAATCGGGCCTCATCACTCCATTGTATTGCACACCATTGTTGAGGTGTCCATTACCTATGTTCTTTAGCTCATCTAAGCCGACTTTCCTTTTCAGTGGAGTTAATAGTGGCTTTTCTTTGACCTATAAACAAGTTGTGCAACTTTAGGGTTTTTACTTCACTTTTTTTATACTTAACTTACCTTGCAAGTGCTATATCGCAGTTTGTGGGCCTCTCTATGAGTTGTGGACCTCGAAATTCTCCTTCCAACAGCGTCACTCCACAGAGCACTAAATTGTAAATAATTGGCACGCCTGTTTTTCACGATTGTTCTTCTTAATGCTCTTCGGTCGGCATTTGTGATATTACTTTTTTTTCACATATCGTGGCTTAATATTAACTGAACCAGTTACGTTATATCTTCTAACAATATTTCTCACACTGTACCGCGATAAGTCTAACAAAGTTGCAATTTCTGAGTTTGATTTCCCAGAATTAAAAAATTTAATTATCAGTAACCGAATTTTCTCACTAATAATGTTAAATTACATTAGGTTTACTTGACGCGGGATGTATCCTGATTGATAAATATCCTTGAGTTTCTTAAACTGGCCTTCAATGCAATGTTCAGTGGACGGAACACGTCTTTTTAAGATGTACAGGAGGACAAAGACTGCAATAGCAAGGGAGAAGAATAAGCAACAGTTCTTGGACCATCAATTTTTTGAAGATGATTTAGTGTAAAACAAACCATTATGATTATGTGAGAATATTCAATTCTAATTGATGGAAATACAATAAAAACAAACAAATCGGTAATTCTCTAGCTTAGCTACACCAGTATTAATTGTTTCTCTGCCCGAATAGACACTAAGTTTGGGTTGTCAACAGTGGAAATGAGATTAAAAATGCCCACAAATGGGTTAGTTGCAGAATATTGTTGATATTATCTAGGTTTTCAAAGGTACAAACACCTTTTGCAGAATCGAACGGGTCCTATACATACCGCGTTCGAAGCCACACATTCAAATTTGGTTATTAGAAATATTCATCAACACAAAAACTGATGAAATAATCAAATCTGGAAAGATCCCACAACGTATAGACACAAAAACTCCCTATTATATAGTAAAATAGTTTCAGAAATTTCATATTTGCGCTCATCTTTAGTCCCGCTTGTTTTATATACACCCAAAAACTAGGATCTGAAGTACTTTTTTCATCAATAATATCTGGTGTACCTTAGCTAGA
The DNA here is from genome assembly GCA_963669975.1 of Acanthoscelides obtectus. NCBI lineage: Eukaryota > Metazoa > Arthropoda > Insecta > Coleoptera > Chrysomelidae > Acanthoscelides > Acanthoscelides obtectus. Next base: position 23,986,235 of record CAVLJG010000010.1, on the reverse strand, counting down.
CATTTACCAAAAAATCTACAGGAAACACAAAGCTTGTCCGTATAGGCATATTTAGTTTGACCGAACTTTAGTCCTTCAGTTGTACTTCTAAAACGCCTAGACTATTAGATGTAGTAGGCGCCATCTGTTACTCAGTAACCAAACTGCATGTTCGTTTCGCCCGTGTCAGATGCTTCTCAACAGGAAATTATATAGAAATTACATTTATATACCTCGCAGTAATGGCAAGCAGCGATAGATGTATACATTGAAGCTTATTTGAAATTAAAAGCTTTTGATAAAAGTTCTTGAAACGAAATGCTAAAATGTATTTGTAAAATCACTGAAATCTTATTATTGTTTTAAAAAATAGGAACGAAAAGATCCAGATCTAGCTTTATTGGTTGGGCTGCCACAGGGTTTCGACTCCCAGACGCGATCCCACTACTGCACAACGCGCGGACTTTTGGCTGTTGGGCTCCCGCTTCTTTCATATACACCCAAAAACTAGGATCTGAAGTACTTTTTTCATCAATAATATCTGGTGTACCTTAGTTAGACATTTACCAAGAAATCTACAAGGAAACACAAAGCTTGTCTGGTTAGGCATATTTAGTTTGACCGAACTTTAGTCCTTCAGTTGTACTTCTAAAACGCCTAGACTATTAGATGTAGTAGGCGCCATCTGTTACTCAGTAACCAAACTTCATGTTCGTTTCGCCCGTGTCAGATGCTTCTCAACAGGAAATTATATAGAAATTACATTTATATACCTCGCAGTAAAGGCAAGCAGCGATAGATGTACATATTGAAGCTTATTTGGAATTAAAAGCTTTTGATAAAAGTTCTTGAAACGAAATGCTAATAAAATGTAGTTGTAAATTATTGAAATCTTATTATTGTTATAAAAAATAGGAACAAAAAGATCCAGGTCTAGCTTTATTGGTTGGGCTGTCACAGGGTTTCCACTCCCAGACGCGATCCCACTACTGCACAACGCGGGGACTTTTGGCTGCTGGGTTTCCCCCCTGGCCCGGTTCGCCCCTCCTTAGCCGACCTGGCCACCCCGAGCTCCCACAGGGTGCCCATATCGACGCCGAGCTTAGTGTGGACGCCCGGTCAACGCGAAACGCCCTGTGCCAGGAGTCCCGACCTCAAACCATCCTCTGAACCCGACCTCCAAGTAGCTGGATTACAGGAGACGCCACGCTCCCAGTCGCTTTATATGTGCGGTGCTTCGTATTTGTGGTACATAAGCATGATGTTCATATTATTGATACATTTAGGACTTAAAACTATATGTCACCTCAATGTTAATTTAGCGAGCGCCTTTAGCATAAAAAAAATAATCTATACAGTTAGGAAAATGAACGTGTACAGTGTATAACGGACTGCCTATATCCAGGCACGTACGCACGATACAGGTATATCAGAGTACGTAAGTCTCCAACGTACTTTCGCGCTCTGTGTTTTGTACTATTTGGTATACCCACTAAACTGAATCCAAATTCCAGATGAGATGTAAATAATAACAGTTAGCGCGTGATCTTTCGGTAACAGGTGGAGACAACACCTCTTATTGGTCAATTCGCCATTAAATTTCAAGCGGCTGCCTGGCGGATAATGCGCGGGGCTGGGGCAGGACAGGCAGAGTTGCACTCAGGCCACCGTCCGTCGCGTGTATCACTGCGTGCTCGTGTTTTCGTATTCACCTTGTTTGGTTGTTGCTGTTGTTGTTGTTAAGTGTATTTGAGTAATTTGTTAAGTTTCTGTTTCTGTTAAATACTGTCATCTTTGTTTTACAACACGTTGGTGGTAGTCCATCATTCGGTGGTAGCCTTGAATGCGGCCCTGTACGCCGTCCTTGCTTTTGGCAATCACGCATCCATTCTATCTTGGGTGTAAATACATTATACGTCTTTAGTCTTCATCCCTTTTTACCCGATGTATCCTTCGTACTGTGACTAATTTCAAATTCCATTAGAGCCTACTGCTGGATATTCGCCTGTTAATATACTGGCAGGTGCTGGGTCTTGGCTTTGGGTCTTTAGACTTGAGCCCTGAGCAATGAGAGATGTAGGGTTTTAATTACTCGATGGGTTATGCATTAGACATAAAATCGGGTATATGAAAATCGATTCTCTAAAAATAGATTTTTTCTTGCATATTCGCAGATAAACGAAAGAAACCGAATTTTCCCGAAATTTTAAAAATTTTTTTGCCTTTATTAGCGATGAGATTTCAAAATAAAAAATACACTACCTTCGCCACTTTTTCTCGTCTATAGCATGGCGTAATTAGAATTTCAAACGTTTCGTCTCTGGTCCTCAATTATCAAATTTTGTTTTATGGACGCCATATTGGATGGGAAGTCCTAGGAACTGCGAAACTTTCTAGTGCTATTTTCTTATAAATTTGCGCTACCGACTTCGTATCTCTTACCGGTTCCGAGACTCCAGTGGTGAGAATCGAATTCACCCTGTATACCAACAGTCTTAAAAAGTTCTACCTGAATGACAATGACCAATACAGTTATTTTGACAGAATGATATACTTTAAGGATTTTTTCGCGAAGAACGGCATGTAAAAAACCTATAAAGCCTAAAAAAACCTATAAGATGTCATCTTGCAAACTAGGTAGTTTTTAGGGCGCAAACAGTATTTCCACGTTTGCTCAAGATGATCGTTGTGTACGTGCATCTATGAAGGAATCACTCAACTAAACTACACGCATTATTGGTTGCATAGTTTTGTGAGGCTAGTGATCCGTGTCTGTAGTTTTTATCTCTGAGAAGAAAGTTGGTTGAATAGCAAGATCGCATCTGGATGATTATGTGTATTGGTCTGCATGTGTATAAAATCAGTGATATTTGCTGTGTGAGAAAATCATTACTGAATATGTTGAATATGACGAGTTATTTATATGTTGTGCTTCCTGAAGAGAGGTTATGTTCAAAGTTATAAATTACGAAAAACTGAGGAGAATTACGGGAAATCATCGCCGCGCCCGCGGTGTGTGTAATTACTGTTAGCATGTACAGTGAAAGCTCTCCTTGCGGACAGCTCCTATAAGCGGACATCTCTTTTAACCGGACAAAGTTCCTGGAACCGAATTTCAGCCATCAATTTTCAATGTTAAATGCATTCCGATAAACGGACGCTCTTATAAACGGACGCGGACACTAGATTTTCCTGTATGTGATCAAAAAATCTCCCATAAGCGGACGCGAAACTCTAATACCCGGACGATTTTTTAGTTCCGCTTATTGCAATGCACATATCTACATACATAAAATTCGGTAATTCCCCGATTTATATTAGGTGATTCCCCATTTACGCATTTCGTTGGGTAGCCTGTATGTAATCTTGTGGCTTGTCTTCAGTTCAGGCAAATTCGTAGTTGATTGAGTTACGTATTTTATTATTGTAACTGTAAAATGGCACCAAAAAAAAGGATGCTCTCGTTAAAGGAAAAGATGGAAGTTGTTAACGTATTAGACAGAGAAAGTGTTTCAGTTCGTCATTTGGCAAAGAGGTTTAATATTGGGAAAACGCAAGCAGCTGAAATTGCCAAAAATAAGGAAGATATCAGGAGTAAATGGCAATCAGGAACTAATATAAATCAAAAGAAGGATTTTTTAAAAAAGGAAGGTTTTGCTATAGACAAAACATGTTTTGAGTGGTTTGTGAAAGCTAGAAGTCAGAACATTCCAATCTCAGGGCCGTTAGTGAAAATGAAAGCTAAAGAAATCGCCACTACTTTGGGCTATAATAATTTCAGTGCGTCCGACGGGTGGCTGCAAAAGTGGCGCAAGAGACATAGTGTGAGTTTCAAATGCATATCTGGCGAAGCTGCTGCAGTAGATCAAGTTGATGTGTCACAATTTTTGGAGAAACTTCCGTCCATGTTGCTTGGCTACAAACCAGAAGATGTGTACAACGCAGATGAGAGTGGACTTTTTTTTCGCGCATTGCCCGACAAAACTCTGTCCTTTAAAGGAGAAACATGCGTGGGTGGAAAGTTGTCTAAAGATAGACTAACCATTTTATTCTGTGCAAATATGGCCGGTGAAAAATGCGATTTGATTGTGATCGGGAAAGCGGTTCGTCCCCGTGCTTTAAAAAACGTTGTTATTAAGGATCTACCAGCGACTTGGAAATCCAACAAAAAGGCATGGATGACCCGAGAAATCATGTCTGAGTGGTTAGTCGAATTCGACCGGAAAATGAGAATCCAAAAAAGGCAAGTTCTTTTATTTTTAGACAATGCATGCTCTCATCCTCGTGATATGAAAATGAAAAATGTGAAAATTATATTTTTACCGCCAAACACAACTTCTGTTTGTCAGCCCATGGATCAAGGTGTCATACAGAACTTTAAATTTTATTATCGGCACTTGATTTTAAAACATATTTTAACAAAAATTGACGATGGTCAAAGCTTATCTGAGCTTACAAAGTCTATCAATGTGTTAGAAGCTTTGTATTTTATAAAAACAGCATGGAATAAAGTAAATTCCTCTACAATTAAAAACTGTTTTGGCAAAGCTGGATTCAGAAAAAGTGAATGTAGCTCAGAATTTGCTGAGCAAAATTATTACGATGCTGAAGACGATCTGCCCTTAGCGACACTTGCTCAGTTACTGCGACATGCCAAACAATTAGGAGTAGCAGATCCCCAGAAAGTAGATGATTTCCTGGCCATAGACAATAACATAACAACAGAAGAAAATGCCATTGGCAACTTTTCGAATTTGGATGTAGAAAGCCCAGGCCAACTTGAATATGGTAGTCCAAAGACTCAGAAGAAGAAGTGGAACTGGTGGACTCACTAAGCGGTTCAAAAACGATAAATTCATATGGGGAAGCTCTAAATCATATTTCTATATTGAAAAAATTTGCTAAAGATGATTTCACTGCATTTCAACATTTGAAAAATTTAGAAAGTTATTACGAAAATTGTCTCCTTCAGCAAAAGATGGTGAAATTTCGTCAGACAAACATTTTAAACTTTTTTCAACAAGCTAAAGAATAATGTTTTTTTTAAATTCTCGCACCATGTATTGAAGCATTTATGTTTTTGTATGCGTATATGTACATATATGATATAGATATATAGCATAAATACATACTTTAAAAATGTGGCGAGTTTCTGTTTCATTTTTCTCATGATTATATACCCCGTTATTTATACTCTATACTTACATACTCTCTTTTAAACGGACACCTCCCATAAGCGGACAAAAGTTACGGAACCGTGAGTGTCCGCTTATGGGAGCTTTCACTGTATATGGCTTGTACTTTGACAGTGTACCGTGAATATAAATCTCTTTTTTTTTCTCTCATTTTGGAAATTCGGTAAATTTGTATATGTAATTTCCAGAGTGGCTGAGAAAAAGTGGATGCGCAACTAATTTCTAGCTTTGAATCTCAATTAAGTGTATTTTAAACAAGAACCCAATGTAATTATCATCAACACATACAACTAACAGCTTAGACCTCCAGTAATGCCATCTCAGAAGCAGATTGTACATCACATCAGAGCCAAAGATTGATAACAAGCCCCATGACGTTTAGGCAACACGTACAACTAAGTGCTAAGTCAACGTCTTGGCGAAAAACCTACATCATGTCAAGAAAACCAGCATAATGTCAAAAAAATCGGCATAATGTCACTTTTCAAGATACGTGATACCCGTGCGAGAATATGGAAGGCGGATGTGACGTCATCCTAATCTCAAAAAATCACGTGGTACGGTTAATCGCCTAACTTCGATGAGGTACTAGCGGCTGACAGATCTTAAGTCAATGTCATTTAAAAAACACATCTCAATTGAAAATTTGTCTTCGCAGTGCCGAAAATTAAGTGAGTTATATTATTAAATCATAAATGGAGGAACAGGTCCACCTGATTTTAAAAATGATCGATCTTTTTATTTCAGATTTAAAGAAGACAGCTAAGTCTATCAAGGAGCTTAAAGCAAACATCTTGCGCAACATGCGCGATGTACTCCCGGTGTAACTTGAAGCTGTCAAAACTTCGAGAGGAGCTTCTATCTATCCATTCACTAAGGGATCTCGCGAAAAAATCTTTTATGTTAGTAAGGCTAAGAAAATGTTTTGGTTTTATGTAAGAAGCCTATTAGCAAATCAAAAACAAACTTATTGTTACAGTAAAGAAGGCAAGTCACATTGATATGAAGCGGAATATCTAAATTATTTAATTCCATCACTAGACAAACTGATGCATCACTATTTCTGGAACACTCAAAAAATATATGGTTTAAATCACTTAAAGAAGAACTATTGCACGGAAAGAAGAGAGATTCAAACTTATCAGTTTTATTTAGTTGGGCCGGAAATTTAGCGTGATTTTTATGTGCTTGATCATGGAAAACGTGAGCTTTAGAATGGGAAAAGTTGTCTTCCATCTGTTCGTAGTATCTCGGTTTAAAATTGATGACCTCGTGCAAAAACCAGGTAAGTATGTAGATCATTTCGGACCGTTTGGTGCTAAAATCAAGCAAGTACAGTGCTTCTAATGTGACATAGCGTACGATGTCACTTGCCTGGTCAAGTATTGGTAGCAACAATCAGTAACAAAGTATTGTTCGCACTGCAATAGGTCATATTTGCCGCGAAAATGTCGTCAGAGGCCTTTTCAGTCGTCACAAAGCGAATATGTACCGAGTGATAAAAATACCGCTGGCCCTAGCCATGTCAATAAGCACCTGGATAAGAAAACAAAAAATAAAAAACTAATAAAAGATATTCCAAATATTGAAGTCCTCCTAAGAAAGGTAAAAAGCATACTCTGCAAAGAAAAATGGCCATATCCATTTCACAGTGAATAGAAAGAACTACTTAGTACGTTCAACTTCAAAAAAGTTTAAAGTTGTAAACGTCAATCAGAACATGATCATGGATTTTGTAACACATCTTAAAACTTTTTTAAATTTAGTTTTGTTAGCAAAAAAAAAGTTTAGCATTTTAACCTATCGACTTTTCCAGTATCAAAAAGCATTCAAATATGTAGAATGTAGTATTGCAACATCCATCCCATTTTTTACAAGGTATTATATTGAAAAAGAAAATGTGGTATTGTGCTTTCCAAGTTCACATATGATACAGTCCTATCCTTTGCCGCTTAATGAAAAAAAGGCTGCTGATTTTGAACTTTTATCAGCAAAATCCGCCGATCCACCACTAGGAATCGAAAGAATTTCGGAGGATCCGAAAATATTGAAGTTCCTACAGGTGATGATGCTTATGACTCCGATCCATCATTTATGTAATTGAAGATTTATTTTTATTAACAATTTTTTAAGTTGTATTAATTTTGTGTTCTTTGTCTATTAAAATTGAACTAATTTTTCCATTATTTCAATATAATGTTCGAGGCAAAAACCAGGTAGGTCCAAATTTTTAACAAAAAAAAAGTTTGGGTACATGCCTTTATGTTATTTCATATTAAGCAGTTCCTTCATTACCTTCTCTATGCCCTAAAATAAGATGATTTACTTTTCCATATTTTTAAAACAAAATATTCAGTTTTTTTTATTTCCAAAAATTTTCTATAATGCGATTCACCTGGTTCTTCCACCGAGGTCTTCAATTAGAATCATCTCAAGGTCAGATGGAGAATCCAGCTTTAAGCCAAATGAGCAGACTTTTTCAGCCGCCAAGCCAACGTGGTCATTACCGTCAATCCCAGCATGACCTTTTATCAACACGAAATTTGCCCTTTTATTACGTATTTCAAGGTTTTTTTTATATACTTCAACTACCACGAAGGCCTAAGGCCTAAGCACCCATTGGGTACCGTGGGGCTATAGGGGGATACATGGGAAAGGGGGAACGCCACACGGACTCTGGCGAGGGAACACTTGTGCATGCAACATGCACACATTCTGGCACCGCCTACGAGATCCGCCGGGTGGTACCTCCGCGTTCGACAGTCAGAGACCGACTACTCCTACGGACAATGACAACATCCATAGCCAAGAGAAAAATTTCTCCTGGGACGGGACTCGAACCCGCACAGCGCACGGCGACTGATCAGGAGACCGAAGAGTCTACTACTGCGGCCACCGCTGCTGCCTGAAAGGTGTATCTATTAATTTAGCCCTTCCACACGATCTCGATGCTTTACTGACTAGGCTTTGTATGCACTAATCAAGTGCTTTGGATATTGCTAGAGCCTCAGCTGTAAAATACGGCACTTTGAATGGGAATATGGTGGTGTTCGATATAGGGTGTCCGCAAAGTTGGGGTTTTCCTTTTCAGAAACAACTACCCTTGAAGTAACAAAGGTAATGTGTATTGAAACGAGGGCGACCAAGTAAAAAAAATAAAGGAAAAAGTACTCACTCTCCAGTTGACGAGAAGGGCTAAGTACGCCTCTGCCCGAAATAATACCGCTCCAACAGAAAATGAAATCAGCTGATGCGCTACCGAGCAGACGCAGAAACCACATTGATTGTCTTACACTTAATGGCACATCGTCTAACAAGGAAGGCAAAATGTTGCGTAAAAAGTCTAGGTATTGCATCCCGTCCAATCGATTTGGGAGAATAAATGGTCCAATGAGCATACCGTTCACCATGCCAGCCCAAACATTCACCGAAAATGTTTGTTGAAAATGTGCCCGACGGACAGCGTGCGGATTTTCTACTGACCAAACATGAGTGTTGCGAAAGTTATTCACCCAATTACGCGTGAACGTGGATACGTCTGTCACCAATATGCACTTCAAAAAGTCCGGATTATTGTCATGTTGATGAAACAACCACTTAAAAAACCGCACTCTTGCTGGAAAATCGTCAGGTTAAAGGGCTTGTACACGTTGGACGTGAAACGGATACAGCCCCTCTTCATGCAGCGTTTGCCACACTTTAGATTTTGATACTTGCACTTCTCTAGCCACGTCACTAGTGTTTGTTGAGGGATTCTCGTCTACGCGATTACCTCTACACGCGTGACCGTAACCGTCGGTTGAAGGTTGCATACTGACCTGACATTGACCCCGACCCAGTTCTGTCGTCGGGTTGAGCCAGTGACCTTGTACCAGTCGGTGATGTCGCGGCTACAGGACGGTATTCACATATTTTTGATGTTGCAGAGCCCTTTATCTCGGTTTCCTTAAGACATTGGTGTATATGGTACTAAGAAAAATTGCTTATGTTTTCAAGATCTACACGTCGTGCAAAGGAAAACCCCAACTGTGCGGACACCCTGTATTGTAGTGGTATATAAAAAGGGAAACACGTGCTATGTCTTTTTTTCGAACCATCTGAATAAATGGTACTACCGCTGTCGCTACCACTGGTTATAATGGATTTGCAGATAAGATTACGAGGAAAATTTTAATGAAGATTGAATTTTGGATGTCATATGACATGGCCATTGCATAAAAGCATGTCAATTATTATAGTCCGTATGTCCGTCTGGCATCAATCCGGTTAAGTCTATCAACTTGGAAGGTGGCAATCAGATTTCATGCAATGTGTTCAGGGCCACGGTTTGATGGATCTGCCCAAATGCATGACACAGTAGGGCTTCAGATTTTGTTTTCATCTATGGCTCCAAGCTTCAGTATGTCTAGGGGCCCCTACATTGTTTAAGATCACCTCGACAATGTTTTTACTATGTATGTATATCAACCGTAAATACCGTTTTTGTGTAGCTGATAATTTTTGGACGTAGTTTTGGATCTCTTTAATTTACATTTTTTCACATTCTGGTCTAAACTAAATCAATTTTAGTGGGCTCAAGCTATTAAAGTTGACTCTCGTTTAGCTTTTTTTTCGTATGGTTTTGCCCAAAATCAGGTTAAGCACCAGGTAGTTTGCCACTAAGTGTAAGTACAGATTTTGCTACCCTTGTACTTTTATCCCAAATATTATTTAAAGAGAAAAAAAAAATGGGATATAACCGTTCTGCCTCTAAAACCCTGCGATTTATTTATATATTAATTGCTAACATTTTTTACAATATTATTATTTTGGCTCGTCCATCACGACTAAGTAATTCAATGCTTTACCTAAAAGTTGGCAAATTTATCACACATCCTGAAACGAGTACGAGGAAGATCGCTAGACACTTAAATATTTGCCATCAGATTGTTTGGAATAAATTTTACAATCAATGATTCTGCTAGCGGACGAAGCTAATTTTTCTCGAAATGTCATTCAGAATTTCAACAATAATCGTTTTTAGCAGAAGAAAATCCCTATGCCGTAACCGTAACCCATTTCCAACACCAATTTTCTGTCAACGTGTGGGCAGGAATTATTGGCAACCACTTTAATGGCCCATTCTTCTTGCCGGGACGACTTGACGGACAGACTTACCTCAACTTTCTTCAACAACAGTTGCTTTTGCTGCTTGATCATGTTCCGTTAGTAATAAGAAACAATATGTGGTACATGCATGATGGTGCACCAGCGCAATTCAGTGTAGCGGTTCGTAATTATTTACAAACTGTTTATCCAAATCGTTGGATTGACCGCGGTGGGCTCCAAGAATGGCCACCAAGGTCCCCAGACCTCAACAGTTTAGATTTCTTTTTGTGGTGCTATCTTAAGACCCTAGTGTACACAAGTCTCATTAACATTGTAGAGGAATTAAGAGAAAGAATAGTTGCAGCTTGTGATAGAATAAAAAACACTCCAGGCATACTTCAACGAGTGCGCAATTCCATGAGAAGGAGGGCGGAAGCATGCATACTAAGTGAAGGGGGCCATTTTCAACCATTTTTGTAATCATTTCGTTGGTTTTAATGTGATGTTTATGTTGTCAGTTGTTGTTGTTCATTACCCCTAATGTGTTTAATTTTTCCAATTGAATTAGTAATAATTTTGCAAGTTAGACAATAGAACGGTTTTTATTTTTTTATTCATAGATGGCGCATCGAAAGAAAACAATTCCAGAAAGATAATTTGTTTTAAATTGAAGGAGAAATTCAAAAATAATTTTTATTTGGTAAAAAACCATTGGCGTACCATTTTTTCTTAAATAATATCAAAGTCAATACCCGTACGCATGCCACTGTTAAAGCTAAAAATTACTTTTGCATTGAAAAATATGCAGCTTTATTGACTTTCACTACGTGCTGAATATCAGTGCAATATCTGAAGCGGTTCTGAAAATATTAATTAATTTCCATTTCTTTTCCTAAAACTTCAACACCCGGAGTTCTTGTAAGGAAACATTTTTTCACCATAGTTTATAAAGCAAACTAACATTAATTTTTCTTGTAGATTCACACCCTTAAATATCCGCCTATCATTAAGGAACACCCTGTATACAGGGTGTTTCAGTTTATTGTCGCATAACTTTAAGATTCGATAGAACTTTTAAAATTAATGCATAAAGTCTATATAAACATGGGTCGAAAAATGCGTGGCTTCCGAAATACGGGGTTTAAATTTACTTTCTAAAATAGTTTTTTTTAAATATTTCGAATAATATATGATGTATAACAGTCAAGATTGGTATACAAGGGTTTTTTGGTACGACAAAACGAACCATGGGCATAGTTTTACTGTAGCCGCTAGAGGGCGCTCCCTACTGTACCTGTAGTGTATTAAAATGACCGAAACATTTTTCTTAGTGCAATTTTATGCTTTTTGAATAAAACAACTGATTCTTCGCACTTTTCAACATAAAGAAGCTCTCTTGTGAATTTTCGTTATAGTTAGCCGTTTTTGAGATAACTAGATTTTTAAGGTCCGATGCATTTTTAATTATTTATGATAAAATAACGTTAAAAAGTCAGTATCTCGATAATTTTTAGAAATAGGCTGTGCCTGCAAATATTTTTGAAATTGAAAGCACAATAAGGTTCAATTAGTTGACAGTTAGTTTTGTTGTCTGTTGAAACCTGAAACGTTTTTTTGCAATTGTGAATGCACGAAATTTAGTTTCTTTTACCTGTTTTTTTGTAAGTTTTATAAAAATGCCATTTTTATTCTCCAATCAAGAGTTACCTGATATTCATTTTATGTATGGCTTTGTAAATGGAAACGCAGCAGAAGCAGCCAGAGAATACGCACGAAGATTTCCAAACAGACGACATCCAACTCGCTCAGTATTTGTAAGAGTATATCGCCAAATAATTGAAAATGGTTTTGGAAATCTCCAAAGGGATCAAAACATAAATGTTCGTCAGCGCAAATTTACCCGTATGATTCTGCGTGAGTTTGATAGAGATCCGACCACAAGTGTTAGGAAAGTTTCTGGTGCCTTAGGAATTTCAGCAAGCCATGTTCACCGTGTTCTTAGAAATGACCATAGACATCCTTACCACTTGCAACCTGTGCAAGGACTACAGCCAGGGGACGGAGAACGAAGAATCACATTTTGTCAGTGGATTCTTGATAGAACTGATAATAATAGGGAGTTTTTAAGTAACGTTTTATGGACCGATGAGTCATGCTTCACTAGACGTGGAGTGGTAAATTTTCATAATCAACATATTTGGTCACATGAAAATCCGCATGCAGTTCGGGAAAGAAATTTTCAGCATGAATTTAGTGTGAACGTGTGGATTGGTATCTACCGTAATCGACTATTTGGACCCTACCATTTGCCTGCAAGGTTAAATGCTGCGACCTTCTTGGAATCTTTAAAGGCTGAACATGCAAATATGTGGGATGATGTTATGTTAGATTTAAGAAGATTGGCCTGGTTCCAGCTTGATGATTGTCCAGCTCATTATTCGAGAATAGTTAGAAACTGGCTGGACGAAAATCATCCAGAAAGATGGATCGGCCGTGGAGGACCAGTCGCCTGGCCGCCACGATCCCCTGACCTAAATCCATTAGATTTCTTTGTGTGGGGATTTCTAAAAGAAAAAGTGTACCAGACTCCCGTAACCACAGGAGATATGCTAATAGACAGAATCAGGAATGCATGTGGTGAAATAGGGCCTTATTTGAATAATGCTATACCAGGTTCGATCATTCGTAGATGTGAATTGTGTATTGGACAATTGAGTTTACATTTCGAGCAACTACTTCAGATTTGGTATGTTTGTCCTAACTATCCAACAATAGCATTTTAGTTGTAAATAATTAATTTAATTTGTTAAAAATAATATTGGAAAATTAAACAAACTATTATATTCCGTTTTTTTGTGTTTATTTGGAGTTAGGAATTATTGCTGTGTTTAAAAACACAATCTAAACGATCATCTTAATTACTTGTAATGCCCAAATCGAAAATGTAAAAAAAAATAAAATATTTTCCCATAAATAATTAAAAATGCATCGACCCTTAAAAATCGAAATATCTCAAAAACGGCTAATTATAACGAACACTCACAGGAGAGCTTTTTATGTTAAGAAGTGCGTAGAATCATTTTTTTTTATTCAAAAAGCAAAAAATTGCACTAAGAAAAAATTTTCGGTCAATTTAATACACTACAGGTACAGTAGAGAGTGCCCTCTAGCGGCTACTGTAAAACCCTTGAATACCAATTTTCACTGTTATACATGAAATATTGTTCGAAGTATTTAAAAAAAACTATTTTAGAAAGTAAATTTAAACACCCTGAATTTCGGAAGGCACGCATTTTTCGACCCATGATATAGACTTTATGCATTAATTTTAAAAGTTCTATCGAATCTTAAAGTTATGCAACAATAAAATGAAACACCCTGTATATGCGTTTAGGTGTAGATTTTAGCAACCCAAATTCTGCACTACTTGATATGTTTTCCCTGCCGCTACCATACGTAATCCTCTCGGTTTTTACATAGATTTGGAATAGAATTGCTGCCTCTTGATATACAGTGCTTCGCATAGAGGACATGAAAGGGATTCCGTTCCTCTATCACGTTATTTACAGTTGAGTCTCAATATAGATCTCTATTTTATGCATGTGCTTTTACAGGCCAGCCATTGTATATCATCTGCTCATCCATAAGTTCCAATAATCCTTGTGTTGTTGTATTGTTTATTCTTTGACTTGGTTAGGTATTATGGTGTTATTATAGATCTAATAATAATAGATGTCGCAGAAGGTTACCTACATTTCTGAATATTTTATATCTGATTAACGGTTATTTCTGTAGTCCTCATCATCTTCACCGAATCGAAATACCGAGCGACCGGTCAGTCCCAGACGAAAGTAAAATTGATGATCGGCTGAGTTCAAGGTTGTCGTGCAGAATCTCCAAGCAGATGAAGATGCCGCGCAAATACAGTTAGTTATATAAGCGAAATTAATTACATCTTTAGAAGGTCTCACAGACACATCATTTTATGTGGTCGTTAATGTTGTAGATCTCTACGGAAGATGTAGTTATTTTGCAATAACGAATATATTGAGCGTTCTGTATAATTATAGTGCAACTGCTCTGAAGTCCTTTCATTTGTATACATATGTAAATGCAGAACAACTATCGGTACTTGGCATTATTCACTTAGATACAGACACTTGAAAAGAATAAAGCTTCTTTCTTAATTTCATGAGCGGTAAAACGGTACTGAAGCATAGATTAATGTATTTTACCTGAAGATAGCCAATCCTGTAGCATATTTTAGCGTCCAAAAAATTATTCGACATGAAATGAGATATCTATGCGAATTGGTCACAGCTATGTTTCTTTTCTACACAGTGACTGGAAATGCTGGTGTGTTATGTATGGGCATATATGAGCTTGTTTTGGGCAGAACGTCATTCATTACACAATAATAGTAAAGCTAAGTGCAGCCTTGAAACTTCTTTCATTTTTGATAATTTGCAACGTGAAACTGCACTGTACCACGTCCGGAACCTAGCTTCCACAAGGCAAACTGCACAAGACGATCCTTAGCGTAGCTCCTACTCGCTCTTGCACACACACATGAATTGGGAGATACAAGACCGTTGTTTTCATTCGTTTTCTCAAAATACTCCAATAAAGCTAACATAGATTGTTGACATCGTAGTTGTATATTCAGGCGTTGCTGTTTTATACTAAAAATAAACAAAAGGTAAGTCAGCTACGCTAAGTGGCCATACCGACAATGACAAGCATACATTTCTAATTCCCATACGTTGACGAGAAAATTTTCAAGTCGGTGAGACAGAACAATAAAATGGCGTCAACTAGGTAGACCCTGCACCTCCTACGCGATGCTGTCATCAATTCATAATATTCGGCACAAGTTTATCCCTCGAGCAACAGCCATCTTTCCGAGTTCTATACGCTGTCCGGCATGCATATATCTAAGATATCATTCAAGTTTTAGGGGTAAATCTAGGGAAATCTACGATGTATGAAATATGTGTAATAGGTGCGTAGACTTACCGGTACCAGTATTCGGTTTTTAATCTCTGCAAATAATTTCTGAAAATGATCAGGATCATCTGAAACTTAAAAAAACAGGTTTAGGCGATTTTGTTTTATTTTTTTTGCCTTTGACTTTTTTCTCCGCCGCCACTGAAGCGATTTTCAAATACTATATAGCTTCTTTGTCCCTGGTACAGTCGTAACCTTGTGTGGAATTTTCATGAAAATCAGACCGGAATTTCCTAACATATACGCGGACAGACAGGCTGACAGACGGAAATGAGTGACATGGCTTTTCCTTGTTCTAGATATCATAAGAGATCCAAAATACATCTTGTTTACAACATTTTTCGCGATTACAATACTTCTACCCCACTTGTGTAGAAAGTGGAAATGTGTGTAAGCTTATGCAAACCAAAAAAAAGAGACTGCATACGTATGTGTGAGGCAGATGTATGTATGAGAGTAATTCCTGCAGTTCTGGTTTGACAAATAGACCGACAGACTGACAGCCTGGTGGAAATGAGTGACAATCCCTAATTCTAAAAATAAAAAGCTTTAAGACAATGATCAGGAGCCTCTGATCTACGAGCTCCTTCCCACTTCAGTTGGCCCACTTCAAGATGTGTACCAAAATATGCCTTTATAAACTAAACATTTACTTCTAAAACAATTTATTTTCCCAAAAACATTTTAGATACACTCTAGTCGTAAAAAATACATATTTGAAGTCACTTAGACCTATAACATCTGAACAAATAAACAATGTGCGAATAAATGCGCGAAGTTAACAAAGCAACAATTGAAAGATTGCCATTGGGTAACATCACCTTTATTTTTTATTACGGCTGAAATTCTTTGGGGCATACTGTTAACCAAGTTTTGGCAAACATTTGGTGTAAAACAATCCCATATTTCTTGAAGCTTTTGTCTCAGTTCGGTGATTGTACGAGCAGGATGTTATCGTAGAACCTTTTTCATCTCGTGCCACAAAGTTTCAATAGGTGACAGATCTGGACCGCTAGAAACCCATTTCAAAAGTGGTACATTATTTTCTTTTATCCATTTTATAGCCTTTTTTGAGGTATGGCACGCTGCACCATCTTGGTGAAACACAAAATCTTGGACGGATGTCAAACATTCTTCTATCACTGGTAAAAGCGATTCTTCTAAAATTGCCAAATATTTGTTTGTATCCACATTTCCATCAATAAAATGAAGTTTTCCTACTTCTTTTGATGACATACTGCCCCAGACCATAATTGATGCTGGAAATTTCACTTTTCTTTTCAGACAGTCAACATGGAATGCTTCATTTTTTTGCAAATAACTCTACTGCGACTGTCACCAACATAAACTTCGAATCGGGCCTCATCACTCCATTGTATGGCACACCATTGTTGAGGTTTCCATTGTCTATGTTCTTTAGCTCATCTAAGCCAATTTTTCTTCTGCAGTGGATTTAATAGTGGCTTTTCTTTGGCCAATAAACAAGTTGTGCAACGTTAGGGTTTTTACTTCACTTTTTTTTATAAGAAAACTTACCTTGCAAGTGCTAAATCCCAGTTTGTAGGCCTCTCTATGAGTTGTGGACCTCGATATTCTCCTTCCAACAGCGTCACTCCACAGAGCACTTAATTGTAAATAATTGGCACGTCACGATTATTCTTCTTAATGCTCTTCGGTCGGGATTTGTGATATTACTTTTTTTCACATATCGTGGCTTAATATTAACTGAACCAGTTACGTTATATCGTCTAACAATATTTCTCACACTGTACCGCGATAAGTCTGACAAAGTTGCAATTTCTGAGTTTGGTTTCCCAGAATTAAAAAATGTAATTACACTGATCAACAGCCAAAAAAATATCCTAAATAAAATCAACAAAATATTACTATTTTTAATGTGCTAAAACCGGAATGAAACTTATTTTTTCAATATTAGTTCAAGTTTTAGAGATACGGTAATTATACGTGTTCCTGCTGTGACAGTGTTAATATACTGTAATTCACAAGAATGCACGTGCAACATTTTTATATTCGGCAAGGAAAGATGATGTAATCGGCATGATTGACTTACGTTATACATACGTGTACATTATATTGTTTTATATTAGCCATTAGCCATTGGCTGACAGCGTTCATGCAAGATGTCTCGAAAGTGTGTAAACAATCCAGATCAGTTTTGTTACGTGTGTGGTGATGTGACTTTTGCGTCTCAGAGACGGTCTATTACTCCACTAATAACAAAGGCATATCAGGTTTATTTCGGTTGTAAGCTAGGTGATCAAGACAAACAGTGGGCACCCCATATCTGCTGTAATACATGTGCTTCAAGTCTGAGGAGCTGGTTAAATGGCAAAAAACGGTCTATGCGCTTTGCTGTCCCAATGGTTTGGAGAGAGCCTACAAATCATATTAATGTTTGTTACTTTTGCATGGTACCTTGTGTTGGATAAGCCACAGGTATGTCCAAGAAAAAAAAATCGGTTATTAACTACCCAAACATACCATCTGCGATGAGACCTGTGCCTCACAGTGACGAAAATCCTATTCCAAAACCCCCAGAATCCTACACTTGCGAATCAGAAAACGAATCAGATCATGGCGATCGAGTGATTCGCCAGGAAGAAGATATGCCATCAACGTCAAGAGATCCTGATTTTATACCGAGCACGTCATGCCACCAACCGCACAAAATAACACAGTCAGAATTAAATGATCTTGTAAGAGATTTAGGACTTCCAAAATGTAAGGCAGAGTTACTTGGATCAAGACTGCAGCAGTTGAACTTGTTAGAAGACGATGTTTCGGTATGTGTTTTTCGTAAACGCCACAAAGACTTAGAACCATTTTTCAATATGGAGAATAACTTGGTTTTCTGCAGTAATATTAACGGCTTACTGGCGGCTTTAAATATAAACTATAACAGTTCAACATTGAGTTTAAAGGCAGTGTTATTGCATATTGGAAATATTTTACCATCTCTTCCTGTAGGGTATGCAGTTCACATGAAAGAATCATATGACAATATGAAGTACCTATTGACATACATAAAATACGATGAGCACCAATTGCATATTTGTGGCGATTTGAAAGTTGTTGCACTTTTACTTGGGCTGCAGCTAGGCTACACAAAGTTTTGCTGTTTTTTGTGTGAATGGGACAGTCGGGCAAAGGCACTTTATTACACCAGACAAAACTGGCCTGTTCGTCAATTCCTAGAGCCAGGTCAAAAAAATATACAGCATATGCCATTAGTAGATTCGAAAAAAATTTTATTACCACCACTGCATATCAAGTTGGGCCTAATGAAAAACTTTGTCAAGGCATTAGATAGAGATGGGTCAGCTTTTCAATACCTGCGTCAGGAATTTCCAATACTAAGTTAGGCAAAGGTAAAAAAAGGTATTTTTGTTGGGCCACAGATTCGCAATATTTTGAAAGATACACAGTTTGAAAACACTTTAACAGGTATTGAAAAAACTGCTTGGAATGATTTCCGTCTGTGGTCACTAATTTCTTGGGAAATAGAAAAGCTGACAACTATAAAACCCTTGTCAAAATATGCTGTCATCGTATCAAAAGATACATTTCCTACACTCACACCTGGACTTTTTTCCTGACAATTGCGGAGCCGTAAGTGATGAGCACGGCGAATGTTTTCATCAGGATATTTCAACAATGGAAAAAAGGTACCAGGGGAAGTGGAATCCTTCCATGCTTGCAGAGTACTGTTGGACTCTTGGTAGAGATGCCCCAGAAACGATCTATAAAAGAACAGCAAAAAGACAGCGCATATAGTGATTCTTATAAGTATATGAATCTTGTTACTTTTTTTAATATATCCTTAAAAATAAAAAGTTTTTTTTCTAGACCGCAACTAATTTTTTTATTTCATTGTCATTTTTGGATTCAGCGCCCCAAAATTAACAAAGAAGTGCACTTTTCCCACAAGATACAATTAAAAAACTAAAATTTGTTGTCCAGTGTTATCAGTAAGCGAATTTTCTCACTAATAACCTTTCCTCTACCCATTTTGAAAACCTTAACTACCCCAAACTATTTTAAACGTATTCTGACAGCCGTGATTAATAAAAAATTGACTGTTATTTTTCACAGCCACCTGCGTTATAGACTTATTTTGCATTGAAATGAAAATAGGTTGATGTGCTGTAATTGCAACATGTGTCATTTTTATGCTGCAAATTTGATTACAGAGTGATAAAGTTGGTGTTTTCTACTATATATTATCAAAATATTCATTGTTAATATTTTAAACCTATAACACCCTGCTATATTTTTATTATTTGTGTTTGATAAGAAAAAACTAAGATTTCAATAGTTGGGCCAACTGAAGTGGGAAGGGGCTCGTGCTTCTTTTTTTCTTTTTTAGCTCCGTAGCTCCGCCACCATAAGGCCGCTTTTAAAAAACGACAGAGCTTTTCGGGCCCCGGAATAGTAGTAACCTTGTGCGAACATTTCAACAAAATCCCAGCAGTATGCCAAATAT
The DNA here is from genome assembly GCA_963669975.1 of Acanthoscelides obtectus. Taxonomy (NCBI): domain Eukaryota; kingdom Metazoa; phylum Arthropoda; class Insecta; order Coleoptera; family Chrysomelidae; genus Acanthoscelides; species Acanthoscelides obtectus. Next base: position 23,966,462 of record CAVLJG010000010.1, on the reverse strand, counting down.
AAGCGGACAGACCGACAGAAATTAGTGGCATGGTTTTTTGTGATCTACATGTCATATAACAATTAAAAAACATAGTACCTGATTTACACCAGGCATGGAAAGGAAAAATTGGTGTCCCTAATTACGAAAAACCGGATATTATCGCGTTCCACAATAACTTAAGGTAATCATACTCCAAGAATAGTTGTTGCAGGTACCCTCCACCTCTGAAATTATCATTTTGTGAGCTTGATTCTATAATAATAATTAACCTCTGTCAACCTTGTACATTCCGAATTGAATTAGGAAACGATTAGAGGACATTAAATCCTCAAATTCAGCTGAATGCCCGCTCTAATCAACGTAAGGGTAAGCCCTGACGTTACTATGGGTGATAAAAGGGTTACAGAAGCTGTGCCGTATTACCTAATCCGATGACAGTAAATAACATGAATAGAAAACGAACTTCAGTTCTATAAAAGGGTTGCAGAGGCAATGTCATACTCGTTCTACTTGTGTGATTATTGTGATTTCGGTTCAATACACCATACTTGTCATATGAATATGCAGAAATACGGTTCGTTCATCGATTTTGCAATGAAAATGCTCGACCTGTTGGTGAAGAGTATCAAAACAGATATCTAGGTAGAGCGAACCGTACTGCACAAATGTCTGGGAAACTAGTAAGAATAGCAAGGCGGAGGATCGACATATGTGTTGTACAGGGTGCGGCAGAGAGGATGGACGATTTTAAAAAAATCATAAAATAGTTAATTTTTACTCGAAAACAAATTTATTGATGAAATCAGGTTCACAAGGAAATAGCATTTGAGACAGTCAAGTGTGGAAAATCACATCAGGCATGTGGTGGCCGAAATCGTTGATGCAGTGCTGGAGTCGGAAGTTCGCGTAGACTCTCTCCAACATCGCTCTCTCAACTTGGGCGACTTCCACGCGAATTTCGCCCTTCAATTCGTCCAGAGTTCGGGGCTTGTTCGCGTATACTCTAGCCTTGAGGTGTACCCATAAGAAAAAATCGCATATATATTTATATATATATATATATATACCTATATATAATCTCCGGGCTGTAACTGTTGCACAATGGCCAATTTGTAGGGGTGAAAGCGGAGATTCATATCCAAAATTCGCCTTACCGAACGATCACTAAGGCGAAGTGCAGCAGCATGTTTCCGGGCAGATCGAGTCGGACTGCGAAGAAAGACCTGTCGAACGCGTTCAACATTTTCAGGAGTTCGAACTGTTCACGGCGCTCCTCTTGGTCTTCTGTTGATCAGTTCACCACGCCTGCGAAGTGATTCAACCCAAAGGATGGTGTCTTGAGAGGGAACAGCTCTATTCCGATGAATGTTGAAGTGGCGACGAAACTCACGCTGTACGACGATGACTGACTCATTATTTCGGACGAAACAATCATAGGCGAAAACGCGATGCTCCACCGTCCAAGGTTTCATAACGGCAACTGGTAAAATAATGCTAGGATCTCACGAGTCAAACGGCACCCTCCCCACCTCTCTCGTAGACGGAGGCTAAGAGTACTACCTATCCCAAAAACGTCCGTCCTCTCTGCCGCACCCTGTATAATATCTATTTCCGAGTTCTAAATTGAGTACTGTCACAGACTGGTTTTGAAACTGCGCAAGACTAAATGCGTAAAGGGGAAGATCGCTCAAGCAGTTATGAACAGTCCGTGAACTATCAGAATTTTGCCAAAACCCGAACAGCCTGATCCCAAGACTACGGAACAAAGAATATAAGAGAAGAGATCATGTGTCAGTAGCTATAATCACACTTCTTTCTTATAAAGTTTTCACAACAGTTTTGTACGCTGGGTGTAACTGTTTCAAGTTCATCATGTCAAACGACGATGATGATGACGAATCAGAATCCAGAATGATCTGCATTGGATCCATTTGTACACGTTTCTTTTAATTTCAAATAAAAAACAGTCCTCAAACCGCAAAAAAGTAAACAGCATTTGAAGCAAAACACGTCAAATAATTTTAATGACATTGGCAGAAGGAATACGTATGTGAAAAATCAGTTCAAAAATGGTCCCGGCAGTAAAGCAAGAGCTGCTTGAACGATTTTCGAATCATCCTAGAACTGAACCAGAATATAACGCGAACACCAAATTTCAGTTCTAAAACGGTCCGATAGTAATCCAGCAGAAACCCGAACACGTCGGCTTCATCTGCGCATGCTCCTGATAGTTCTAATACAGTAATGATAAAACCCAAAGAAACCTAATAACTTTAAATAGATTACGTATCGGTTACATAGGCTTACTGTCACTTCAAAAGGGGCTAAAGTCATGCTCGTTAATTTGTATACAATAAACTGCCTGACCATGTAAAACTAATACATACGGTAGCAGTATTTATAAAAGTTGTACAAAAGATATTTTCAGAAAAAATCCTTTTTACTCAGTAGAGGAATACTTCGATCATGATTTTTAAATGTGCTTTGTCTATTATGGTTTGTACCTACTGTGTAATGTTATCTTGTTTGTTATGTACACTGTATGTCTATTTTTGACTATATTCCTACACTACCTTGTAGTCCAACGAATATTATTTATTTATTTATTTTACATTGTTGGAACGGTTATCCTGAATACCCATCCGTTATTGTCGACAAATGTGTTTCTTTTATTTGACCCTTAGAGCGCTTTTTGGGATTTCAGTATGTGTTTACCGACGAATGAGAAGTTTTGGCTTGTTTTCGTACCGGCCACACTGGGTCCTCCCTTTAACTCGAGAACACCGACGCAATCGCCTTGAGTGGTGCAGACAACGGTCACTCTGGGATCAGGAATGGAACAGTATTGTCTTTAGTGACGAGTCTCGATTTTGTTTAGGCTGCACGATGGTCGTGCCAGGGTTAGAAGGCGACGTGGTGAAAGGAGGAATCCACAGTTTTTTGTTGAAAGACATGCTCATCACACTGTTGGAGTTATGGTTTGGGGTGCTATAGCTTATGGTTCCAGGTCACCTTTAATCTTCATCAGAGGTAACATGAACGCGCAGCATTATATTCACGAAGTTCTAGAACCCCATCTTTTACCCTATCTTGACACCCTGGCAGATCCAACTTTCCAACAAGATAATGCCCGACCACATGTTGCAAGAGTCACAATAGACTTCTTTCAACATAATGATGTAACATTGTTACCATGGCCACCAAGATCTCCCGACTTATCCCCAATTGAGCACGTATGGGATATGATGGGTAGGAGATTGCTCAATTTGTAAGAAAGATATTTTCAGAAAACCCTTTTCACTCAGTAGAGGAATACTACGATCATGATTTTTAAATGTGCTTTATCTATTATGGTTTGTACCTACTGTGTAATATTATCTTGATTGTTTTGTACACTGTACGTCTATTTTTGACTATATTCCTACACTACCTTGTAATCCAACGAACATTATTTATTTATATATTTTACATTGTGGAAACGGTTTTCCTAAATACCCATCCGTTATTGTTGACAAATGTGTTGCTTTTATTTGACCCTTAGAGCGCTTTTTGGGGTTTCAGTATGATACGGAGGGTGCCCTTCTGGAAAATATCATTTCATTATGCACCATTGTTCTGCACCCACTTCATAAAAACCTGGGTGCGCCCTCATTTTTGCAGATCTCATTTTAAAATCGGCGTATGGTCCATATTCCAAGGATGTGAAAGAACGGTGATGTAACAGTTTTTTATTTCTCCCAAAATTGAGAATAAAACACGTGTCCTACAGATTATGTTAAATACATAGTTACCTGCGACGAAGCTCAGTATGGTGCCACGAATATTAAGTATTAAGTAATACCTACGTCATGTCTATCGACCACCCGTACGTTCGATATAGGTACCGTCCTTGACCAGAAAATGCGACTTCGCAAGGGCCACTCAATGACTGGATCATGCATTCATCTCATCAACAGCGTCATCAAAAATTGATTAAGCGTTTTCTGGAAACGATATTTCCCATATCTGTACCTCAGAGCCAGACTAGGTTGAGTCCATTTTTGTCAAAAATGATTTTAATATGTTAAGCTTATGATAATATTGTGAATTTTTATTTGCTACATGCAGCGACCATCTGCCTGTAATAATAAGGCCGTTACAACTTTTTAACTCATGTCAATTCCCATACAATACAATGCAAGAAAAATATTTCAAATACAGTTATCTCAAAACTACTTATTTGAACTTAACCTAGACAGGCTCTGAGGTACATATATTGGCCAAGAGATAGGGAGATTTTGTATGAGGAAATTCTACATTTTGGGCGACAGTATATTTTTTAACGGTATTGTGAGCTTATTGCTTCCTAATAATACGAAATTGGCGTCAACCTAGGGCTGGCGGAGTTTTTTCCGCCATTTTGATAAATGCCATTATAACAATTTATTAGAAAATTGAGTTTCGCTCAATTTAAAACAGGCCATTGCATTTTGGCTACGAGAAATTTAAGGTTAAATGTACATGTAATGATATTTTCGCTTATCATGGTTAAACTAATAAATTAACCCTCGAAAGACTACCATCTTTTTTAGTAGAGAATAACATTTACAACAAAAAAGGTCTCATACAGTTTTGTTTCGTAAATATGGTGATTGTCAAATAACAAAAGGCGAAGGAAGTTAAATTTTCTATCATCGATCAATATGACGAAGCGGTCTGCGATGTCAAAACAGATTGAATGGAACTTCTCACAGAGTAGCCTTACGTGTCAGGATGGAACGATTGTAACAGACTCCAGAAAACTGGAAATTTGCTTATGTCCAACAAATCCAAAAAAAGGATCTGAGACCGACAATTACACCAACAGGCTTATAGCCCACTTTCTTTCTTAAGTAAGGTAATGGAGAGGTGCCTAAATCGCGAGCTTCTGGACTACCTCGAACGTCACGGCTTGATTAGCGATAGGCAGTATCGTTAAAGATACTAGCGCTCCACAGGGGACCTCCTAGCTTACGTCACGCAATTGTGGAGTAAACTCATCCAGCCTTATGGTGAGGCTCATGTCGTTGCTCTTGATACCTATGACGCAGCTCTCTTGAGCAAATTTCCATCTTATGGCCTCTTAGAGAAGCTTTGCAGATACGTGGATCACTTTCTTTATCGCCGCAAGATATCCGTCGTAATTGACAAGTCCTCCTCTTTATCCCACAATGTCAACACGGGTGCTCCCCAGCGATCGGTATTTGCTCCCACAGTACAAACCAACGACCTTATTTCGTGTACGATCAATCCCATCTATAGCTTCGCTGATGACAGCACTCTATTTGCAGGGATTGAGAGCGACAAGCCGATATCTGCCGGTGAGCTAGGAAAAGAAGACTAGCGGCAAAGGCTAGTGGCAAAGACTAGTGGCGATTTCCTCGCTGACGAGAGACCTGACGGTTATCACTGCTTGGGGACGCAACAATCTTGTAAAGTTTAATGCTTCTAAAACACAGTACAAACAAACAGCGTCCGGGCGCTCATCCGTTTCATTTCGGCTGGCCGGAGTCCACTTCTATACAAGGCCAAGGTAAGACCTAGCTCACACGTTTGGGGTGCTGCTTTCCCGACTACATTATTTATGCTCGATACTGATCGATGCCCCTTCTCTAAAAGACAGTCTCGGGACCCTCTCTCACCAGCGGGAGGTCGGCGATCTAGCTGTCTTTTACCGCTACACCAACGGACGTTGCTCCTCATAGCTCTTCTCCATGATGCCGCCGCGTGATATGCTGTCAGACAGAGCCGCCTGACTTCGACCTTCCATCCTAACCGTGTCGAACTCCGTACATCCAGATCTGGCCGATACGATCGCTCGCTCCCGAGGGTGTCGATATTGTGGAACAATCTACTATAGGAAGCTTTTCCCAGTTCTACTTAACTTAGGCAGTACAAAAATCGGTTTGACAAAATTTCTCTGGGATCCTCATAGCAGCCGCGGTGCACTGGCAGTTAGGCTTCTGCTTGCGTGGCTGCTTCGGCGTGAAAAAAAAATAACGCATCACAGAAACAGTGATGCGACTTGGATTGACCTTTTGTGAGGGAACGCTATACTATACTAAGTGACATATAAATCCGAACACTCAGTTTAAATGGTTTTATTTTAATAAAATTTTGTATAAGTACTTAATAAAGCATAATAAGTAAATGATAAAAATTTCAAAATGATTGCACTGCTTTTAAGCCCTTTGACCTTTAATAATGTGTTGATGCACCCTGATGTGCTACGCATTCTCCAACGCGCCTAGGCATGCTTCTGATCGGGTGGTCAATGTCCTCCTGTGGTATCTCATTCCAGGCAACCACCAACTCCTCTCGAAGTGCTTCTAGAGTCTGAGGAGGACGTTGCAAATTGAGCAATCTCCTACCCATCATATCCCACACGTGCTCAATTGGGGATAAGTCGGGAGATCTTGGTGGCCATGGTAACAATGTGACATCATTATGTTGAAAGAAGTCTATTGTGACTCGTGCAACATGTGGTCGGGCATTATCTTGTTGGAAAGTTGGATCTGCCAGGGTGTCAAGATAGGGTAAAAGATGGGGTTCTAGAACTTCGTGGATATAACGCTGCGCGTTCATGTTACCTCTGATGAAGATTAAAGGTGACCTGGAACCATAAGCTATAGCACCCCAAACCATAACTCCAACAGTGTGATGAACATGTCTTTCAACAAAAAACTGTGGATTCCTCCTTTCACCACGTCGCCTTCTAACTCTGGCACGACCATCGTGCATGCCTAAACAAAATCGAGACTCGTCACTAAAGACAATACTGTTCCATTCCTGATCCCAGAGTGACCGTTGTCTGCACCACTCAAGGCGATTACGTCGGTGTTCTCGAGTTAAAGGGAGGACCCAGTGTGGCCGGTATGAAAACAAGCCAAAACTTCTCATTCGTCGGTAAACACTTCGCATGCCAATAGGTCTTCCGTGTTCTGCAAACCATTCATTTGCAATGGACCTGGTAGTGGAGAAACGGTCCTTTAAGGCCAATAATCTTAGGCGGCGATCTTCACGGTCTGTTGTTCTACGGCGGCGTCCAGGGCCCCTTGCTCTTTGCGTACGGCCTTCTCGAAGCCATGCCTGACAACATCTAACCACAGTGTCTACACTTCTTTGCACTTTAACTGCAATTGCCCGAAAAGAAAGTCCAGCTTCCCGAAGTCCCACTATACGGCCCCTATCAAACTCACTAAGTTGACGAAATCGCACAGGTCTCCGTACTTTAGGCATCGTAACCGATCGTAAAGGATGACAAGAACCAAAATCCGCCAACGTTGATTCTTTACTGCGGCTGAAATATTCATTTTTAGAGCGTTAGTGAATTAAAAAAAAGCCGTATAAAAACCGGAATGTCCAACTGATAAGGCTGAAAATTTTTTCACTTGTTATTTACAGAAAGATAAATACATTCACCAACTTTTATTAAAATAAAACCATTTAAACTGGGTGTTCGGATTTATATGTCACTTAGTATACCTTCGTGTAATCGCGGTATTTTAGAAATATTAAGTAGGTATTCAGAGTCTTGTAATTGCTAGTGACATGTTTTTACACGAAATTCAAGACAGTCTGTTGCAGCACATACAGTATTATATTAAAATGATAGTAGTCTTATTTCGCATTACATTTTGTTTTTCAATTATTCCTATTACGAGAGAAGCAAATTCAACATCAAAGTAATTTTAGACTTGTGTGACGGAAATCTTAGTACACATGGATGCCTTACATTCGACATTTTAAATCCATCCTTTTCTTGATGACAGATAACGTCAGGCCTGATGCTGTACGAATCTCGAAAAAAAAATCAATATTTAATTTTCGAAAATTTTCGCCATTACAATACTTCCACGAAGTAAAACGTTACGGTAGTAATTAATATTGATACGACGTAGGATTAAAACCAAGATGTTCGCACTAAAAAGGCAATGACAGCATCCGTATTGCACTTTAATGCTTGCAATATTTTAAAGGTTAGTTAATGGTCTTGTTAATCCTACTTTTCATGACAATCTTTTTCGGCAATTGTGTGGATCTGAAATTCGAATACGACCTTTGAATATTAATAAAGCCGGCCTTGCGCAGAACATATTGATGCTATTTTTATTTACAGGTATAAATTGGACATGAGCATCCAAGAGGTGATTCATTTGTTGAAAAATCCAGACGTCAACATGGCTCTCAGGGTAAGTAATGTTATTCGCAGAGTGTTATGTGTATTTATTGTGTGATTTTTGTCTAAGTTGCATAATTTCCGGAATTTGGATAATATATTTTTATAATGGATGTTATATCACAAAAATCCATAAAGCTCACTTTCACCGGCTTATCTGTTTTTGAGATACTTTCACTTCAAACACATAACGAGGTTGTTGTCGCAAAAATTGGCGACTTTCAGATATTGAAGTTTTTTTAATGTCTCATTATTCTCATGCTTTAAAAGTATGCTGCTATGTCTGTTGACGTTTTTGTCTTTGCCGGTTGATGAAGTTTGGAGAATAATATCTGTTCATCGCAGATGTTGTTACTTAGGTAAATTGACACACATTCATAAGCACCAATTTCCAGGTCTTCCATTAGTATAATCGAAAACTCTCCGTAAATGAGACGTTTTTCTCCGTACCCGGATCTTTTGACTTCTCATGCCAATGGCATGACAATATGTTTTTTGAATGCTTTATGAGATCTACATACATCACGAAACTCCGTGCCATCCATTTCCGACCGTCTGTCATTCTGTTCGTCCGTCCGCATATCCTTGGCCCGTCTATAACTTGGAGAGTATCGCTCGGACTTTGATCCAATTTTCACAAAAGGTCACTATGCCAAGAACGAAAAAGCTTTGTAGCGTTTGGAAATCGACCCAGTGGAGCTCAGAAATTCAACTTTAAGTCAAATGAGATATGAAAAAGCAGCATATTTATTATCCCTCCGTCAACAAAATGATTCAAAAATGTTTTATAGATCCTTAAAATAAATGCGTATCCAACAGTCACAAAATCCCGATATTCCTCTACATTTAAAGAACCCTACTGACATTAATAATTATTTCTGTTCCATTTTTAATAACGCCATTTGTTCATGCACAGAGAAGATTGAGCATTATGAAAAGAATCACTATGCTAGTGATCGATTCAAGTTTAAACCAATCGATATGACTGATTTAAAATCGATGTTCCAGTCTCTGAAATCGAATGCCTTAGGAAGCGATGGCGTATCATTCAAAATGCTAAAACTATTCTTCTTTGCGATTTCAGGTCACATTTTACACATCATAAATACTTGTTTAGAAAGGGGATTCTCCCCAGAATCATGGAAAGAAGCATATAGCTAAAATAACTAAGCCAAAATTATATTCTGATTTAAGACCAGTTAGTATTTTACCTGTTTTGTCCAAATTATTAGAAACAGCCAATGTACGCCCAAATTTATGATTATCTCTCTAAACATAAAATTTTGCCTCCCGAACAATGCGGTTATCGAAAAGGATATAACTCTGCAGGTGCCCTATCAGACTTAACTGATAACATTGTTAGAGCCTGGGATCAACATATGATCACATCATTAGTTCTTCTTGACTTCTCTAAGACATTCGATACCATAAATCATCGTCTTCTAGTAGCCAAGTGCAAATATTTTGGTTTTTCTGACTCTGCCTCAAAAATGATTCAGAGCTTCTTAGGAAATCGATATCAAAGGATACACATTGACATGGTTCTATCTTCAGAGTGCCTCATTTTCTTCTGAGTGCCTCAAGGGTCTGTACTTGGGCCACTCCTATTCATTTTGTATATTTCTGATCTCCATTCAGTTGTTAAATCTTGTAATATCCAATTCTTTGCCGACGATTCACAGATCTACAGTCATTTCCATAATCACGACATTCGAAATGCTGAATCTGAGGTGAATGAAGATATAACATCTATTAGTATGTATGCAAAAAATCATAACCTTCAGTTGAACCCTTTAAAATCGAAAGTCATCATTTTTTCACCAAAACTATTTAGAAGTGATGCCAAAAGAAATTTTAAAGTAAAATTAAATGGTGAGACTATAGAAGTAAGTGAGTCAGTAATAAAGTTGGGCGTAACTTTAGTTGAATGTCTAAATTTTATACCACATGGAAATAATATCAGTAAGATTTGTTTTTCAATTTTACGTCAATTATATCTTAATGAACAATTTCTTGACTTTACAACTAAAAAAAATTTGTGTGAATCTTTGGTAATGTCCAAAATTAGTTATTGCGATTTAGTTTATCTTCCATTTCTTGACTCAATATCTCTAGCACGTCTCCAAAAAATCCAAAACTCATGTTTTAGGTTGATCAATAATTTGAAAAAATATGATCATATCAGCCCTTTTTTCAATGACATGAAGTGGTTGACAGTACAGTTGAGCTACACCTAGTTACTTACACCTACAGGCTTTTACTGTCATCCATTCCGCCGTTTTTGTGAAATAAGCTGATATCTAGAAGCAATATTTAATAATTCGATTCACTGAAACATTCACAATGCCCCTCCACAGGACATCATTCTTTCGTAAATGCTTCACCGACAACGCAATTATTTTTTACAATGCTCTACCTCGATCCACAAAATTGCTATCATATGATGAATTTAAAAGACATATGAAGAAATTTATTTTGAATAGAAGTATATAAATTAGTTGATAAAATTTATCAGTCACCCCACATAAAAATATTTCCAATATAGCATTCCTTTGTTTTGTATGACTGTTACAATTTTATACTTTTAAATCATGAAATATTGAATAGCCTTCACTTATATTCGTTGTTATACACCATATTTTTTATACACCTTCATTTGTAATCTTCTAACTTATCCAATGTATTTATGTTTTTTGTATTGTTTTTACAGTTTTTCTTTTTTTTGGGTTAAGTGGCAGAGTAGCATTATGCTAAACTTCGCCCCCTAAATAAAGACGATTTATTATTATTATTATTATGTATACTTCTGATCATTTTTGAAAACTTTTTAAGGGTGAGGAGTTATAGGTGGTTATCGTTTTTTTTGTCGGTAATATTTTTATACACGCCTAGCGCCTATTAAGCACATTTCACACATATTTCCCGGTATATTTGCCCTAAAGACAATGATAGAAACAACTTGATGCGTATAAAGGGTGACGCCGCTATCGGGCTAATATTCACTCATTTTAGTGGAGAGCCCAAGGAGGTATATGGAAAAATCCTACAAAGTGAAAACCGCATGTCGTTATCTTTCTTTGTGATGAAGCTTTTTTGTAAGTCTATGACACTTCCACGTCCTCACGTCTCACTCAAATAGTCAGATTTTTTAAATGAACACTTTTCAGAATGTATTTTACTTACTTTATTTTAGTCTCATACGCGCGACCTAACCATTGATTTTTTTTGCTATTCTGATCGACTGCTCTAAACGTATTATCTTGTATAAGGGGCTTATACAGAGTGTTTCAGTTTATTGTTGCATAACTTTAAGATTCGATAGAACTTTTAAAATTAATGCATAAAGTCTATATAAACATGGAACCGAAATACAGGGTGTTTAAATTTCCTTTCTAAAATAGTATTTTTTTAAATATTTCGGACAATATTTGATGTATAACAGTGAAAATTGGTATACAAGGGTTTTTTGGTACGAAAAAACGAACCATGGGCATAGTTTTACTGTAGCCGCTAGAGGGCGCTCTCTACTATACCTGTAGTGTATTAAAATGACCGAAAATTTTTTCTTAGTGCAATTTTTGCTTTTTGAATAAAAAAACTGATTCTTCGCACTTTTCAACATAGAAAAGCTCTCTTGTGAATTTTCGTTATAGTTAGCCGTTTTTGAGATATTTTGATTTTTAAGGTTCGATGCATTTTTAATTATTTATGATAAAATAACGTTAAAAAGTCAGTATCTCGATAATTGTCAGAAGTAGGCTGCTCCTGCAAATATTTTTAAAATTGAAAGCAGAATAAGGTTAAACGTCAATTAGTTGACAGTTAGTTTTGTTGTCTGTTGAAACCTGAAACGTTTTTTTGTAATTGTGAATGCATGAAATTTAGTTTCTTTTACCTGTTTTTTTTGTAAGTTTTTTAAAAATGCCATCTTTATTCTCCAATCAAGAGTTAGCGGATATTCATTTTGTGTATGGCTTTGTAAATGGAAAAGCAGCAGAAGCAGCCGGAGAATACGCACGAAAATTTCCAAACAGACATCCAACTCGCTCAGTATTTGTAAGAGTGCATCGCCAAATAATTGAAAATGGTTTTGGAAATCTTCAAAGGGATCAAAACATAAATGTTCGTCAGCGCAGATTTACCCGTATGATTCTGCCTCAGTTTGACAGAGATGTTAGGAGAGTTTCTGGTGCCTTGGGAATTTCAGCAAGCCATGTTCACCGTGTTCTTAGAAATGACCATAGATGTCCTTACCATTTGCAACCTGTGCAAGGACTACAGCCAGGGCACGGAGAACGAAGAATCAGATTTTGTCAGTGGATTCTTGATAGAACTGATAATAATAGGGAGTTTTTAAGTAACGTTTTATGGGCCGATGAGTCATGCTTCACTAGACGTGGAGTGGTAAATTTTCATAATCAACATATTTGGTCGCATGAAAATCCGCATGTAGTTCGGGAAAGAAATTTTCAGCATGAATTTAGTGTGAACGTGTGGATTGGTATCTACCGTAATCGACTATTTGGACCCTACCTTTTGCCTGCAAGGTTAAATGCTGCGACCTTCTTCGAATTTTTAAAGGCTGAACATGCAAATATGTGGGATGATGTTATGTTACATTTAAGAAGATTGGCCTGGTTCCAGCTTGATGGTTGTCCAGCTCATTATTCGAGAATAGTTAGAAACTGGCTGGATGAAAATTATCCAGAAAGATGGATCGGCCGTGGAGGACCAGTCGGCTGGCCTCCACGATCCCCTGACCTAAATCCAGTAGATTTCTTTGTGTGGGGATTTCTAAAAGAAAAAGTGTACCAGACTCCCGTAACCACAAGAGATATGCTAATAGACAGAATCAGGAATGCATGAGATGAAATAAGCCCTTATTTGAATAATGCTACACCACGTTCGATCATTCGTAGATGTGAATTGTGTATTGAGCAATTGGGTTTACATTTCGAGCAACTACTTTAGATTTTGTATGTTTGTCCTAACTATCCAATAGCATTTTAGTTGTAAATAATTAATTTAATTTTTTAAAAATAATATTGGAGAATTAAACAAGTTAATATTCTTTTTTTTATGCTTATTTGGAGTTAGGAATTATCGCTGTGTTTAAAAACACAATCTTAATTACTTGTAATGCCCAAATCGAAAATGTAAAAAAAATATTATTTTCCCATAAATAATTAAAAATGCATCGAACCTTAAAAATCGAAATATCTCAAAAACGGCTAACTATAACGAAAACTCACAGGAGAGCTTTTTTATGTTGAAAAATGCGAAGAATCATTTTTTTCATTCAAAAAGCAAAAAATTGCACTAAGAAAAAATTTTCGGTCATTTTAATACACTACAGATACAGTAAAGAGCGCCCTCTAGCGGCTACAGTAAAAATATGGTTCGTTTTGTCGTACCAAAAAACCCTTGTATACCAATTTTCACTATTATACATCAAATATTGTTCGAAATATTTGAAAAAAACTATTTTAAGAAGTAAATTTAAACACCCTGTATTTCGGAAGCCACGCATTTTTCGACCCATGTTTATATAGACTTTATGCATTAATTTCTATCGAATCTTAAAGTTATGCAACAATAAACTGAAACACCTTGTATATAGTGGAGGTAGTTAACTGGATGCAAGGTGTCCCTCCTTACGTTAATCTGCCGCGGTCGAATAAACAAAAAATAACCTATTGGGCAATTGGGCTCCCCTATTACCCGCACAGCTGAGAACAGGTCATCAATGACGCCCTGATGCGGCTACCAGCGAAATATAATTTATTGAGTATAAATAATCGGATAGTGTGACATCATCAGGGCTGTAGTTATTCACGTGTAAAATGACAAATATACATTTGCGCATATGAAGATATTTTGTGGAATGAAGAATCTCGTCTATTTTTGACATAATTTTCTCTAGAGAAAAAATAAATCATCAATTACATGACTAAACGAACTGACCTGTGAGTGATGTTCAATCTTAATCATGTGAAAGCCTCGTCAAAGTAAATAGCTATCTCCGTCCCTACGTGATACCCAATTGTTGCAACAACTTGGCTTTGAAGAAAATGAGGGTTTTTGGGCCAAGGGCTTTTCTTCACTGCGCACTTCGAACCCGTGGGACTGGCCAGGAAACGGAGGACTTCACTTGACCGGAACATAACACTTTTTCTTCAAGCATATTAATTATATTACATGATCAGCTGTAAGAGTGTACAGACCTGGCAAATACGTACCAGAAAGTAAAGAAGTTGATTGAGATACATCGTGCGTATTTAAACCGAACTATTTAAATTTTTGTCAAATCTAAAATACCTTTTTTTACTGATACACTGATTGACGTATTATACCTGATACATTATTAAATGCTGATATTCATTCTACTCTAAGGCCTTATGTCGGGGCAAGCAGTAAAGATACCAGAATAAACACATGACACAGATACTCCAGAATATCGTGGAGAGTTCAGAATCAACCTAGTTGATGCCATTTTTACTGGTATATTATGTAACTAAAAAATGTGCCTTGCCTAATTACAAAACTTTTGAGCCTCGTAAAACTTGTTTAACCACACCTAAAATTGATTAGAAAAATCTGTGAAGAGACATTTTTATATTTTCTTCTGAAAGCTCAATCTAAAATGATTTTAACAATGTCATCGCAAAACAACTAGCAAAAAGTCACAAAACATAAAACGAAGATTTTTGAGATTTAAGGAAACCTTAACAGGCAGCAAACTGACAGACAGACTAAAAGAATTGATGATTTTAAGATTAATATAAATGAATTATCCTTAAACTTCGTATATACGTAGTCATGCCATAAGTTCTGTCCCTCGTTTTCAAACAAGTGTAGACCTGTTAATACTTGTCCGATTGTTTACATTGTGGTGTCAGTTGATTAAGCGCTTTTCGGGTAATTACATATACCTCAGTTTGTATTGATCTCTCGAAGCATAACGATGGAGTGGGGCAAGGCAGAGAACCGTATTGCAGTGATAGCTTTACATAAGTGTAATCACAGTGCTAGTCAGATTTTTGAACTCTTACGCGGCCTTCAAATATCGCGTAAATTTGTGTCTAGGACCATTCAGCGGTACAATGAGACGTCCTCTGTTGATGACAGGCCAAGAAGCGGAAGACCTCGTCAAGTAAGGACTCCAGCAGCCATCAAAGCCGTAAAAGCCAGGATTCAAAGGAATCCACTCCGGAAGCAGAAGATCCTATCCAGGGAAATGAAGATTCCTGTCCGGACGATGTCGCGCATCATTAAACAAGACCTAGGGCTAGGGGCTTACCGGAGACGTACGGGCCAGCGACTTACGGCCACCTTGCGACACATCAGGGCGACAAGATCCAAGAAGCTCTTGGAGAGGTACGCAGCTGGGGGATTCCGAAAGATTTTGTTCACGGATGAGAAAATCTTCACCATAGAAGAAAAATTCAACCGACAAAATGACAAAGTGTATGCAAGGAGTTCACAGGAAGCTTCGGAGATCATTCCGAGAGTTGAGAGAGGCCACCACCCTGCGTCAGTCATGGTTTGGTGGGGGGTGTCCTACGAAGGGGTCACTCAGCTCCATTTCTGTAAACAGGGCGTGAAAACAAAAGCGGCAAACTATCAGAGCGACATACTGGATCCTATCGTCAAGCCTTTAAGTGGTACATTGTTTGCCAACCAACACTGGGTCTACCAGCAGGATTCCGCCCCCGCTCACAAGGCTAAGAGTACGCAGCGCTGGCTGGAAAGCAATGTGCCAGAGTTCATTGCTGCGGAAGATTGGCCCTCAGGGAGTCCGGACCTCAATCCTTTAGACTACAAGTTGTGGGACCTGCTAGAGCAGTTGGCCTGCTCCAAAGCCCACCGTAATATCGAGTCCCTGAAAGCGGATTTGATCCGATCAGCGGCAGCTATTCCTTTGGAAGCTGTGCGTGCAGTGATAGATGAGTGGCCCGCGAGATTGAAGCAGTGTGTGAAGGCCAAGGGGGGACATTTTGAATAAAACTGTTTGATTATGAATTCTAAAAATGTTGTCGAATAAATAATATCTTTCATATAAATATATCTTATCTTGTTTCATTTTTATCATGAGATTATTATGGGACAGAACTTATGGCACGACTACGTATGTTGTTCCAGTTCTTGATCAGTACCTAGTCAAAAAAGTTTCTTCATCTTTCAAACCTTTACCCGACATTTTAATAATTTTAAGGCGTTGTTAAATGATATTTCTAGGCGGAGACACATTATTAAAAACCAATCTTATTCCGGAAAATGATCAGTTTCAGAAAATTTTATAGTACTTTCGATGACCACACAGTTCATCACTTTGAAAATTCCATCACGCGTACGCATTGCTGAGACCTCTTATAGTGGTGATAAAATTGTTAACATAATTGTCGACAAAACTAAAAGGCTATCGTGATATTAATGATCATCATCATTATATGGATTTGTTCTTCGGGTCCACGTACCATCATCTAACATTTTGCCACCAAAAATCTCCCTTAACACCTTCCGTTCCCATATCTCCAGCTTGAAGAACAAATGATGAGTTGAAAGAACTGTTTAAAGAGCCCAACATAACGGCGGTCATAAGAGCTCAGAGGTTGAAACGGTTGGGACACGTGCAAAGAATGGCAGAACATAGAGTACCACAGACACTGCTTACACATTCAATAGGAGGGAAGAAAAGGAGAGGCAGACCTAGAACGAAATGGAAAACTGAGGTGAAAGATGACCTGAGGAAATTAAATATACGTGATTGGGAAAGAAGAGCAATGAACAGAGAAGAATGGCGAAGGATCGCCAATCAAGCCATGGGCCTACTAGGCCTGTAGTGCTAGTTTATATATCATTATCTGGATAACGATTTTTTGCTATCACAATGCTTGCGTGACTTATGCACGCAAAGTATCCTGCTGTTGTTGATGGTAGTGGTTCCTTGCGTTTGCTGATTCGTGGACTATACTGACACAATCCACCATACACCACTTTTTCTAACAGCTCCACTATTCCAAAAGAAATAACTTGAACAATGTACAGATTATAGATCTCTATGTCTTGTGATCCTACAAATTCGCTCTTCCATAATTAACCTCTGTGAAACTACTGTTGAAAAATAATACTGCTTAACCTCATGGATTTTCTACAGTCTGTTGATAATATGATTACATAATATCGCACAAATATATTCGATGCCTAAAACCATTCATTCAATATAGTTAATAAAAACAAATTACATAGCTGGTGTTTGTATCAAATCTGAGATCATCAAAAACCTATAAAATAAAGTGGAAGCTCCGATAACTAGATACTTAACCATTAAAATAAAATAAAATAATCACGTGCGGAAGTTTATTATGCAGAATGATTTTAAATAAATAAACAAACAAGTAAATAAAACTATCTCTTCTCAGACTGTGATAATTTGTTAATGCTATACACATAATTGTTTATACATGTTTAATGGAAATAAATATAGAGTGGTTCCTTATTTATATTGATATGGATTTTCATTGCTTCAGGTGGCCTCCGCAAGCACTGGCGACATATTCACATATTATGGATTCTTACGGATTGTCGCCTACAGTACAGTTTTTCCATATACCATGTGTTTGGTCACGACATACCAATATTTAAGTGTGGTATTTTTCAGCTATTTTTATCGACCAATCCACCCCAATACAATGTCCTACGTCATCCCCCTTGAAATGGCAGCCATTTTTATTTTTACGTTACGATTACGGTAGTGCATGTATGAAAATTGTAATAACTGAGTACGTAATTGCGACAGAATGATAAATTTGGTGTCATTTGAACGATGACATGTTGTCCTAGCGATTATTAATACTAACCGTCAAACATACTTAAAAACAGACAAAAACAGAAAAAATATGGAAGAAAATTGATTATTTTGTGCATTTCCGCACACCATTCAAAAACTAGACTGTGAAGTTGTGCTTTTTTTGTGCTAATTCTACAGCTTTTTGTAATCCTAAGTTTTCTACAATTAAGCAATAAATGCTATCTAACATGGGTCAAAATGGGTGAAATAAAATGCAAATTGTTTTCAAACTGTCTATACATAAAAATGACAAATCAATGCTTCTTATAGAGAGTTTGGACATGTTTAATGTTACAGAAGCTGTTCAAAATGTCCTCCATTATTGGTTATGCGCATTGTTGTTCTTAAAACAATGTGTCGTGTTGAGCGTCAGACCATATCCGTGTCAGCCCTAATTTCATTCGCAGCGGTATGTTTCCATTTTAAGGATGGTGAGGTAGGACATTGTAGGGGGTTGATTTGTCGATAAAAATAGCTGAAAAATATAACCCTCGAATATTGGTATGTCGTGACCAAACATATTGTATATGTTCACAATTGTAAGCTCTACACGTAGTTATTATCGATTGTCGTATTTATTAGGTGCTGGCGAAAACGTGTATGCAATAACAAATCTTAATATTTTAGGGGATGAAAATAGTCGACACAAATAATAACAGTATTTATTGACTCAATGTACAAAGAAGACAAACAACATGAGTAAATAAATATAGAATAAAAATAATAATGCCGTATTTTATATTGTTTTCGAAAAAGCAGATATGTTTATGAGAGTTTATGAGAAAGCCCTTAGAATATCTTTTTTATAAAGTTTAAAGGATGAAATTAAACAAACATTTTTCGAGAGACATAGCTCCACAAGTACTTTGAGAAATGAGGTTTTTCACTTTAAAAAGCTTTATTACTGCGCCGCAATAGAATGTGAGATATGAAGCATACCCAAAAATGAGGATAGAAATTCGTTAAAACGTATTCACTACCGATACATATCGGCTTTCACTGTCAAGTATTTCATCAATTATTGATTGATATATAAGTGAATAAAATGAACGTAATGCAAATACATATAGCAGTTACTCCAAACAGTAAACATTATTTTTGTATGTTATACCTTAAGAAGGTTTACTGATACACTGATAAATTAGTAAAAGCTTAAATAGGTGTAAATAACGTAAGAATACTTAATAAGCTCTATCATAGTTTATTGATGCTTCGCAGAATAGCTCGACAAATGCGTGATTAGTCGTTTGTATCTTTGTTTGAATAGTCATGGCAGAAAAGGTTAAAGAGAAAACAGATATTTGGTGAAGTGAATGATATACAGGTTGTTTCAGTTTATTGTTGCATAACTTTAGGATTCGATACAACTTTTAAAATTAATGCATAAAGTATATATAAACATGGGTCGAAAAATGCGTGGCTTCCGAAATACAGGGTGTTTAAATTTACTTTCTAAAATAGTTTATCTTTTAAATATTTCGAACAATATTTGATATATAATAGTGAAAATTCGTATAGAAAGGTTTTTTGGTACGACAAAACGAACCATGGGCATAGTTTTACTGTAGTCGCTAGAGGGCGCTCTCTACTGTACATGTAGTGTATTAAAATGACCGAACATTTTTTCTTAGTGCAATTTTTTGCTTTTTGAATAAAAAAACTGATTCTTCGCACTTTTCAACATAAAAAAGCTCTCTTGTGAATTTTCGTTATAGTTAGCCGTTTTTGAGATATTTCGATTTTTAAGGTTCGATGCATTTTTAATTATTTATGATAAAATAACGTTAAAAAGTCAGTATCTCGATAATTTTTAGAAGTAGGCTGTGCCTGCAAATATTTTTGAAATTGAAAGCAGAATAAGGTTAAACGTCAATTAGTTGACAGTTAGTTTTGTTGTCTGTTGAAACCTGAAACGTTTTTTTGCAATTGTGAATGCACGAAATTTAGTTTCTTTTACCTGTTTTTTTTTGTAAGTTTTATAAAAATGCCATTTTTATTCTCCAATCAAGAATTAGCGGATATTCATTTTGTGTATGGCTTTGTAAAGGGAAACGCAGCAGAAGCAGCCAGAGAATACGCACGAAGATTTCCAAACTGACGACATCCAACTCGCTCAGTATTTGTAAGAGTGCATCGCCAAATAATTGAAAATGGTTTTGGAAATCTCCAAAAGGATCAAAACATAAATGTTCGTCAGCGCAGATTTACCCGTATGATTGTGCGTGAGTTTGATAGAGATGCGACCACAAGTGTTAGGAGAGATTCTGGTGCCTTGGGAATTTCAGCAAGCCATGTTCACCGTGTTCTCAGAAATGACCATAGACGTCCTTACCATTTGCAACCTGTGCAAGGACTACAGCCAGGGGACGGAGAACGAAGAATCACATTTTGTCAGTGGATTCTTGATAGAACTGATAATAATAGGGAGTTTTTAAGTAACGTTTTATGGACCGATGAGTCATGCTTCACTAGACGTGGAGTGGTAAATTTTCATAATCAACATATTTGGTCGTATGAAAATCCGCATGCAGTTCGGGAAAGAAATTTTCAGCATGAATTTAGTGTGAACGTGTGGATTGGTATCTACCGTAATCGACTATTTGGACCCTACCTTTTGCCTGCAAGGTTAAATGCTGCGACCTTCTTGGAATTTTTAAAGGCTGAACATGCAAATATGTGGGATGATGTTATGTTAGATTTAAGAAGATTGGCCTGGTTCCAGCTTGATGGTTGTTCAGCTCATTATTCGAGAATAGTTAGAAACTGGCTGGACGAAAATTATCTAGAAAGATGGATCGGCCGTGGAGGACCAGTCGCCTGGCCTCCACGATCCCCTGACCTAAATCCATTAGATTTCTTTATATGGGGATTTCTAAAAGAAAAAGTGTACCGGACTTCCGTAACCACAAGAGATGTGCTAATAGACAGGAATGCATGTGATGAAATAAGGCCTTATTTGAATAATGCTATACCACGTTCGATCATTCGTAGATGTGAATTGTGTATTGAACAATTGGGTTTACATTTCGAGTAACTACTTTAGATTTTGTATGTTTGTCCTAACTATCCAATAGCATTTTAGTTGTGAATAATTAATTTAATTTGTAAAAAATAATATTGGAAAATTAAACAAATTAATATTCTGTTTTTTGTGTTTATTCGGAGTTAGGAATTATTGCTGTGTTTAAAAACACAATCTAAACGATCATCTTAATTACTTGTAATGCCCAAATCGAAAATATAAAAAAAATATTATTTTCCCATAAATAATTAAAAATGCATTGAACCTTAAAAATCGAAATATCTCAAAAACGGCTAACCATAACGAAAACTTACAAAAGAGCTTTTTTATGCAGAAAAGTGCGAAGAATCAGTTTTTTTATTCAAAAAGCAGAAAATTGCACTAAGAAAAAATTTTAGGTCATTTTAATACATTACAGGTGCAGTAGAGAGCGCCCACAAAAAGCGACAAACATCAAATTCTATTGACTATAAATAACTTCTTTGCTTTGAAGAAGTGCGATTGAGCAATCAGCAAGAATTTTATTGCTAATAAGCAGTGAACAAATGGCATGCCTAGACATCAGAATAGACATTCGAAATATTTTTAAGATGCATTTCTGATTTTGGATTTCATAGTATGCCTGTCTGCTTAAGTAAGTACTCACTGATAGTTATTAAATGCTCTCTTATAAGTTACAATTATTTACTTATAAGGAGGAACCTATATAATCCGATAGACGTGTTGTGTTTATCAGTATTAGTAAACATTCATTCACTTCGTGGTAAGTAATGACGCTTTTACTTTACTGAGCCCTTTTCAAATTTCTAGTACTAAGTGTTTATTATTCACTTCTGTCAATCAAATCTACAGTCAAGACTTTGGTATATGGTATATGGTATATGGTAAAGTATGCTTGAACAACCAGCATTTGTCAATAGTTAGTTATGAGGATGTGTCATAGAAATCGGAAAATTTTTAAGACGCATTTTTGATCCTGCGTTTCAAATTCCGTCTGTCTGAGTCAGCGATTCGACGCCGCGGTAATCGATAAGTGTGCACTGTCAGGTATAAGTTTTTACTTATGAATGGCTACCAGTAAAAGGTATTTGTTTATCAGTATTAGTGAACAAATATTCACTTCTTTGTAAGGATCTACGACACTATCTTTATAAAGCTCCTTACTGAACCCGTTCGAATTTCTCTGTGATAAGTATTTATTATTCACTTTAGCCACTAAATAAGCCCGAAAATATGAGAAAATCGAAAAATCTACAAACGGGTAGGTTCTTAAATTGTATTGTTTTGCACATAGGCCATCTTGACTAATAACCTTCTAACGTAAAACGAAGGATCAGTTGAGTGAATTTGTTTCATCGAATACACAACCCAACTAGCAAAGTAGTGGTATAAGCTTTTGGTAAAAGAACCGTTCAGCCATAAAAGCTCTCTTTTGTTGTTGCCTGAACACAAAAATGCTGGCTTAATGTTGTGTGGAATGCAGATTTGCTTTCTGCAACATATTTGCTTTAAAATTAAGTGTTTAAAATATTCTTATAGCATAGTTATACAACACCAATCTTTAACTGTTGCATAAACGTTTATACAACTATTTTATACGGCATATTTGCACGTTAGTCAAAATGGTTGTGTTGTGGCATCCATGGTAACGTTTATAAAACAAACCCGAGCCTTGTTGTTTTGCTGTGCAATTTACTACTTTAGCCAACAAATTGCTCGCAACGGGAGCACTTATACAACTGTTGTTTAGTAACTGTTAAAGGTTGTACATATGCTAAATATGTTAGTAAACAACTTCACCATAACCTAACTTTTTGCTGTCATATTTTTGTAAAATGCTAAAATGCCATAATCAATGTTTTAAGACAAACAACGCATGCATATTGGTTCAAAAGGTTTTATCAACTGTTCAAACAGAAGATGTAGATCTGGTACACATTCTGGGTAAATCATTCGACTCTGTCGGTATTTCATTTCAGACATTTGTCAAATTGTTGTATAACACCTGCAGGCAACACCAAAATATTCTAATAACCTAAAGACAACATGGACGATGCCATGATTATCTATACAATACATAAGAAATAGTTTGGTTGCAATAAAGTAGAATCACGTAACAGAATAGTTGTATAGTTGACAAAAACTGAATCTTGCACTGACGCAAATGTCCTATAGCGGCTGCAAGAGGCTTACATTTTTGTTTTATAACTGTTACCTGCAGCCCTTATTCAACCTCTTAAATGACTGAAGAGTCCTATTAGGTGTGCCCATTCCGCTTGTATATAGTAGCTGTTCTAAGAAGGTTTTGCCAATGTTTTTACAGTATACAATGCTGTTTAAGGAATACTGTATAATCATTCTTGCAACTCTAATAGGAATGATAATTGTTAGTTGAGAAGATTCCTTGATGCATAAAAAAGAGTTGTTTATAGCGATGAGGTGAATAGTAGTTCATACATTTTGCGCTCATCAAAAAATTCACTTAACCAAACGAAGTTCTGGAACAATTTGATATTGTTTGTTAACTATAATTTTTTTGCTGATGAATAAATATTCGAAAATATCGCAGCTTCATGATATCATGTCGTTCATTAAGACTCAACAAAACCAGTGCAGTAGTTGCTGACGTCATGAATTCATAAATATGTAAAGAGACTGAAGAATCAAGGGCAAGTGCCAGATTTTCAATACTTACCTTTCTATTGCGGAAGAGGTACAATGTTTATCTCTTCTTTAATGACTAATTATGACTAGATGCTTGACGGATGGTTCGTATGTGACTATAATCAGTATTACAGTCACTCGCTTATCTCGCTATATCATAGTTTCACTTCCAGATAATCGCTATAACACTAGCTGCGAGCACCTGCGTCCTGTCAAGTCCAATAAACCAACATTCAATTGAGATCCACCAACCACCTCGTAGCTACGATGCCGAGTCCAACAGTACCCCAATACCCATTATACACCAAGAGCAAGAAGTCGAGTTTGACGGCACGTACCACTCTTCATTTGAAACCGGAAATGGTATTGTTGCTCATGAAGAGGGCCATTTGAAGAATGCAGGGCAAAAAGATGAGGAAATTGAAGAGGTGCAGGGCGAGGTGCAATATACTGCGCCTGATGGGACTATCATCAAACTAAAGTGAGTACCTTTTCCCGTCAGCACTGGAAACAATAGGCTTACGTCACACCATAATGTGGCCATATCGAATATGATTATACAGGGTGACTTTGAAGTTGAGTCATTAATTTTCAGATAATGATTGTAGAAGGAAGATAAACCAAAATATGTGTGTAAAAATAAAAAAAAAATTAAAAAAAAAAATTACCTTGTTTTATAAAGTATCCTCCCGACAAGTATTTCAGTGCGGACCTGTATTTGATCGTGAGGTCTTGGAGCACCGGCATGCCGTCCCCTGTGAGGTCTTAAGTCACCTGATTCACGAGCCCGTTGTACTACATTAACAAAGGCACGAGGGGTTGGTTGCACTCGATTGGGAAACCGATCCGCATGAACATGTGCCATTTTTTATTTCGTTTGAGCCACGCAACAGACACCACTATTCACTCACGCGTTACCGACTGACACTGACTGTATATGTATACAACTGAATAAAATAATTGTAAAAACATCGTTACAAATTCTTTCGCTTTTTTGTTTCCGATGCGATGAACCGATAAGGCGGATTATATCCGTTGTTGCCAAGCACGAGCACATAATATTATTATTGAGACAGGGCGGTACTCAAACTTCCAAAGGGCTATAACTTTAATTTTACCAGAAAAATGGTAAAGGAAAAAAACATTTCTTTTGATCAGATCTACTCACTGTTAAAATAAATGATTCAACTTCGAAGTCACCCTGTATAGTAAAGTGGGGTGTCCATAAAATATTTAATAAAAATCCAGAATATGTTACGTACTCGTTTATTGTTATTTAAGTACGACAATCTCGTCGATTAAAACTAGTATCTGTAAGAAATCAAAATAAATTTAAATCATTTTTTTCTTCAGTTCAATGACAGTATATTTTATTTATCTGTCTTTCAAAAAAGAACCAGCGTTGCCTTTTAAGCTGGTTTAGAGTCGGTATATGAGAGTTTTGCAATATAAGAGGTAGCATACTATAAAGGCTTTTATTGTTTATTTCCTATTGGCCAATAAAATATAAGCCCCACTCGGATATTTAAAAAATAGTCCCAAATCATATTAAGCTCATTAGCATGTCAAGGTAAATGTTTGCAAAAATAAATAAGTTAAGCTAGAAAGAGACACCATTTCAGTTACGTACCTCTTGTATTCATCAATGTAATATGTTACTCCTACTGAAACATGAATATTTGATTATGTCAAGCCTACATGGTCTGCTAGGGGCATTTAACATAGTATGGATTGACAGTGAATGGTTTATAAAGCCATAGCTTCCCTATTATTACAGGTACTTGAGCGCTGCAGGTAGCAAATTAAAACTCAAAAAGGAACTCAACATATAAAACTCATTGTAGGCAAAATTGGACTTTTTCTTGTCTGGATCTGACGTACAGATATATTATCTCTTTGATAAACTATGATCGACAATGGTTATTTTTTCAAAGACGGTTATATTTTAGGTTCTTGTTTCCTATTTGGTTCTCATTGTTGACGAACGCCACATTCAAACCTTTTGTGTAATATTATTCGTAGACACTTAAGTAGATGAACGATGATGCTTTTATTCACACTATTATATTCTTCAGATACATAGCGAATGAGAACGGATTCCAGCCCGAGGGAGATCATCTTCCCAAGGCTCCCGTAGATGAGAACACCCCGCCTCCAGTACCCCCAGCAATCGCCAGGGCTCTTGAGTACATTTTGGCTCATCCACAAGAGGAAGAAGAATCGCAAACCGCGAAGGCACATCATTAGTACTGATATTAGTTAAGTGTTCCTGTATTTTATATTTTTGTAAATAAAAGAACAATGTATGTATGACTACAACTCTTGATTACATAATCCTAACCTTTCACTAAATCTTTTTGCATTTCTTTGTATTTTCGAATATTTTTTTGACATACTTAGTAATAGAGGAAAGTGCCCAAAGACGGACCCCCATGTTGGTATTGATTTGGAAGACATGAAAAGTAGATAAAAACAAATTACAAGACAAACTGTAATTACCCGCTCAATTATAATATAAAGTTGGAATACTTACATACAATTTCAGAGCTGTACTATTATATGTTAACAAGGTACGCTTGAAAAATATGCACATGCATTTTTTGACAAAGTTGAAAACATTGATTCTTAAGCCATCTCTATATACACTATGAAATTATGAGTTGAAAAGACTAATTAAGAATGCTTCTAAGAACATGCTGATGAAGAAAAAGGGATGTACGACGTAAGCACCATCAACACTAGACGTTTCTAAATTGTAGTTGCATATTGTTATTAAGAAAATAACTCCCAAAAATCTTATACAAACCTTATTTGATAAATAGGCACCAAAATCAGATCTCTAGTAAAAACTGTCAATCATTAATCAAACATTTATTCCTCAGAAGTGATACAGAATATATTTAAAACAAAAGTCGCAAACGTGCAGCTCTTTTCTGCTCCCCTACTTCTTCGATCCGATCATTTTATTCCGGATTCATTAAGAGTTTTATCCATTATAGAAAGAATCGTCTACTACTACTACACATCGCAATGATGGAGTTTCAGAGAATGAATAGCCAATGAGTCCATGGGTCTGCTTAAGGGGAGGGGTCCAGTTTAGGATTCTCTATCGTAATTATATTTCTATTAGAGAAATTTGTCCTAAGCAATATTTTGTAGTAGTGAAGTATAAGGAATTATTTATGTATCGGCCTCGTCTCGTAAAGAGAATAGATGTAGTACCCCGTTTCCCGGCCAGATCCACGAACTCAAAGCGTACCCGCAGCGAAGAAGAGCGGCTCAAGTTTTATGTACCTAAAACCAGGGCACCTCGGGCTATATTGCGTCGGAACATGTGAAAACTTGCATATTAATAAATGAAGATAGGGTCCTCTTGCAGCGGCAGAGAGAGCCAGGTCATTTAGCTGAGGTAGATAAGAAAGTAGCCATTAAAGAAAACAAGGCGCGTCTTAGGAACACCGGAGAATAAAAGCAGTGAGCTAAATATGTTAAAGCCGACTATGCACTAACGAGTGAAATTTTTTGCCCTGTAACATTCTCAAGGTAATTTTAACGCTACCATATTATTAACATCTGCACTTAAGGTCTACCCTATTGACAATGCGACAACTATATCCTACATCAATAGATTGGGAACTTCCAGTTTCTATTCCTGGACCAGGTTGCGGAAGAGATATGGCAGTTATGTAAAGAAAGAAATCTTACTGCCCTCGCTCCAAATATAAAATCAAGGAGTAATATTGATACAGATAAGCTTTGCGTCAGTGGGAGGTGGGAGCTCCACCTGTCACTGTCCTGATTTTGGTTCACGTGTTCGGTGTCCTTGATATTTTGCATCTAGAAGTAATGCAGTGACCTGGTGGAGCGACCCAGGACCCCGCTCTGACTAATTCTGAAGCTCAACCTGGTTGTCGTCCTGGAAAGCTGTCATTTCGATCAGCACCTACAATCCATCATACATGTTTTTCTACCTTGAAATTTCTCACCTTAAAGTTAGATAAGAGATTAAGATATAATTGTTTGATTTGCTATAAGTCAGCTATCAGTCTTATGTCCAAAGTGCTACTAACGATGCAGGCATCAGATGGTTCTTGAAGGGCGTTTTCAGGTTGAGAGAAACTTATCGTTTACTATTTCAGAGCGTTAGTAGTATGTTGTTGCAACTCGCGTTGCACATCTACACCTATTCTTCTTACGAGACGAGGCCGGAACACAACTACCTACATGATCAAACTAACTTACCCGTAAGTGATGTCTGGATCTTAATTCTGTAAAGGCCACTTACAGCTAAGTTGGCTTGATCATGGAATGTTCTAAATGTAAAACTATCGATCTATTACTTATTTTCATCAAGCTTTAGTTGAACTTGTTCATAATTTCATATTTACCACCCCTCTAAGTTGACAGTTGTTGACATTTTATATCAAATGCACACTTTGCTGCGAAAATATATTAAAGTGAGTGGGTTCCATACAACCATGGTGTTGAAGCCGTCAGAAACAGTTGAGTTTTATGTATATTGGAAAACGCAGCTTAAAGTGAATAAGAGCAAATCTCTTTATCGACATGTGTCATAGGTATATCACAGCAATTTATTTAACTTCAGTTCTTGTTCCAGTCCCAATCTAAATTTTATTAACAGAATTGTATCCCTAACAACAACATTGGAATATGTGATATATCGCAGAAATTTTTTTTTTATACTGAAAGCGGTTAACCGAAACTCAATCAAACTAAACTGAACTAAAATTCACATTAATCTACTTTAATTTTGAATCTGAAAGTTGTTAGGGAAGGTACTTTCGCGTAATGTGTAATAATTTTACGATCTCATTTAAGTGCCATGATATCTTATGGACGCCGAAAAGAAGACTTAATATTAATTAAAGTACTAAAAATACATCCAAATCAATTTATTGGAAGGATAGACAGATAGATGCTGTAATAGCAGGCATTTCCATATTATGATAAACTAAGTATTTGCTTTTAGCCAAGAATGTGCTCGAATCACGACAAATATTAAGAAAAACCGAATAGGATTTATGCAAGGTTTGAAGGAAAGATTATTTCGTATTTTTCACCTTTCAAAATCACAAGTTAGGCAGAATTGTTCATATCCTGTACCGTCAATGAATATTAACTTTAATTTATCACTCTGATGCAGTATTTTTGCCTTACCCTACGTGAGCAGGAACAGCTACATGGATATCCTCCTCTGTCTAGAAAAGAATTTACGCACGTAACCTCATCATCGGTAATACTCCAGTAGTAACAAAAACATACAAGTCTTAAGATTTCCGAGACGTTAGGTTCGGCAGAATTATTCAAACCTAAACGGCACCTAATCCGCTCGTGCACCTCGATCAGATTAAATTTGAACACGTACGATGCGGATCAGTACTCAATCTAGCCGCGTTTGTAAACAGAACCTTTACACATCGGTTCTAAAAAGATATGGCACATTCTTACAGCAATATCGACGTCTTATTTTAATCTACATTGAGAGTCATCGAATTGCTACCGAGGCTTCGCGATTGCATGCAGATCGCTTTTGAAAATCGCTCGCGATTTCTTTTTCTGTTTGGAGTGAAATGAAATGTTTAGTGTATAAAACCGAGGTGAACACGGTTGACAACCTACGTGTGCGAATTTAGCAATCTGCTGCATTTAGTCGGGGAAGGCAATCCATTCTAGAAGCCTACACCGATGCTCGGCTGTGTTGACCACATACATGTGTCTGTGAATCTATCGCAGACAACTTTGAACAATACTTACAATACTCAAGTGACAGAGCTGTACTTGAAATTTATTTTCGATGAACGATGAGTATTTTTTCATTTCACTTTTTAGCTGTTGTTTCACAGCACATTTTACAAACGTAGTAGTTTCGAAAAAGAAAGTCCCAGCTATATTACGTGTACATCGGTCTCCACCTTTTCGTCTCGCTTAAACTGAATGGCAGCTCCGAGAGTCATTTCGGATTTTACTATTTATTTGTCTCTAGGTTGTTTTGGAATTTTTACCTGGTATTATACAGCCACGTAACTTTGAAACAACGCTATGTCTGAGTTGAGTATCATTAAGAACATACACTTTTTTGACCTCACCCAAGGCGGGTACTTAAACATATTCTTGACAACGAGGGAGTGGAATCGCTGACAGAAGGTGGACCTGCATTCCTGAATGCTAGCCAAGTAGTTGGTCCTGGAGGACAATTCTGAAAATAAGGGAAAAGAATAACAGAGAGAATATGAGTGTGGTTCTTTCAGGATACTGTATTTCTGAATGCTAGTGGAATATTCGATTCTCGGAAGAAGAACGTGGTTCATAAGTCTAGTTCCTAATGACGGAGATAACTTTGTGATAAAACGTTTAATGATGTGAAAAACCTAGAAACACATTAATATGCCCTAAAGAAATGTATTCTCAAATTAATTTGAGCTACGTCAAACACACATTAAAAGCTACCAGAAAACTCAATCGAACACTTTCTACTAGGTGTTTCCTCGCTTTTAAGAATCGCTACTGTTCGTCATTGTCTGTCAGAGCGGTCCGTAGGACCTTTGCTCTTGGTTGAAGTCTTGTAAGTCAGTAGGTCTGTCAGGTCTGGTTGCCCAGATACCAAACAAAGTCAGGGAGAAAGTAGGGAAGAAGAAAGGAAGGAAGGAAGGAGGGAGAGTAAAGAAAAAAGAAGTGCATCAATTTGAGGGGTGCCTTGGCATTGCTAGTTAGTATTCGGCAATTTTAAATTGATCCTAAAATTAATTTTGGGATTGGTTGTTGAAGAAAAATTATAATTTTGGTTGGACCTAAAGTCGCACGATTTAATTTTGTTCACAGTGCGAGTCGCGGCCTTGTGTGCTTGCGAACTTGCTCGACTGTGTAGTCTACTGACTCGCGCAACAAAGGGTTGTTATGCGATTCTGCTTGACTGTAACGTAGCTGCGCTTGTTGTTTGATGTAGTCCCTTAGGTAAGGGATGTCAAGGTCTCTATGAAGGGTCTCGTTGGAAACATACCATGGGGCGTTAGTGATTGTACGCAAGGTTCTGTTCTGCAAAACCTGCAGGCTACGCAAATGCGTTTTGGCGAGAAAACACCAAGCCGCACTTGGTGTAAGTGATCGCTGGTCTAATAACCATCTTGTATAGTCGAACTATGTTGATCAAACTTAATTTTGATGTTCTACATAGCATAGGGTAGAGTTGCCGAAACGAGATTTGGAATTTAGTTTTTAACGCTTCAGTGTGCTTCTGCCAGGTTATCCCCTTGTCAAGAGTGATACCGAGATACTTAGCAGAGCTTTCCCATGGTACCTGAGCGCCATTCACTGAAACCTCAGACGGGGCGCCGCTACGTTTTTTCGTACATTGCAGTGTCATCAGCATAGAGATAGGTTTCACAGCTGCTGGGGCAAGGGACGTCATGAATAAAAAGTGAATAAAGGACTGGTCCAAGAACCGAACCCTGAGGGATACCGGCTTTGATGGGCCGTGTTGTCGACAGAACGTTATTAATTTTGATCCGAAATTTTCTACCCTCGAGAAAGGATTTCAAAAGTTTTAGGAGCCAGAAGGGGAAGCCCTTATGGATCAATTTGTAGAGAAGGCCTTTGTGCCACACCTTGTCAAATGCCTTTGAGACATCCAGTAGCAAAATGCCAGTACTTTCATGACGGGTGAACCCGCTGGTTACTCGTTCAACAAGCCTTATGGCCTGTAGCTCCGTACTATGCTCAGACCGAAAGCCAAATTGCACGTCAGTAATCACATTGTGGTCTGCCGAGAAATTTTCTAGGTGACGTAGAATCACCTTTTC
The DNA here is from genome assembly GCA_963669975.1 of Acanthoscelides obtectus. Lineage (NCBI taxonomy): Eukaryota > Metazoa > Arthropoda > Insecta > Coleoptera > Chrysomelidae > Acanthoscelides > Acanthoscelides obtectus. Next base: position 23,934,930 of record CAVLJG010000010.1, on the reverse strand, counting down.
AGCGAGCTTAGAAGGAGCTGACAGTAGACTAATGGGACGGTAATCCTGAGCGAATATCGAACCCACCTTCTTTGGAATCATTATGACATCAGCGGCCTTCCACGCCGTAGGGAAGTGCTGGGTCCTTAGCATGACATTGATTATTGCCACGAGATAAGTTAAGGACTTCCACGAAAGTAGCTTCAGCGCCTTATTAGTGATTCGATCCTCTCCTGGTACTTTACGCACCTTGAGGTCTTTAATATGACCTTGGAGCTCTGCTGGTGCGCAATGCGGAGTCTCAGGAGATCTCGCTGATGTGCCGTGCAGCTCTTCAATTGAGGGATCATCTGAAGATTCCTCTGAGGAAAAATCACTAAGGGAGGCACTACTGCCACTGACGCCGTTGGCCCAAAAATATCTCCCGACGGATCTTACAATATGTTGCTCCTCGTCGAGGTCATTATCAAGGTCATAGTTGGGAGAGAACTGACTTTCCATTGCATCAGCGAAAACCTCGACCTTTTCCTCTGTCCTACAGACTATGCCCCTAGGACCGTGGATGTGCGAGAGTTGTTCTCGCTTTCCGTTTCTGAGCGCCTTTGCAACTGTCCAGAGAGGAATACTTGAGTCAAGCATCCCCGACAGAAAGTCGTTCCATTGCTCATTACGGAATTCATGAAGAGCATTTCTCACTTCATGAACAAGATTAGTTGCTCTGTGAATGTCATCTGGGTGACAAGACCTCTTCGCTTTGCTTAATTGCAGCTCTTTTGTCAGAAATTTTCTGACGAATGTCTGCAGGGAGATTTAAGAATTGCATCACAGGTAGTGTACGGTGTTAAATTTATTCGCTGCCATCTTATTCAGACAGATCCGGCAGCGTCGCAAGGACAGATCTTTTTTTTAAACATTGCCTTTTAAAATCTACCGATTAGCCCCTAATGTGAGCCATATGTATTGTGAAAATCAATAATTTTGACTAAAGGGCTATGGATACATCTGAGGACATGTAGCAAATAATTTCCATTTCACTATGGGGAATGAAGGAGCTTTATAATTGTATATGTATAAGCTATCCGTTGGCATCGAGATCATAACAAATTTTAGAGTCGAATTGGTAAAAGATGGTATCAACTTTTAAACAAGAAAGCTTAAGTACGAATACAGATATTATATTAATTTTCATTATTCTCGCTCTTGAAAATTAATTCCACTCCAAATTGCCTGGCAAGAGTATAACATTGCATCAAAAACCCAACTCAATTACAGCTATGACGAAGCACACTGAGAATGAAATTACTAGCTGTACGAATATTATCAGGATGGCTTATCAGCACTCTACATGAATATTTCAAACCACCAATGTAATAAAAGATAGAAGAAGATAAGTAGGTGATGGGCATTCCATAGGTTACAAGTTAGCGCATTATATTGTCTTCAAACTCGTTTGCATGCAACTCTATAAATTTTTGCATGACTTGAAATCCTATTATGCAAAAATATTCCCAAATCACACTCGCATTAAACTAAAAGACATCATTGGCGTGCACCTTTCAAAAATGACTGTTCCATGTTGTTATTGTTTAGGGCCTACGTTTGAATAAAACGAGATGCATTCCATTTTAAATTGTAAACTGAGTGATTAGAACTCCATTTGTTCGTTTTGGTATGATCATATTGCGTAATTGATTCGAACATGCTATAGCAGTTTGAGCTTTCAGTTCGAACTTAATAATGAATCGAAATAGTTTTGTAGTGCCGCCAATGACGAATTAAAAATTAGGTATAAAATGCAGCTAAAAAGTTGCAGAATCTGCTGTTCGTTGTTGTGTGTTCAGATATTCCATGATGAAATCCACGGTAAGTAGAGTGGCTCTCACATCTTGAATTTTGGTAGAGCTCACAAAATCACGTAACCTTTTTTTACGATTTTGATCACATACTGGTAATTTGAATTTCTCTTTATTAATGGTAGAGTGCCCATTCCTAGGCCAAGCCCTTTTTCAATGATTTTCTTTTGGTAAATTTCATAGTTTATTGATTATATAATTTCACACGTATTATATATTTCTTTCTTTCGGTACATACCTTTAATTGTTGAAAACCATATTACCGATCATTTACCCACTGTAATACTTATATCATCACCAGAAAAAAATAAAAGTAGATTCATCTCCAATAATGAAACAGTGAAATTTAGGTGTTTTGTCGATAATAAAAAACTACTTGCAAATATCAAATTAGAATCGTGGACAGCAGTGTACTGTGCAACGAATGTTAATGATGCTGCAAACACACTCATTGAACGCATAAAATATCGAATTGAATGTAGTACAAACAGAGTTAAAATTAAACATTTTGACAGAAGCAGGAATCCTTGGATAACTAAAGGTTTGATAAAGTCTGCCAACAAAAAAGAGGAACTATACAAAATAATGAAAGCATCGCCATGTGCAGATACCTCCCATAAATATAAAGAATATAAAAATATTTTTATCAATCTAGTTAGAGAAGCAAAACGCCAATTCTATCTAAAAAAAATTACAAGATGCCAAATTTGATCCAAGAAAACTGTGGTCAGTTGTCGATCACTTAACTAACAAAGACGTTCAAGAAAAGCCAAATATTGATGAAATTAAGAATCGTGATGGAACAATATTAACAGATAAACGACAAATATCCGATGCATTCTTAAATTTTTTTACCTTTTCACTAATGTTGGAGAAAATTTAGCATCCAGTATTAAAAAAATGGTTTCGAACGAAAAGTTCACAAAAACCCAACTTCCCAATTCATTCTTTTTAGAAAGCGTTAGTCCGATTGAAGTACAAGAAGCTGTCCTATCACTTAAAACCAAAAAAAGTCCTGGTGTAGATGGTATCAAAGCTGACCATTTAAAAATAATAGCCTACGACTTAGCCGAACCACTTTCTTACGTGATTAATTGGTGTTTCCAATCTGGAATTTGTCCTTCTGCATTTAAAACAACTGTTATTACTCCTGTTTATAAAAGCGGTGACAGAATGGAAACATCAAATTATAGACCCATATCAGTACTATCGAATATAGCCAAAATTTTCGAAAAATTACTACAAAAAAGGATATTACAATTTTTGGACAAAAACAAAATTATATGTTCTGACCAATATGGATTTAGAAAAGGAAAATCTACTACAGATGCAATTTTGGCTGCAATGGATAAAATTAACTCTAATGTCAACAAAAAGATACCTACTTGGTATCTTTGTTGATCTAAAAAATGCCTTTGATACGGTTAACCATGTCGAGCTTCTGAAAGTTATGGAAAGATTGGGATTTAGGGGAGCGTCACAAATCCTTTCAAAAAATTACCTTTCAAGTCGGGCACAGACTGTCAAAGTCACTAACACTTACAGTAAAAAAATGTACATCAAGTGTGGTGTGCCTCAAGGAACAGTACTAGGCCCACTATTATTTAGTCTCTACTTAAATGACTTATTCAAAATTAACAGTTCTGGAAAGATTATATGTTTTGCAGATGACACCCTCGTATTATATGAAGCTGATGACTGGAGCACACTGAAGCAAATAGCTGAAAAGGATTTTATAAGAATCATTGACTGGTTTGATAGTAAAATTTTAACAGGTAAATTCAAAAAAACAAAATTTATTGCATTTACATCCTATTCAAAATTTTACCTACCTTCGAACAAATTTCCGTTAATTATCATGGCCAAAAGACCAAAATCGATAGAGTTAACACTTTGAAATATCTTGGAATATTTATAGACTCACATCTAAGGTGGGATAACTATATTAAATATGTTATCAAAAAAATTAGAAATGTTGCCTATAAACTCAAAATGCTTGCTAACATTCTTACAGAAAGTTATCTGCGAATCCTATACCATGCCTTAGTTGAAACCCATATAATATACGGCATCACAGCCTGGGGTTCCGCCTGCAAGACATATATTTCTGACCTGAATATAGCACAAAAAACTGTTTTGAAAACCATTTTCCATAAGCCAAGATTATATTCAACAAACAACTTATATCAAGAAACAGGGATATTTGATACAAGACAACTTTATTTCTTACATGCCACCACCTTATACCATAAGTATTGCAATAAAAAGAAAAAATCCTATAAACACGAACATAACACACGATTTAGAATAGGCTCATCTAATATCCAAAGACCACACAAAACATTATTCAAAAAATCATTTAAATTCTTAGCAGTTAAATTATATAATGTAGTACCAAACGAAATAAAGATACTTAATTTTGGAAAAAAATTTAGAAGAAAATTGAAAGACTGGGTTAGTAATGTGCAGCGAATGACTATACATAATTATATAGAAAACTAAAACTACAAAATTCCAATTACATTAATAACTTTTAGATTTAACAATAATTGTTATACACATATATGATTGATTGTTAGTTATTAAGATACAAACCACACACAGGCGATGCCTTCTGTGGTTTTTTCATATTTATTTGCCCATTTTTTGTATTTTGGCGAATAAATATTATTATTATTATTTCTCAGTGATTCAGTATTGTGTTGGAAAAAAAACTGTGGTTTTTCTCCGTTACTTTGATCCTACCTTTATAAAGATAGGTGTTCCGTGCCAGTCACTTTCCTCCTGAGATTGTGGTGTGAGCGTCACTTTCTTGAACGCCAGATTCTGGGATATTAGGTGCCGAACACCATTGCTGGAAGCCACCCCTTCCCCTTAGCAAAAAAACCTTGGTGTGAACAGTGTTTTTTTGCTGTGTGAAATTATACTATCAATAAACTATGAAATTTACCAAAAGAAAATAATTGAAAAGTGCTTGGCCTAGTATTGGGCACTCTACCAATAATAAAAAGAAATTCAAATTACTAGCAAGTGATCAAAATAGTAAAAAAAATTTACGTGATTTTGGCACGCGAGAAACTATTCTTGTTAAGAAAAAGCTTATCTGTGATTCGTTTAGCTTCTCTAACTAACTTGAATACTCACAATCGCAGGTCATCAAGATTCACAAGTCCTCTATCTACTGCACTACTTTTCCCATATATCGGCGGTTCAGACACATGCTCAAACTTAAAATAAGCTGTTCACCGACTTTTTCAGATACTCTTCCATTAATTTATATGTCTGGCTTTATTAGCTGACCAAGACATGTATATGAGTCTCGTATTAATGATACAAGTCTAAATACATACAGACGGGGCAGTTTCAAAACTGGAGAGCTAATAATAAGTAATGGGCTTTGTTTTGTACAGATAGCAAGTAACTGGCAGACTTTACCGTGGAGAACTTACTTGATTATAAATGCCGGCCCATATTATCCTATTCATACCGTTTTCGTCTTGCTTACCAAGGCTTATGTAGGACTGTTGTTCAATTTTCAAATGCTTCCGATATACCGTTTCGGTTTGATACAGCCTTTGTCATTGTGTCTTTGCACATTCAACATAATCTTTTTTACCGATGCATCGTCATCTTCAGATATCACATGTGTATTCAAAATTTTATGATGCGCTTAGGTTTTTCTTATAATTTTTGAGAACTAGCCAACTTGATAAGTCCTTGCATGATGACAAAACTAACAGTATAAATCCTTGTTCCTTCTCCATAATTTTCATTTTCTTTCTTCTTCTTCATCTTCTTTATTAGCAAAAAAGCGTTTCTTTGATTACTACATATACGGCTTACCTGTCAAACAGGTGACTGTATTACTCATCAAGTGGCGCATATGAGTAAGTTTCCCATTTCCTTGCATCGAAAATGTCTTAAGGGCTTGATAACTCTTAAAGATGATGCTCTTAAGGCGGCTCCGACGCAGTGAGTTTCAAGCCATTTACAAGGGTTCAGCTGCTTCAAAACTGACACTCCATTTTTCAATATTTTTGAATGAAATTCATACAGTATGTTGAGAAGATAATTGCCCAGGGTGCTATAGGAGCACTTTTTGAAATTTTGTTTTTGCACAAGTTTTATGATGGGTTGAAGTGCGTACTTTTTCTGTTCAACTTCGCGATATTTTTAAAAAGAACCTAATGAAAAAAATTAAAAAGTGGCTCTATAGCACCCCGTGAGGTTTTGTTTTCAGCACACGGGTTCCTTATCATTGACAGAAAAAAATGTACTCCTTAAAAAGTGGGGGTTGGGGGAAGGTGATTCTGAATGTTGCATCTTTGATATCAGTGAAACACGTTCTATTATTAAGAAGCTTCTGATCCCAGTGTTTACAGGAAATTTAAGTAACGAAAATCCGACGAATAATGTGCTCACGATTTGAAAAAATCGGTACCTGCTCTATAGATTTGACATCAAGAGCCAACAGATCTATCTGCAACTGCCGACAGTAGGGAAGAATGAATTCGGATATCACTTCAGTCAAGTATAGGGGAATTTAGCGTGGAACTTTAAAATTATCGATATGTCAAGGAAATATGTTTTTGAGAACGATAATTTGGTAGATTTTATAACTGCATTTTTATTTGAATTTTTTCTTGATATAAGCAGGACATAATTGCCTAAGGTGCTATCAGAGCGTTTTACAAAATTTTGTCTTTGCGCAAGGATTATGGTGGGTTGAAATGCTTACTATAGAATTTGTGCTAAACTTCTTGATATTTTAAAAAGATCCTAGTGGACTTTGTTTTTAGCACGCTGCAAGAGTTTCGTTTGGAAATAATAAAAAATGAAACTTAAGCTGTGAAGTGCAAATCGGTTTTTGGGCGAAATTCGTCTACTGTTTCGTCCTGCCAGTCCAAGCGACGCGACGGTGCGTTCCGACTAAGAAAAAATGTATTCAAATAATTTGATATCTTTCCTAAAATAAATTCAAGAACTCAAATTACAATTCGTTTATTCATGTCAGTAACCACAATTATGTTTACAAGGGTCATGTGGTACATGGTATTTCGGGATCCCGGTATTGCATTCTCTACTTGAGCCTATTTGGTACCTGGGTAGCCAGACCTGACAGACTAACAGACCGACGAGACTTTTAACTAAGAGCAAAGGTCCACCGGACTGCTCTGACTAACACTGACAAATAGCAGGGTGCTTTAGTATCTGTATAATCTGGGAAGCCAACCATCGCCAATGGCAGTCTGAAGATGCTTTTCAAATAAAAGCGAAACGCTCACTTCTTCTGCAGTATTTTGTTGCGATACTTGTACAGCAAAATGTTTTTAACATTTGTGGCTTTGACAGTGAGGTGGTTGTTATATTATTCTTCTCAATCTCCTCCAATCCTTTCTAGTTGGCACTTTGCTTGGCCTTGGCCACCCTGACCACTGCTGCTGTCCTTCCTGATCAGGCGCACCACGAGAACGTGCCCATCGTGCACCAAGAACATGAGGTGTCCATAGATGGCACCTACCACCACTCCTACGAAACTGCCAATGGCATAGTAGCCGAAGAGCACGGTGTCCTGAAAAATGCAGGCACAGATGCGGCTGCCGAAGAGGTGCAGGGTTCCTACTCTTACACTGCTCCAGATGGCACCCCTATCAGCGTGAAGTACATTGCTAACGAGCATGGATTCCAGCCGGAAGGAGCGCACTTACCGGTCCCCTCTGAGACCATCGCTAGGTCCATCAAGTACGTATCATCACTGAACTAACGTATACTTACAATTTTCTTCATGGTTTGAATAAACTTTTTCCGTTAATGCTTTCCAATGCATTTCAGACGTTGGTTAAAATTTAAATTAAATGAAGCGATATTTTGCCATTCAGAATCTTTATGAACAAATCTACTGATGTTCGGTGGATATCAGCATACTCGATCAGTACACCCATGCATCAATATTTAATTTTCAGATTATTGCACCAAAATGATTAATTACAAAATTAGAATATTGCAGATCTTGAATAAATATAGAAATTTCACATTTTTTAGAAAGAGCTTTTTAAGAAATATATATGTTCCTAGAAAGTTTTGAAATGTCTGTAAAAAAATGCATGTAGATGATAATTTATTTTCCAGATATATAATAAACTAAAGTATCTTTAGAGCGTGCATTTTTCACTAGGCTGCCATACTACAAACCTTTTAAGGGATCGGAATGACTTGCTACACCCTCGTTATTCTAACAAAAATATTATAATATGATGATCAAAGGACAATAAAATGTATTTTCTCTATTCCATTGAACAATCACAAATCCCTCCACAGAAGTTCTAGGATTGGAAACGTTAGAAAAAAAAAATGGATCCAAAAACAATTTAAAAAACCTTACAAATTGAGTGTTAAAAATACGTAAAATTTTAGTACGTAATTTCTCCAAGATATTGACATTCAACAAAATGTTGACCAAGTTTAAAACAGATCTGCAACATTAAGAGTGTAATAACTTAAATTGGCGAATTTTTTTTTAAATAAGTAGCTATAGGTATATTGTGATTCAAGAGCCGCAGATGCCGAAAAAGCCAGTATTTTTAACTCTTTATTTGTTAACCGCGATAGTATATACTGAGTAAGGATAAACAAAAACTCATTTGTATTGAATAGTATGCTTAGACTCCGATATGAGGTCAATAATTTAATAATTACAGGTACAATCTGGAACATGCTGAGCCTGAAGAAAACCACCAACGTTATCACCCAGTTCCAACCCATCCAGCATACACTGCTACCCATGGACATGGATTCCATATTTAAGTAAATAAATACTTGTTTTGTACAAATAAATATAGAAGAGCTATTTGTGTGTGTTGTTATTTCCTTTCTTTCCGGCGGATGAAGATAAAGAAACTCAGCCCTTATTATTAAAGAGGAATACAAAAAAATACGTCGGCACTGGCATTAATTTCTTGTTCTATTGTTTACAACATATCAGCGTTTCAAAATTTCATTAAAAAGGTTTAAATGAAGAAGGAGATACATGGTATTTTCTTCATGTTGTCAAACATTTGAGGGGTTATATTCAGCACCATTCTAAGAATATTCTGACTCTTGATAATTTTCGATATGTATCCACAGCTTCGCTGATGACAATACTCTACATGCAGGAATTCAGATATTCAGAATGACAAGCCGATCTCTGCCGCTGTGCTGGAAAAAAGCAGACTAGCGACGACTTTTCTCAGTTCTACTAACCTTAGGCAGCTCACACATCGGATTAACAAAGTTTGTTTGGGATCATCTTAGCAGCCGCGGTGGCCCGGCATTTAGGCTTCTATCTGCACGCTTGCTTCGGTATAAAAAAAATGTTAATCTAACGTCCATAGAGTCAAACACTCGTTCACACTTAAAATGAAACTTTTGCAAAACATTGACAGGACAACTTCTTCCTAGAATGGTAGGCGTTTTCCCCAAGTATCGGAATCATTCATAAAACAGATATAAGGAAAAATACATGAAATAGTAATTTTGAAAACACAACGTTTTCGATCCTCAAATCTTTTTTAGGCAGCAGAAAGCTTATACAGCAGACGCTCGATAATGTAAACTAATTTAATCCAAGTGTGGTTCACATTATCGAAATGTTTACATTACCGAACGTGATTTATATAATATTTGATTTATTAAAAGAAACGTTTAATACATAATATTTATAACAAAATAAACAAATATTCTAACAGCGATAAGTATTTTTTTAATTAGAAGAAAAATAATTAACAATTTTTGTCCATATATATATCCATGTATGAAACTTCTTTTCTTTCAGCCCAATCTAAAGCTTGGTTAAAAACTTGTATAGCTTGCGCGTCAGTCACTACACTTCAATGGGATCGTTTTCATCATCCTCACTGTCCATATCCTCCTCCTTATCAGCATCATTCGTCTGATTATCTTCGTTCCATAAATTAATATCAGCAGGAGTACAAACAATGTTGGGATTCACTGTTTTCAAAAAATCAACAACATCCAGTGACACACTAATAACATTATCATTATTGGATCGCAAACGTTCTCTAATTACGCTTAAGGAGACATCGTCTTCTTCATCATCTTCATTATCGAGACAAAAGAGATTGTTCCAACATTTTTGAATAGTTTGCTGGTTAAGTTCATTCCAGGCCATATGTAAATCTAAAACAGCTTTTCGTAATGTTACTTTTTTTAAAGCCTCAGATAAGTTTTCAGGATTCTTTGATAAGACAGACGAAAGTAGAAACTTCCTATAGTGTAGTTTGGTGAGTCTTATTATATTCTGGTCCATCGGTTGAATTAACGGTGTTAGGTTAGGTACATGACGAAAATTGTACCCATCGGTGCTCCTCAGTTGTTGCTCGGGAGGATGACTTGGTGCATTATCCAATAGTAATAACGCTTTTATTGGAAGCTTCTGTTGTTTTAGGAAACCTTTTACCTACAAATTGGAAACACATCTTCAAATTATGAATAGAGCATTTGTGATAATTGATTGTCATACCTGAGGGACAAAGCACCTGTGGAACCATTTCAGGAATATACTGCTAGTCATCCAAGCGGTTTTTGAACAGTCATAATCAACAGGAATATTAACATTTTTAAATGAGCACGGATTTTTTGCTTTCCCAATTATCAGTGGCTTTATTTTGTGTAAACCATTAGCATTAGTGCAGGCTAGAAACGTTATTCGTTGTTTCTCCGGCTTTCTTCCCGGGGCAGATTTTTCAAATGATGCAGCATAGGTTTTCTCTGGTAACATTTTCCAATAAAGGCTACTTTCAACTGCGTTTTAAATTTGTTCCATTCTTAAATCTAGCTCGGTAATTGTTTTCATCAATTTTTCTTTGAATGGTTGCACTAATTGTGGTTGTGCTGATAATTTTTCACCAGATATAGACAGCAGTCGAATTCCATATCTTGTTTTGAATGGTTGTAGTCAGCCATCACTAGCTACGAAATTTTCAGTTTCTTTCAGTTTTTCATTTAACAGTTTCGCTCTCTGTTTAAGTACTTCGCCACTAACTGGGACATGATTTTCCCGTTGTTTTAAAAACCACTTATACAGGGAATTTTCCATTTTAGGTGCCTTCGCATTTTGTAAAGTTTTTCTTTTTCCTGGACCTCCAAATGTATTGCACGTTGTTTGTAAAATTTGAGTTTTCATACGCTTAATTTTACAGATTGTTGCTTTCGATACTCCATATTTTTTTGCTAACTGTGTCACTCCCGCACCTAGTGATTTTCACTTTCTCACTCAACTTTAAACACTTTCTTTTATAGGATGTGGATGCCATAGTCGTAAAATATATTAACGCGTGCAATGTATTCACTTAAGTTCAAAAATGAAATACATACGTACGTAGAAACGTATCCTAAACGATCATACGACTGACCGAGTTTGTCGTATTTTATCGCAGAGGTGAATCCCCTACACTCTACATCATAAATCGGGGACTCCCCGACGCCCGACATAAATCATCGAGGCTTCAGCATTTTACCGTCGCGCTGTTTCCGTGCGCCGAGAGTTGTTTACGTTATCGAGCGTACACATTGTTTACGTTATCGGGCGTTCCGTTTGATCCTATAGAACGAAGTTTGTGTTTACATTAGCGCAAGTTTTCATTATCCCGTGTTTACGTTATCGAGCGTCTGCTGTATGTTTATCTAGATAGTCATCATCATATTCGCGATGATAGCGCCAGCTAGTGGACGACGGACAGAAATATTTGTGCTTGATACGTGGAATATAAAGACCCGTGCGAGGTTTCAACGAGTCGAGTTCGTGTACCATGGGAAAGCTCCGCTAAGGGTTGACTTGGCGGAATCATATCAAAGCGCAAAAAACAAATTAAGCTTCAACAGCTTCACCCATTATTGTGTAAACGTTCAAACTTAAGCTTGGCTAACAAGATACTCTTAGGGATAACATCAAGCAACAAGCGCCGCAGCACTAAAGCAAAGCGGAATCGCACAGCAACCCTCTGTTGCGCGAGTCACTGGGCTACACAGTCAAGCAGGTCCGCAAGCACTGTAATCAAAATTAATCGGCGAATTTACAAACAAAATGATAGAACCTTTACAAAAATCAAATTTTGGACCATATGAAAATTTGTCAAGTGACTTTAACAACTCCTAAACGCTCTCTGTCCTCAAGGATTCTCTTTTTCTTCTTTATCCTCCCCCTTCCTGATCTCCTTTTCTTCACCTTTTCCGTAACATTGTCTAGTTTCTGCGTAACCGGAGCTGATAGAATTACTAAGTGACACTATGACACAAGAGCTAAGCCCTGGTAGTACATATCTGTACATTTTGTCGTCTTTTCTTGACATTTCGTAGGTTTTTTTGTGACATAACGTAGGTTTTTCTACAGGATGTTAACTTAGCACAAGCTGTTGTACACTTGTTGTGAACTCGTGCGAGCAAACAAACACTAAAAACTACCTAGTCTGCAAAACGGCATTTCGTCGGTTCTTTTTACGTCTTTTCAGGTTTTTTACATAATACCCCTGCGGGTCCTACCGCCTTGACAACCAACGATGTCTTGGCTGCAATATAAAAATAAACAGATATTGATGAAAATACATTTAGTCGAATTGAAGGTAGGAAAAATTTGAATTTTATAATGACAATTGTCTTTTAGTCTGATAAATGATGACAGCAAAATACAGGTACCTTTGCCAGACTTCAGTCTACCCCAAATGACACAATTTTCACCAGAGAGGCGCCTAGATTCCACTATCTGTCCCCTGTTAGTTCAACCAAAGGAAATATTTTCATTACAGTTACACTATTAGTTAGAATGAAAGCGTCCTTATTTCATTTTATGGTTGTTTATTATCAACATTTGTACATGGCACAAGTCTAAAAAATGAAGTATCTACAAACACCTACGCAATCTAGAACCTCCTGGGCAGATTACCCTGTGGTTTCTCCTCATTCTCCTCGGGATGAGCAGCATTGTATTCCAAAGACCTGAGGATGGCTGCTGGGATTGGTGGGGGTGTTTTGTCGTCGACGGGTGCGACTGGAAGGTGAGCCCCTTGGGGTTGGAAGCCATTCTCGTTGGCGATATAGGTCAGCTGTATGGGAGTGCCGTCAGGGGCAGTGTACTGGAAACCTAGAAAGCAGAGTAGTGTGATTTCAATGGAAATAATGCTTTCGCTGCTCATGTTTATTCTGATGTCTACAACATTTCGTTTAATCTACGAAGCGAGAATACAGAAATTTAGTTTAAATGAAGAGTGTTGTTAGTAGATAGTGTTGCAAATGCTTGTTTGAAATTTCCAGAAGAATACGGACTTAATTTCGTTTCATTCCATAAGCTAGAATTTATGAAAAATAAGTATTGAGGAATCATCAATTTTTGATTTATTGACTTTTATTTATTTTTGATTTTTATCCCTATGCCAACGTTGCAACCCTTGTCGGATCAGCTGGCTCAACGTCATCGTTATTTTTTGAAATATCAACCATCCTTTCAAAGTACTGAACAGTTTTAACTGACTCCCAAGTGTTGGAAGCTTAGCACGAGAACAGCACCAGACTGCCAGTTGGCACTTGAGAGTGTCCTCATCAGTAAGAACATAACTGTTGCCAGGGTGAAGGGTAATTCACAATCCAAGGGTAATATTATACTGAATTGGCTGGCAAAAAGGGCAGCTGACACTAGAATTGTGGGCCCAGTACCCTCTGTATTCTACCCATCACAGCCATGAAATAGCAAAAAAACTACATTTATATGTTCAGTAAACAGTTTCTATTTGCAACTGGGATTGCAACTGAACACTGTCAGCTCAGGAAGCATGTCAAAGATTTAAAAGACTTTTTTCTGAATGGCTTCATGAACAACCAAGAATAGACGTCCATGTGCTGCTTGAATTAGGACTGCCAAGGTTATGCCCAAACTATTGTATGTACAATCATCTGATAAATAATCACGTAAATCATGTATCATAAACTTATGTAAACATTTTCAAGTCATGTTATTACATGTTTAATATCTTCAAAATTGTATTGTTAATGATATTGTAGTATCTCCGCACACATTTTTATATACCAACTACGAGCCGCTTCCTAGTTCAGTTGGCCCAACTATTGAAATCTTAGTTTTTTTCTTATCAAACACAAATAATAAAAATGTAGCAGGGCGTTATAGGTTTAAAATTTTAACAATGAATATTTTGATTATATATAGTAGAAAACACCAACTTTATCACTCCCTAATCAAATTTGCAGCATAAAAATAACACATGCTGCAATTACAGCATATCAACCTATTTTCATTTCAATGCCAAATACGTCTTTTTACAGTTTTACAGTTAAGTGCTCTATGGAGTGACGCTGTTGGAAGGAGAATTTCGAGATCCACAACTCATAGAGAGGCCCATAAACTGGGATATAGCACTTGCAAGGCAGATTTTCTTATAAAAAAAAGTGAAGAAAAAACCCTAAAGTTGCACAACTTGTTTATAGGCCAAAGAAAAGCAACTATTAACTCCACTGCAAAAGAAAAATCGGCTTAGATGGGCTAAAGAACATAGACAATGGACACCTCAACAATGGTGTGCAATACAATGGAGTGACGAGGTCCGATTGGAAGTTTGTGTTGGTGACAGTCGCAGTAGAGTTATTCGCAAAAAAATGAAGCATTCCATGTTGACTGAAAAGTGAAATTTCCAGCATCCATTATGTTCTGGGGCAGCATGTAATCAAAAGGAGTAGAAAAACTTTTTTATTGATGGAAATGTGGATGCAAACAAATATTTGGCCAAGATTTTGTGTTTCAGCAAGATGCTGCAGCGTGCCATATCTCAAAAAGGGCTATAAAATGGATGGAAGAAAATAATGTACCACTTTTGAAATGGGTTTCTAGCAGTCCAGATCTGTCACCTATTGAAACTTTGTGGCACGAGATGAAAAAGGTTCTACAGCAACATCCTGCTCGTACAATCACCGAACTGAGACAAAAGCTTCAAGAAATATGGGATTGTTTTACATCAAATTTTTGCCAAAACTTGGATAACATTATGCCCCAAAGAATTTCAGCTGTAATAAAAAATAAAGGTGATGTTACCCAATGGTAATCTTTCAATTGTTGCTTTGCTAACTTCGCGCATTTATTCGCACATTGTTTATTTGTTCAGATGTTCTATCAGTTATAGGTCTAAGTGATTTCAAATATGTATCTTTTACGACTAGAAAATGTTTTTGAGAAAACAAATTGTTTTAGAAGTAAATAGTTTCGTCAAGTTTAGTATATGAAGGCATATTTTGGTACAAATCTTGAAGTGGGCCAACTGAAGTGGGAAGGGGCTCGTAAGTTTGGGAGCGTGAGATGAAGTGATATTTCAGGATGTTTCAAGATGAATACGAAAAGGATGTGACTTAGGAACTTAGCATCATATGAGAAAATTTTATGCACATCGGTATTACCTCCTTGTACTTCCTCAGCTTCAGCATCCTTGTTTCCCGCATTTTTCAGCTGTCCTTGCTCCTGGACCGAAATACCATTTCCAGTTTCATATGAGGATCTGAATGTACCATCGAAGTTGACTTCGGCGTCTTGCCTGAGGATGGGAATTGGTTCCCTACCAGTCAACTGAGCTGCGGAAGCTGCCGCCAATACGGCCAGGAGTACTACCTGCAACATGCATCCCATAACCTCAAACTTTTATTTATAGGTAATTTTTATTGATCAATAGATTAGTGGCCCGCTGCACTGTCTTAATTTATAATATTGTGATCGCAAAAAGTAGCGGTTCACAATTGTTCGGTGTTTCATTACGTCTAAATCACAACAAAATCGTGTCGTCTCTTTCCTACATATCTGCCCTCTGTTGCCGTTCTTCTAACCACGTTATCTCAGGATCGGCTGCATCGATTTAGTAGAAAGGACCTGGCACAGTAGAATCGTTTCTCGTCCATAGAAAAATGTTTTTCAACTCATTCTGATCAAGAGCTTCCATGGCAACAACAAAGTTATTTAGTTTTTCATTTTTGCTGGCTCCGAGTCAATTGTAGGAAATAATGTTAAAAAAAGAAAACGATACCGGATTTATTAGATTGCTTCTGAATGATACTGAGTAATTAAGTGAATTTTTGACTCCATAGCAATCAGTTTTATTTTAACATGTTAACGAGTGACTGTGAAATTGTTCATTCTGAGGATAGAGTGTTGCAATAACGTATTATTTACAACTGATATTTACAAGCATCATTAGTATATTGGGTTAATGATGATACTAAAAGAATAACTGAATTTGAATAAGGCTTTGTATTAGTATTCATCATTTCCAATAACAAAATGAATAATAAATTCATAATGAACTAACACATGCACATGCAATACAGGCACAATTTTCAATCGAATTATTGTGGGTGTTTCGGAGAATTGACGTATACATAAATTTACACCTATGTAACGTACATGCTAGGAAGTCATGCAATATGGTCAGGACATGCCATTAGTTACAAATTACCAACACTACGTAAACATGCGCCATGAGGTCAAGGGTTGCTATTCTGAAAAACTGTACTCGACTGTATTTATTTCGAAGATAACAGATAAGAGGTCGATCAAAATTTTTGTGCAATACATTCTTACTAGCCAAATAGTATACGGAGCTCCTCAATTTGCGAAATTAATTAAAAAGGACTTGGAATTCAAGAGCCCCAAGCTCATCAACATGCAGTAAATAACTTTTTCAAATATACCAAGGTCACTTCTTATTCAGTAACATATGTACAGCAATAAAACAATCGTTATTGTTCGTTACTTTTCAATGGAGAGATTCGTGGAAGTTTCTAGTGAAAAATGTCGAAGACCGTAGAAATTGGATAATTAATACTAATATTGCATAAAACATTGCTTTTGTGTGTCTGAGAAAGTTTGGCAGTCTATGACGATGCAAATGGAGTTTTACATTATCGGTGAAAATAGTCACTGAAAAATTCTTACAGGTTCCGAAGTATACGTGCGGGTAGAATAAGAATTATTCTATTGTGGCTTTTATACCACAGATACACCAAGTTGAACTAACACCATCAACAATTGAACAGTCAGTAGAGGATACTCCAAAACACTACCATTTCTTTAAATTCCAATGATTAAGATAACAAGTGAAATATTAAGACGGTATTTAGGTTAGCGTACATTTAAATTTCAAACTGACATTTATGTTTTATATCAAACTCAATCTTGTAACCTCCCGCCTAGAGCCATAAAAGTTAATTCCCTAGGGGACAACATAATAGTTATACAAATAAGTTTTTTCAAAAAGTTAAAAATTACTTCTTACGCGAAAGCTTTTTACCCGCGATTTAGTTTAGTATCAAAAAGATTGTCTCTTTGGAAATCAAATAGATTGAAAAGACATTTGACACTTTCCACATGCACAATCGACAGCCTTGATGATATAATACCCATTATTTTCAAGTGTCAAGAACCATAACGATGCTTAAGAAAAGGCATAATAATCTTAACAAGCATTATCTAAAGGTAATTGATGCAAAATGAAAACAATTCTCCCGCGCACTCTTTGACAGTTGACATAACGGATCATTACACTTCAAAGGATGCCATGCCATGTTTTCGATCTATCACTGAATGCAGAATTCTTCCATTCTGAAGTTTATGCTGTACAATGTCCACCAATCTCACCCTTTGTAATTTTAGAACTCATTTCTTCCAAAAATACACAATATAGGGTTAGTACACATGCTCTTTCTTTAAGGTTAGTCAACTATCCACATCCACTGTACACAACCCTCTCCCCAACTCCACCCCCCAAACTTACAGCTGATGCTTTCATGTCGGGTGTAATTATCACAGCAAGATGTAGCGAACTATCTGACTTTGACATTCTCGCCACCATATTTATAGGACACGGAATTCGATCGGTCTCATCTCCACCGCTAGCCGTGCTTAACGTTCTTAGTTCTTACAACACCTCTTCAGCGGCTGCGAAGAGTTAAAGTGCTCCATACACGTCGAAAGGAGAAGAATGTGATTACTTATTCGTCATTGCTCTCTTATCCTAGTCAAATTATTTCACGATAGGTTATTTTAGAGTCTGGAGGTGAAAATGTCTCCGATGTTATGCACTGGATAACAAAAATAGCTACAAATACTTTAAAAGTTCGCACTGACCATGAGCCGATCCATTTTATCCAGAAGTGAACCACTTGGATAAAATCAGTTTTATTTGCAGTAAGAATTTGTCGTATCTAAGAGAGCTCAGGAACAAAATATACAAATTCCTTGCACGGAATTGTTAATTTTGACAAAAACTTCAGCCACACCCAAAAAAATGCCTTACAAAACAAGCGTTAAGCATGAAACGATCCTAAAACAGTCACAAATGAAAACAATTAAGCAAAATATTTGAATTATGAGAGTACTATAGCAGATAGCATCCCAATTTCTAGCTTAGATGGTGAACTTTATCACAGAAGCTTAATCGTTCATGGCAACAGCCAAGCTAGCCTACCTGAGAGTTTCGAAAACAAAATAAATACTTCTTAATATGATTTTTTTTTCAAAAATATAAATCAGTAGTGCTTTATCTTACGCAAGGGGATGTCAGCTAGTAGTGATGATTGGAATCTCACTTGGGGTAAGCAATACACCTAAATCTATGGATCACCAATTGTCAGAATATCGAGATTACTTAAAACTGTTTTGATAGAATGTCCGGAAACTCACACCTTGAATATTAATAAAGTAAACAAGACTTAAGTCAACTATTCTATTGAGTCTTCGCTGTATATGAAGGCTTGAAATAGTATTTTTCTATAATATCACAAGATCACTTTCTGATGCTCCTTTATGTGTTCTATCCTAGATACACTTGCCATATTATTTCCAGTACATAACTTATGTAATATTAATCAAGCTACTCATACTTACATTGAATTGAGGACAAAGCTTAATTTATTTGTCCAACACCTTTGCATATTAAAGCAATGCTTATAAGAGGTGCCAAAGCTGAGTACACACCAGGTGCAAATACTGGACGACTTAGAGATCCCATGTGGATCGCTGGTGCCGGAAACCATTCTAAGCACCCCTCCATCAGCTTACTCATAACAGAAAGCAGAGCTATGAGCCTGTGGTTGTTAGGGTTGGTCTTAGAACCTTTTTTTGGGACGGATTTGTCAGATACCGTAATCTATGAGCAAAAATGAGTAAACTATCCATTCGCGGCTAAAACCTTCTTTTAGTAAGCATATGTCTGTAAAAAAGTATTGTAGTGGATGGCTACCTTCATGGTCTCGTTAAGCCCAGACGAGTAAATGAACCAAAACTCAAGGACCCAATCTGCCCGCGAGTAAGATAAGAAATTGAATTGGGCCGATTTTTTAACGTAAATGTCAGGTTTTGTATCTTGAGGCTTTATTGTGAGACGAAAAAAATGAACAATCAAGGTTAAGAAGAAGACGTAATGTTAACATACGGGTTTGCAGTCGCTACTGTATTCGGGTATCAATGTGAACTTCATAACTACACAGTGCGTTTTCTTATGAATCTTAAGATATTTTACCAACAGCAAATCCCATTTGTCCAGGAAGATTGTGGCTAATTTGGTAAAGATTTTTTCCACTGAAGTGCATGTGCTATAACAACCTCGTAAATTACAGTAACTACTTAAGTCCAAATAATTTCAAGACTGATGAGATACGTGAATAATGTTTAATGGAACGCCAATCTTTCTAATCCTTACATAATATGTCACATTTGCAGTAAAATTGACGAAGTCGTATATTCCACAAATATAATGCAGTAAAATATATAAGCCAAAATTTGGCATGACAGAACTGATGCATAAATGCTACATTTTAACGTGAAAATAACAGTTGATAGATAGAGAAAAAAATGTGTTTTCAAATGCAAAATTTAAAAAAAGAATCGAAATAAACCTACAAAACGTAATTTAAAAAATAATAATATGAATACAAATACAAATACAAGAGGTACAGATAAAATTAGATCAAAAACTAGACAGAGATAAAACTTAACGTAGTAAAATGTAAAAAAAACAAAACAAAACAGATATAAATGAAATGGTACAAATAAAGTAGGTAAAATCAGGGTGAAATGTGCAAAATTAAAATAAACAAAATACAATGAATTACTAACACTTATCTAAAACAAATTTTCTTAGGAGCCATTTGGACCGGTTTAGGTTGTCACACTTTTTTGTTATCACAGGCAACTTGTTTAATTCAGATAGTCCTTCATATAAATGATTAAAATTAAGATAAATATTTAAAGGCTGAATTATATAACACTCAACTTCGATACCCTGCCAGATCTTTGTATTGAAAGAAAGATAAGGAGATTTAGAAGGAATCCCATATCCATCAAAGAAACGTTTCAGAATGGCCAAACCATCATTTTTAAATTTTCAACTGACACTTTGATACTAAAATATAGTTATACTAAGTGACATATAAATCCGAACACCCAGTTTAAATGGTTTTATCTTAATAAAAGTTGGTGAATGTATTTATCTTAGTATAAATAACAAGTGAAAAAATTTTCAGCCTTATCAGTTGGACATTCCGGTTTTTATACTGCTTTTTTTTAATTCACTAACGCTCTAAAAATGAAGCCGCAGTAAAGAATCAACGTTGGCGGATTTTGGTTCTTGACATCCTTTACGATCGGTTACGATACCTAGAGTACGGAGGCCTGTACGATTTCGTCAACTTAGTGAGTTTGGTAGGGGCCGTATAGTGGAACTTCGGGAAGCTGGACTTTCTTTTCGGGCAGTTGCAGTTACAGTGCAAAGAAGTGTAGACACTGTGGTTAGGTGTTGTCAGGCATGGCTTCGAGAAGGCCGTACGCAAAGAGCAAGGGGCACTGGACGCCGCCGTAGAACAACAGACCGTGAAGATCGCCGCCTAAGATTACTGGCCTTAAGGGACCGTTTCTCCACTACCAAGTCCATTGCATTAGAATGGTTTGCAGAACACGGAAGACCTATTGGCATGCGAAGTGTTTACCGACGAATAAGAAGTTTTGGCTTGTTTTCATACCGGCCACGCTGGGTCCTTCCTTTAACTCGAGAACACCGACGTAATCGCCTTGAGTGGTGCAGACAACGGTCACTCTGGGATCAGGAATGGAACAGTATTGTCTTTAGTGACGAGTCTCGATTTTGTTTAGGCATGCACGATGGTCGTGCCAGGGTTAGAAGGCGACGTGGTGAAAGGAAGAATCCACAGTTTTTTGTTGAAAGACATGTTCATCACACTGTTAGAGTTATGGTTTGGGGTGCTATAGCTTATGGTTCCAAGTCACCTTTAATCTTCATCAGAGGTAACATGAACGCGCAGCGTTATATTCACTAAGTTCTAGAACCCCATGTTTTACCCTATCTTGACACCCTGGCAGATCCAACTTTCCAACAAGATAATGCCCGACCACATGTTGCAAGAGTCACAATAGACTTCTTTCAACATAATGATGTCACATTGTTACCATGGCCACCAAGATCTCCCGACTTATCCCCAATTGAGCACGTGTGGGATATGATGGGTAGGAGATTGCTCAATTTGCAACGTCCTCCTCAGACTCTAGAAGTACTTCGAGAGGAGTTGGTGGTTGCCTGGAATGAGATACCACAGGAGGACATTGACCACCTGATCAGAAGCATGCCTAGGCGCGTTGGAGAATGCGTAGCACATCAGGGTGCATCCGCACATTATTAAAGGTCAAAGGGCTTTAAAGCAGTGCAATCATTTTGAAATTTTTATTATTTACTTATTATGCTTCATTAAGTACTTATACAAAATTTTATTAAAATAAAACCATTTAAACTGGGTGTTCGGATTTATATGTCACTTAGTATATTTTAATTTTATTACCCCAAATTCTAGCTTGTTAACTTGACCCGTTCAGAAAATGGTAGGGAGGGGTATCTTTTGAAAAGCACTGCATGCTCAGTTTTCCGAATACTACATCGGTCGGTTACTAATGCATAAAGAAAATTTAAAGCGCCCACAAGTGGACAAACATTTTGTTATTGACTCAAAAAATATGAATAATAGGACAGGCTGTATTTTAAAAGCTTACAATGCTTATTTTGTAATGATAGTCGTCATTTACTCGAATTCATTGGTTTTAGTTGATAATTATTATTAAAGTAATCCCCAAAAACCTTACATACCCCTAATTTGAAAAATATGCGCAAAATAGGACTTATAGAAAAAACGTTAAATCATCAATCAACATTTTGTTTTTGAGCAAGGTTAGCAAATACACACAGTTTATAATTGCTTATAATTTTTTCTCTGCTCCCTGTCTTGTCGCATCTCACTTTCCTTCCTTATACCGAAAAGCATTGATGTCTTCAGCGATTATAGAAATATTCATTTTTCCGTTTGTTATTTTTATCTGACGTCAAAAAGGATTAAAAAAAGTGTATAGTATAATAATACCAATAAAATTTATTTACATGGACCTATAAAGTAAATAAATATAAATATAAAATCCCATAGAAGGCCATGCGTATGGAGTTGAAAATAATTGGTATGGAGGTATGCTTTGCAAGACTCAAACTAAAACCGTGTATACCAAATTAAGATAAAAGGACCCTAAGGTCTAACCATATGCATGCATGCATATGTTATAAAGACTTGGCAGCACTCTTCCCACTATCGAAGCACAATTTGCTTAACATCTCAATGGATAAATAGACCGAATAGTAACTGATCCTATGGATGTTTGTGCATTGGCGGGTTATAGCAATATGTTATATGAACCTTCTTCTTTTAGAAGGGGATACCTGAGCGTCCAATGGAATTTAAAAAAGACGATTACACATTCGGATACACCCTTCCAACAGAAGAAGATCAAGATGACTTACTACATCGTCTTGATCATTGGTTGTTGAGTGATTTGATTTACAGAAACGCTCACCTTTGACAGGCCGTCTGTCTGCCATTTAAAAGGACTGATCCTATACTTTGGTTACACTTATGGAGTATCGCGCATCCTCCCATTCCCTCAAAAACCTCTATGCAAAAATATAGTAATCACTCATTAATATCGTCACCACAATTTTCAGTTTGCTAATCTGAACGGATCGAAAAATAAATCCTTTTTTAAAGGCATTGTATAGTCACACAGTCACTCAACACTAATAAAGCTTCTGATTCTGACATGGGTCCTATCGTTGAAAAGATGTCCGGTGCTTGCCTCTAAGTGTTTTCTGATGTCTATAATATGGCATTTTTCCAATTTCCCACCTCTAAAACATGGCGTCAGGTAGGCTGCCCCTGCATTTACTACTCAATGGTGTTATCAATTCATATAGTTTTATATTCAGGACAAATTAGTTTCTCTTAGAAAAATGTTGAGCATGCATAACAAAAAGTTGAATGGATCATGTCATTCAATTATCAAAAACAAAGCTTTTTGGTCCTTAGACACGCTAAGAACTAGCGGTCAGGCACACATGGTTTTTCGCGATTTACATCCCATACAACATCAAACAACATAATATATATACTAAGTGACATATAAATCCGAACACCCAGTTTAAATGGTTTTATTTTAATAAAATTTTGTATAAGTACTTAATGAAGCATAATAAGTAAATGATAAAAACTTGAAAATGATTGCACTGCTTTAAAGCCCTTTGACCTTTAATAATGTGTGGATGCACCCTGATGTGCTACGCATTCTCCAACGCGCCTAGGCATGCTTCTGATCAGGTGGTCAATGTCCTCCTGTGGTATCTCATTCCAGGCAACCACCAACTCCTCTCGAAGTGCTTCTAGAGTCTGAGGAGGACGTTGCAAATTGAGCAATCTCCTACCCATCATATCCCACACGTGCTCAATTGGGGATAAGTCGGGAGATCTTGGTGGCCATGGTAACAATGTGACATCATTATGTTGAAAGAAGTCTATTGTGACTCTTGCAACATGTGGTCGGGCATTATATTGTTGGAAAGTTGGATCTGCCAGGGTGTCAAGATAGGGTAAAATATGGGGTTCTAGAACTTCGTGGATATAACGCTGCGCGTTCATGTTACCTCTGATGAAGATTAAAGATGACCTGGAACCATAAGCTATAGCACCCCAAACCATAACTCCAGCAGTGTGATGAACATGTCTTTCAACAAAAAACTGTGGATTCCTCCTTTCACCACGTCGCCTTCTAACCCTGGCACGACCATCGTGCATGCCTAAACAAAATCGAGACTCGTCACTAAAGACAATACTGTCCCATTCCTGATCCCAGAGTGACCGTTGTCTGCACCACTCAAGGCGATTACGTCGGTGTTCTCGAGTTAAAGGGAGGACCCAGTGTGGCCGGTATGAAAACAAGCCAAAACTTCTCATTCGTCGGTAAACACTTCGCATGCCAATAGGTCTTCCGTGTTCTGCAAACCATTCATTTGCAATGGACCTGGTAGTAGAGAAACGGTCCCTTAAGGCCAATAATCTTAGGCGGCGATCTTCACGGTCTGTTGTTCTACGGCGGCGTCCAGTGCCCCTTGCTCTTTGCGTACGGCCTTCTCGAAGCCATGCCTGACAACACCTAACCACAGTGTCTACACTTCTTTGCACTCTAACTGCAATTGCCCGAAAAGAAAGTCCAGCTTCCCGAAGTCCCACTATACCGCCCCTATCAATCTCACTAAGTTGACGAAATCGTACAGGTCTCCGTACTCTAGGCATCGTAACCGATCGTAAAGGATGTCAAGAACCAAAATCCGCCAACGTTGATTCTTTACTGCGGCTGAAATAGTCATTTTTAGAGCGGTAGTGGATTAAAAAAAGCAGTATAAAAACCGAAATGTCCAACTGATAAGGCTGAAAATTTTTTCACTTGTTATTTACAGTAAGATAAATACATTCGCCAACTTTTATTAAAATAAAACCATTTAAACTGGGTGTTCGGATTTATATGTCACTTAGTATAATTTTCGGAATGTTTCGCAATTACTACCTCTCCAGTGGTATAGGAACTTAAGCCTAGAGGTATGTTATCTGTAGCGATGGAGAACTTCATGATTGGGGCGCTCCCGAAATATCTCGAGTCTCATTAGCGACAGGTATTACGGCTTCTACACATAAAGTAGAGACTAATTGCTTACACATCATACATTTGTTATATGATATTATTTCAAAGAGCAATTTATATCATAAATACATTCCAATTTATTACATTTTGGATGCTAAGCATTTGTCTCGCATACTAGGCGTGGCAACAATAGATGATTGTTTGGATTTCTAGGAAGCTTAGTCGTTCTCGAGCCATTTCATCCATTTAATTTTATATCAGGTGACCTGTTACGTTCAAATAATGCTGCAAAGGTCACAGTATGCCATTTACGATGCATTCGACCCGTAGTGTGAGGATTTCGTATTCATCGGTCGCAGGAACCATAGGCGCTACATTTTTTCTTAAAGGCAAGTGCGGTATTGCGATCACCAAAAAATTCCAGTTTGATGTTTTATAGTTTATATATTCAAGCAGTCACGAAAGCAAAACTTAAAATTCGCGAATTATGATAATAAGTTGAGAAGCATGGACCACAGATCACACACCGCCAACCACGGAGAGCTGCTCCGTTCTATTTGGCGTGGTCTAAGCTTGATCTCAGATAGGACAACGAATGAAAACAGGGCAACTCTCATCTATCCAGGATATAAGGTCTATCGAAATAAGAGTAATGTATACTAAGTGACGTATACATCCGAACACCCAGTTTAAATGGTTTTATTTTAATAAAATTTTGTATAAGTACTTAATGAAGCATAATAAGTAAATGATAAAAAAAATTCAAAATGATTGCACTGCTTTAAAGCCCTTTGACCTTTAATAATGTGTGGATGCACCCTGATGTGCTACGCATTCTCCAACGCGCCTAGGCATGCTTCTGATCAGGTGGTCAATGTCTTCCTGAGGTATCTCATTCCAGGCAACCACCAACTCCTCTCGAAGTGCTTCTAGAGTCTGAGGAGGACGTTGCAAATTGAGCAATCTCCAACCCCACACGTGCTCAATTGGCGATAAGTCGGGAGATCTTGGTGGCCATGTGGTCGGGCATTATCTTGTTGGAAAGTTGGATCTGCCAGGGTGTCAAGATAGGGTAAAAGATGGGGTTCTAGAACTTCGTGGATATAACGCTGCGCGTTCATGTTACCTCTGATGAAGATTAAAGGTGACCTGGAACCATAAGCTATAGCACCCCAGACCATAACTTCAACAGTGTGATGAGCATGTCTTTCAACAAAAAACTGTGGATCCCTCCTTTCACCACGTCGCCTTCTAACCCTGGCACGACCATCGTGCATGCCTAAACAAAATCGAGACTCGTCACTAAAGACAATACTGTTCCATTCCTGATCCCAAGTGACCGTTGTCTGCACCACTCAAGGCGATTATGTCGGTGTTCTCGAGTTAAAGGGAGGACCCAGCGTGGCTGGTATGAAAACAAGCCAAAACTTCTCATTCGTCGGTAAACACTTCGCATGCCAATAGGTCTTCCGTGTTCTGCAAACCATCCATTTGCAATGGACCTGGTAGTGGAGAAACGGTCCCTTAAGGCCAATAATCTTAGGCGGCGATCTTCACGGTCTGTTGTTCTACGGCGGCGTCCAGTGCCCCTTGCTCTTTGCGTACGGCCTTATGATCTTTTTTCAGAGATTTAAGGTTTTTTGCGTTTTGACTTTTTCAAGCAACCGAATAATAAATATTCAGTTTTAAATCCTTGATTCTTACAAGTACATATTCTTATTTTTGTTAAAAGATGTATGCCTGTAATTTCATACGCTTTCACGCTTTTTAGTATAGTTAAAAAATACAGGGTGTCCTAAAAGTTATGAGACTCTCCCTTTCAGAAACAACTGCATTTGTAATTACAAAGCTAATGTGAGGTGAAACAACAGTGCAAAAGTAAACAATAAAATAAATGAAAAAGCACTCACCGTTCACAGAAAACAAATTTCAAGTACAACTCTGTCACTTGTAAGTATTTTCCAAAGTTGTCTGCGATAGATTCACAGACACATGTATGCGCGCTTCACATCGCCAAGCATCGGTGTAGGCTTTTAGAATGGACTGCTCTCCCCGATTAATGCAGCAGCTTCCTAAATTCGCACACGTAGTATGTCAACCGTGTTCACATCAGTTTCATACACGTTCTCAAAAAATCAATCATTAAGAATCTTTAAAAACGACCTGCATGCATTCGTGAAGCCTCGGTAGCATTATTAAGACCCTTAACGTAAATGAAAATAATACGCTCATCTCCGATATTGTTGTACCATTACGGTCCATGAAATTTCACACTTTGGGCACTAGTTCCTCGTTACGATCGATAAATGCACACTTAACGCCATATACACATAATCTTAAGCTATGTAAGGACCCATGTCCCTCAGAAAGCTCATGGCCTGCGGCTGCAGAAACCCCAGTCCAGGACAAAATCTGAGGCCCTGCTTTGCCGTTGGGAAAAATTGAAGAGAGGCTTACCTCTCTTGGGTTGGTTACCCAAACTTTTTGGAACTTTGTTTGATTTTTGAGTATTTTGTGGACATCGAGCCAGGGCCCTTGGGCATGGGCACCACGTGACCCTTGAGTAAATATGAAATAGCACTTAAATAACCATTAGTTGGGTCAAGAAGCAGACAGTCGAAATAAGATCAAACACGGTATTTTCTCTCTATATATAAAAAACCTTCTTCTGATAAGCTATTCAATGTGACAGGGCCTAAAGCTAGAAAGCACCGCCTATGTGCTGAAAGCAAATGCAAGGTGCATTCAGAACCCTTTACAGAGAGAAGGCGGATGGAACTGAAATAAGCGTATCAGGTTGTCGGATCGTGATATTATACAATGCTTCATTATATTATGAATGTCTATGGGAAATTAATCAATTATTGGGATAACCTTTCCGAGATACAAAGATATTCAAGGATTGCTTCAATATTCAATATTTTATGATTAAAGTCTAATGAAGCACTTATAGGGTATACACAATAATATACTCAGTGACATCAGAAGTGTCACACCTAGAAAAAATAATTTCTTCAACATGTTTTTTTTGGCAACATACTGACTATATTTGAAACATGCTGCGGCAAAAACGTCACCGTTTCATCACTGTTTTGTTTACCTTTGTTGAAATGTTATCTCTCAGTCTTTGTAGTGAAAGCAATTTCTGAGAGCTGAGTAGTACATATATTTTTCGTTATTGTCCTTTCATTTACTAGTGTATAACAAAATGCCTCAAGTTTTAAGACGTTCAATTTATCACCACGTTAGCGACTTTGACAGGGGTAGAATTATTGATTATCGAGACGCTGGTTTGTCCTGTCGCGAAAATGGCCGCCGTGTTAATTATACTGTACGGTAATGTGTGTGTGTCATGTGTGGATAAGAGAAGGTAGAGGAACACGAAGAAGGCCTGCTGGTCCACCGAGGCGTACTACAGAGTATCAAGATAGGCGCTTGGGGCAACTAGGCCTACAAGACCGTTTTGCTACTTCGCATCAGATCGCTCACCAATGGTTTGGAGAAGAAGGTAGACCTGTTACTATGGATACATTCTATCGCCGATTTTATGTGGGCTTTTTTCATACCGTTCACGGTTAGTGCTTCCTCTGACTGCGGACCACTTGATCAACCTTTGAACTGGAGTAGAGAGTGTATTCAGCTGCTCAGTCGCCCAACACATTATTAATTTTTTTTCTTATTACGTGTTAATAAGATTTCGTGAGAATGTTATCGTTTCATCCTTGATGCAAGACTACCTCATTGCCAACAAATCAAGTTGCAGAAATTATTTTTTCTGGGTGTAACATTTATAATGTCACTGAGTATATTATAAATCGAGATATAATGGTATAGATCAAGAATTAAATCTCTTAGGGTGGATTTCACCAGGATTGTCAAATCAACAGGCCGTTATTCTCCACCTATAGGGTAACAGTCCGTCAGATACAGCGAACGAGCTTCAAGTTCCAATCAACAAATTTTAGCAACCAATAGCTATGAAATGTTGAAAACAAAATAGTGTCAAAGTATGAGATGACAGCTTGTCATTGAAACATCACCAGCTTATTAAATATTAAGAAATTACATATAATTTAGTCCAAATTTAAAAACGTGTTCGATTTTTGAATAAAATTCATGTTTTTATTTAATATTTCCGATTGTTTATTCATGTTTAGATTATTTTCTTCAATTGATATGCGATTTTACTGATTCAACATCACCTACCGTGTGCTTTTCCTATAAAACTCTTGCGGATAGCCATTAAGCACCTACTTGATCCCAGGCTCTACCATTTCATAGACATTGCTCGTTTCCAAACATTCATTCATTTACTTCCCGTTCATCAGTACCATTATAGCACCGTCGGTTAATATTCCCACAAAACCATTCAGGATTTTTGATATCCATACAACCATAAAGTCAAATATTTTTTGGTTGTTCAGGAACTGAACAAACATGCACACTGTATTTACAGCAATTAAGAAATTACGAAAGCACATCCCTTACTCCGCTTGCCCTGAATTGATTTTTGTGCATACAAAAGGTACAGACTGGTAGATTACCGTCATAACCTCATCACCGGACAATCAATAAAGAAACCGAAACCTGTATGTTTTCAAAATAAATATTTAATTAAAATGAGTGGTGAGTTCATGAGTTCAGGGGTAAAACAGAAAAATATTTACAATCCTAGCAGGAATCGAAAAAGGTGTTTCCAGAATGGTTGCAAACTACTTTGAAAGAGCAACCAGGATGCACATTGTAGAAGTTGTAATATAGAATTATGCCTTCAAAAAACATGTGTGCGTGCCCCATACTCTAACAGACGGTTTTCATGACTAAAAGGTACTTGATCTAGTACTGGTCTTGAGACGGCATTTTCCTTATAGAGAATTCAACCACACTATTTACCGATTCCGTTTTTTTTGCCGGTTCGGCAACACTGCAGATGTGCAGATCACTTTAAAAGCAATTGATATCCCAGACGTGTTATAATAATAGAAATAACAATGTTTGGAGATATATTTTCATAAATAGGTATTTTTGATTCTGACTTATAATATCTAGAAGATGAATAGTAGGTGGGTGCAGATACTTTCACAAATATCGATGTTTTAGGACCCAGAAATGCAGAATGTGCTGTTTGTTTACATTTGGGGTGGATTTATAGATCATAAATTGGAAGAAATTGTTTTTGATGTAACAAAAGATGATGAAGTTGGAATACGTTTTATTTTTATATCCTTTTTTTGTAAAATAACAAAAATCGGTACATTTCTACAGGTACGTATTATGTACAACTCCCTGTACGTGATATACGGACAAAACTAGATTGCCATGCATGAACAGTCGTCAAAAACAGTGAAAACATCCTACTAAATATATTAGCTAGAAAATCGACCCATTATTTCTCACATTTTCATTGGTCATATGGTCTTTTGTGAAATTGGAAATTCTATGGAAGTTATCTAAATTCTAAAGCACAAGGACATAATATTACATCTATAATGTACCGTTATTTATAAGGCGACCGTTTTTTCACGACTTTATTTAACATTTCAATAGAAATCACTGATATTCAGAGAGCTTTAACAGCTTCCGTCAAATTGCATTTCGATAAGGTTTTTTCCTATTGGTCCAACTGGCCGTCAAATATTAATGTTGATGGCATTGGCCCTTAAACTACTTAAAAGGATTTGATGTCCAGTATCAATACAAATGTATTGCTTTATATCCTAAGATAGACAATGTGGAATAAACGCAGTGGCTTAATGCCAAATTGGCTACTATCGTAATGAAAGTTAGTTGGAAGTCTAATACTGATATGGACTAGCCGGCAAGATCTGGCTGCGGCAGTTTTCTTTCTTGGAGTCTTGGACCTACAGCGACAAAACCTAAAAGTTGCATGTCTTGAAATCCACTAGATATTGCAGATACTATTTTTCAACTTACGTGAGGTGCGTGCACGTTTTCGTTCAATTATTATAATTATTGAGCTAATGTCCATTAGTGATGAATGTTTACCTACAAGTGTTCAGAAAAAAAAAGTGGATAAGTTCGATAAATTATGCGAAATATTAATAAAAATGAGACAATATGAATCTGGGAGAAATCATAATAACCGGCCGGGAAATGCTTCGTTTTTACAAAATACCTGGTAAAACTTATCTCGAAAACAGACTGCGATATTGAGATGACTGCAGGTATTGTCATTATCATATGGATAGGTCATACTGATACGTACAAAGTTGTTTTCTAAATGATTTATACGACTGGAGTTGCCAGCAAGTCTATATGTTTAGTGAAAAAACACTGCATCAGTAGGTGTATCAAATTAGTATCATTATCTAAGTAGTGACTGAGTTGGCATTTTTTTAACCACTACCACGAAAAACCCCTATAGTAGAGATGCTTTAAATAGCTTTGAGAAACTGAGACCAATTTTTGCAAAGTAGTGATGTGTCATATTTCAAGCTTATACACACGATATAACGGAAAGGATGGATTTCTAAAGCTATTGTTGCTTATATAAACTGTATGCACCTAATGGTAGGTGAATATAGTTCTGTCTTTTGAACCCGCTTAAAAATGAAGATTTCTACAGGGTGTTTCACAACTTATCCGACACATTTTAACCACATATGCACTGTAGGCAGCCACTGTGATTCGGTCACGCAATTCTCCAATATTCTAAACTGGAGTACGGTATACCCCGTTTTTCAAGTTTACACATAAAAAGAAGTCCAGAGGATTTAGATCGGGAGACCGTGGACGCTATGCAATTGCTCCACCCCTTCCGATCCAGCGTATCTGGTATACCCGATTAAAAAGATCACAGACTTCTAAAAGAAAATGTGGAGGTGCCCATCGTGCAGAAACCACATCCGGGCTCGGACTGCCAATGGCACATCTTCAAGAAGGAACGGCAAATCATTCCGAAGAAACGTATGTATTATGAAGACTGGTTATCCTATTATATAGTACAAATAGCTTCATCGGTGACCAAAATATCAGCTGTAAAACGGGTATTTCAAGCATTTTCTTGCAACAACCACTCACAAAATCTTACTTTTAGGGGGTAGTCTGTAGGTAGCAACGCGTGGATTCTCTGGACGTGATAAGGGTAAAGTTGGGCCTCATGTAATATGCGGCACGCTGTTGCATGTGACACCTCTGGGGCTCTGGGACCTGTTGGGTTAACTGCCTTGTGCTTACTCCCGGAATTTCTTCCACAATATCCAAAATTCCGTCTTCGGCATTGTGGGCGAACCCGACCCCCATCCACTCCACGTCTGGGACGCAAATCTCCACTAGCACGTGCACGTAAAACAATTGGACTAAATGTTTCGCGATGTGGTATGTACCTATTCGGAAATCGGTGTGCATACAAACGAGAAGCGGCTCGCGAATTTTGCCCTGCTTCGCCGTACGCTAAAACAATGTCCACTAACTCCTCATTAGTGTACACATGTGCCATTTCTATTAATAAATAACTAAAAACATAAACTCGCTAAATACTTTCTTATTTAACGTTACAAAAATCGACCGTTCTTCATTCAGATCACCCACGATACAGATTGAACCTTATTTACACGGTCTTAGCAGTATGAAAAAACAAAAAATTCCTGGTATTTTGTTTTCGTCAGTTATTTGGTACAACTTTTAATGCGTGTTCTAATATCACGATGATGAACGCAAAGAACAGATATTTATTTTTCAATTTATTATCGAAACTCAGGTTTATAACTTAATTTATGTAGGACTTTTATTACATTTTTTCTTTGAGAAATCAACTTCTTTCGTAACAGTGGTTAAAATTTGTCGAATAAGTTGTGAAACACCCTTGAACGCGCCTGACTGAGATAGTACATATTCTCGATGAACTTGTTGCTTTGCTGGATATGCATACTTTATATGTACGATTAGAAAAATAGTATAATTATGGATTGGTTGATGCGCAACAACTTGTCACCACCTTTGAATGCCGCCATCATATACAGGGTGTCCGCAAAGTTTTCCTTTTCAGGAACAACTACCCTTGAAATAACAAAGGTGATGTGTAGTGAAACGAGGGCGACCAAGTAAAAAAAAATAAAGCAAAAGGTACTCACTCTCCTGTTGACGAGAAGGGCTAAGTACGTCTCTGCCCGAAATCATACAGCTCCAACAGAAAATGAAATCAGCTGATGCGCTACCGAGCAGACGCAGGCAAACAAGGAAGGCAAAATGTTGCGTAATGACCAAACATGAGTGTTGCGAAAGTTATTCACCCCATTACGCGTGAACGTAGATTCGTCTGTCACCAATATGCACTTCAAAAAGTCCGGATTATTGTCATGTTGATGCAACAACCACTCACAAAACCGCACTCTTGCTGGAAAATCGTCAGGTTGAAGGGCTTGTACACGTTGGACGTGAAACGGATACAGCCACTCTTCACGCAGCGTTTGCCACACTTTAGTTTTTGATACTTGCACTTCTCTAGCCACGTCTCTAGTGCTTGTTGAGGGATTTTCGTCTACGCGATTACCTCTAGACGCGTGACCGTAACCGTCGGTTGAAGGTTGCATACTGACCTGACACACTGACCCCGACCCAGTTCTGACGTCGGGTTGAGCTAGTTTCCTAACACCAGTCTGGGATGGCGCGACTACAGGACGGTATTCAGATATTTTTGATCTTGCAGAGCCCTTTATCTCGGATCCCTTAAGACATTGGTGTATATGGTACTAAGAGAAAGATCTACACGTCGTGTAAAGGAAAACCCCAACTTTGCGGACACCCTGTATATGCTTCTGACAGAGCACTCAGAGGTTGCATTTTTTTAAATATCACCCTTTCCAATGGAACATAGAACGCCTATGACTTAATCTCCTATTCAATAAGACAGGTCGGCCAAGTATCACACAATAAAGACGATTATTTACTGGCAGTAAATCAGCTATTGCAATTTGGATATTTTTGGTAATTAGGTTTGTTATGAATATCTTCGAAGCTTTCACTGTGGTGACTGCTGTCGTTGCGCAAAAAACTGGATGGCATCTGTAATTAGTGACTACAAAACGGCAAGATGACGTCCAACGTTTCGCAATTTGTGGTGAAGATGCATCTGCTCGAATGTAATGTGCAATTGTTATCTATATGTGCTGATCTGTAGCTACTATGCAGAAATATATTAGATGAATATGAACCTCTATTCGTCATTGTCTGTTAGAGCGGTCCGTAGGACCTTTGCTCTTTGTTAAAGTATCGTAGGTCAGTAGGTCTGTTAGGTCTGGTTGTGCATATACCAAACACAGTCAGGGAGAAAGAAGGGAAGAAGAAAGGAAGGAAGGAGGGAGAGCAAATAAGAAAGAAGTGCGTCAATTGGCATTGCTAATTAGTATTCGGCAATTTTAAATTGATCCTAAAATTCATTTTGGGATTGGTTGTTGAAGACAAATTATAATTTTGGTTGGACCTAAAGTCGCACGATTTAATTTTGTTCACAGTACGAGTCGCGGCCTTGTGTGCTTGCGAACTTGCTCGACTGTTTAGTCTACTGACTCGCGCAACAAAGGATTGCTGTGCAATGCCGCTTGACTATAATGTAGTTGCGCTTGTTGTTTGATCTAGTCCCTTAGGTAAGGGATGTCAAGGTCTCTGTGAAGGGCCTCGTTGGAAACATACCATGGGGCGTTAGTGATTGTACGCCAGGTTCTGTTCTGCAAAACCTGCAGGCTTCGCAAATGCCTTTTGACGAGAAAACACCAAGCCCCACTTGAGTAAGTCATCGCTGGTCTAATAACAATCCTGTATAGCCGAACTTTGTTGATCAAACTCAATTTTGATGTAGCATAGGGTAGAGTTGCCGAAACGAGATTTGGAATTTAGTTTTTAACGCTTCAGTGCGCTTCTGCCAGGTCATCCCCTTGTCGAGAGTGACACCGAGATACTTAGCAGAGCTTTCCCACTGTACACGAGCTCCATTCACTGAAACCTCAGACGGGGCGCCGCTACGTTCAGTTAGTACAATAGATTGCCCGCGTTTTCGAATGATTAATTTTGATCAGCCACCGATTTGCCCATTCAAATCCCTCGTCCACTGCACTTTGCAGCCTGTTTCTGGTAGAAATAACCTATGATCGCGATCTTTTTAGAACAGCCTCACAATTTGCGGTACCTATTCATCTCTACATAAATTGCATAAGGGACGACTTTTTGAGATATGCATTATTCATGATCGCGATTGGGTACATTGAAGACAAGTTGGATTTCGCAGGAATTGTACAGACAGACGTACAAATAGGAACCATATTTCTAAATGCTCATGTTGCACTATTTCCAAGACTCCTGATCGTTATTGGCGATGGACTTTCGCGCACAGTATAACCTTCAGAGTAGTATAAATAACTAATAATACATGTTTTAGAATTCCGAAATTTTGACATGAATGTGTAGGATGCTCAAATGCGATCTTTTTGGTACCGCGGATATCAAGATTCATCCTCTTTCATCAAACTTTATTAGAATGCAAATGCATATCAATCATCTACTTATAGCAGGATGAAGGTCAAGGCAAAACGTGCAGTGTGATAGCTCTACAACTGCAATATATGTCAAGAAGATATATGAATATTGTACTGACTACTTATTTATCTTGTCATGTTGACGTTTATGGTGGATGTTACAAGGAAAATCTGCATAATATCAAAGGGAGCTGTACCACCTGTTGCCTTTAGCATGAGAAGTGCAGTAACATTTCTCATGCCGAATAGGATCTGTTCGCTTTCCGTCTGTTCTACCATGACTAACCGAATACAATGTTATTTCATGTGTTTCAGTAACCATCAATACACTATCGGTAAAGTCTCGTGGAACGAACTGAAAAAAAAAACAAGTTTATATGATCCATGAGGAAGCTCAATATACGAGGTCTGGAAACTAATTTGATGATTAAAATCATAGTACTTATATAATACATTCCAAAAGTTTTATAGACAGTTTTATTCTAGCTCAATTTATTAAAAATGAAGCTAAAAGGGAGAGGGAGGTGCATAGAAGAAGCATTGTTTCTAATTTTTTCTTAAAATTCCTTAGGCTATAATTACGATATTCAGTTGGTAGATTATTGCAATGTTTGGCTTGGAGATAGACAGCTCTTCTTGTAAAATGATGTGAAGTGGTATGGTACAACGAGAGATTGACTATTTTTGGTTGCTGAGTTGTTGACGTTTTCAAAGTTTTGTAGTAGGTCCTACGATTTCCTAGATTTAATTTACCGTTTTTCTTATGAACATGACTTATATGTTCATATTTTCTAATAAAAAGACAATAACGGAAACAAGAATTTTAAGGCCTCTTATCACTTTGTAGCAAATCGGGTCAAATACAGCATCTTAACCTATCCTTGAAATTATTAGTGGATTACAGAGTTGTAATTTCAAGCTACCATTCAGTAAATGTTGTTTAGGATATAATTGTTCAAGGATATCGTAAGATTTTGAACATTCCTTCACATGACGGTAAAATTTTAATTCATTATCTAATATCAAGGCTAATATGTAGTGTGCGAGTAGGTGACCCCGCTATGATTACTTCACTATGTACTACGTTACCCCCGCCCATCTCCCTCAAAGCGCTAGACGCTCACCGAGAACGTAAAAACCCACCCAGAACCGTTATCGCAATATATGGGTTGAATGTTATACTGGGTGGCGCATCGAAAACGAGACAGACGCATTTACTGGCAGCTCAGTTTTTTTTTGGAAAAACGCTCAGACCCGTCGATTTTGTTTTCGAGGGGGACACAAGTTTGGAAAAAATCACGTTAATACGTGCAGCCCCCTGGGCGGGGGTGACACCAACCCTAAAATCTTAAATGGAAAGGGGGGTCGAGTGATACCTTATTTTAAAGGTCTTTCCATTCCCTTTATAATGATGTAAAATACATGAGCTTCAGTTCAGTAGTTTTGAAGATTTATTGATTTAAAGCTTAAAGTAGGCTTTAATAGGTACATCAGATTAGTTTGTACTACTTTCAGACGAAATTTGACTAAAAGAATTTACTTAATAAGTAAATGCTTTTCTTCACTACGCCCATGGTTTGTTTATCATTTTGTTGTTGAAAATAGCTATTGGGGCGTTTTTTTGTGGCAAAAAAGTTATTTCTTGAAGAAAGATAACGAAATATTTCGTACTTATTTTAAATAGGAATTTAGTACATAGTTTGCGATTGATTTGACCAAATTTTGTTGCTAAAATAACTTGTAACGCTTTATTTCATAAATTAACCATGGTATATTCCACAGCAGAAAGAGTTGAAATTATCGAAATATTTTTCGGAAATAATCAGTGCGCTAATAGAACAGCAGAAATATTTAATGAACGACATGAGAACAGTAACGTGCATCGAAAATACGTTCTAGAACTTGTAGCTAAATTTCGGGAAACTGGGTCAGTCGCCAATATAAAACGCAACATTGAAAATCCCATAAGGAACGAAGCAATAGAAGTGGGGGTTTTAGGGCAAGTTTATGTAGATCCTACGTTAAGTACCCGCAAATTGGAGACTGTGTGTGGTGTTAGTCGACGTACTGTCCAACGGATTCTAAAGGCCCATAGTTTTCATCCGTATAAAATTCACCTGGTACAAGAACTTAATGAAGGCGATTTTGATCGGCGATTACAATTTTGTGAAGATATGAGTGAACGAAGTATAAACGATGAACATTTTCTATTCAACACTTGCTTTTCCGACGAATGTTCCTTTTTCTTAAATGGCGTAGTGAATCGACATAACTGCCGATGCTGGTCCGATTCTAATCCCAGAAATTAAATGTTTGGGCTGGTAGTTTTGGCGATCATTTAGTTGGTCCTTTTTTCTTACCTGGAAATTTGACCGGTGAAATGTATTTGGAATTACTGGAGGACGCCATAGATCCTGCATTAACAGCCATATTTGAAAATCAGAATGATCGGCGGTACATTGCGAATAGGTTGACGTTCCAGCAGGATGGTGCCCCACCACATTACGCATTACGTGCTCGACAATATTTAGATCAGACGTTTCCAGAACGATGGATTGGTAGAAGAGGTGCCATTGAATGGCCCCCAAGATCGCCAGATTTATCACCTTTGGATTTCTTTATGTGGGGTCATTTAAAAAGCATGCTACTCAGCCAACATCATTAGAAGACCTGCGACAAAGAATTGTGAATGAGTGTCTTCAAATTACTCCTCAAATATTGCAAAGTGTGCGGCAACGTTTTGAGCAAAATCTTTATTATTGCATGGAGAGTCATGGTGGCCATTTTCACCATTTACTTGCCTAACGGGTCAGTTCATTCTTCATTTTTACATTACTTTGCTGCCAAATGTATTGATCTCCACTAATGATGATGTATTAGTTTTATTTAAGATTTAAATCAGTGAATCTTCAAAACTACTGATTTGAAGTACATTAATTTTATATCATTATCAAGGGAATTGAAAGACCTTTAAAATAAGGTATCACTCGACCCCCCTTTCCATTCAAGATTTTGGGGGTGGTGTCACCGCCGCTTAGGGGGCTGCAGGTGCTAACGTGATTTTTTGAAAAACTTGTGTCCCCCTCGAAAACAAAATCGATGGGTCTGAGCGTTTTTCAAAAAAAAAAACTGAGCTGCCAGTAAATGCGTCTGTTTCGTTTTCGATGCGCCACCCTGTATAATCCTCGACTAGTAATGCTGTTAATGGATCTGAAATGCGAGGAATGGTGATGTATCTCGTACATTCAAAAAACGACAAATAACCTAATACCCGCTTCAAGGAGCGGGACTGCTTAACCTCAGGCGATCCTGGGCTTCTCTGGTCTTACATGGTGCCATTTTGAAATTCTAAAGATAACTTCGAGCGATCTTGGCTCTTGGACGGACCCATATATATATATATATATATATATATATATATATATTGAGACGTGGTCATTGTCGTCTAGACCAGTTAGGTGAAAAATTAAAGCTTCCGCCTTTTGTTGGGTACTTCGACAAAAATGTAAGCAAAGAGGACTCTTTATACATCTTTTATTCTCTCTAGCTTTCAATGGGCTTTGCCATCATCATCAGGAGCTGCAATTACATTGATAACAGTAGCAACAATAGTGTAAAATGAATTTAAATTGACTTAACTTACAGTGGTATGTGAGGATGTTGCTAATTGTTGTTTACGTTCAGGATGAGGAAAACACCCAGTAACATGGTGAAAGCTGGATAGATGGTACAATGGTCAAAATTATATAAAATACACACAACTGTGTGACAAGAACAAGTTAAAAACAGATTAAAAATTTTTAGAACATGAAAGCATTACATCGTGAAGCCACTTGATGATTGCACAAAATGGTGGACATGGAATAATGAGTGAGATGAACCCTTTGACAGAAGGCCGAAGGTTGTCAATGTCTGTGTAGAAAGATGGAACGAATTGTTTTGTGGGCGTGTGCTATGTTGCCAAATCACTTCAGATGATGTGATTTTCAGAATGTGTTATGTAAGAAGGCAGTTGAATTAACTATATTTTATTAATGGGCAACTAAATTAACAACTATTATTAAATCGTGAGAAGAAAATTATTAAGATTTGAATGGAATGAAGTTTATTGGTGGAATAGACCAAGAAACAGATTCCATTTATGGTTGTGAGGAGTCAAAATTTGGGGAGATATGTAAGTGTTCCAATTTTTCGCAGTTTAGCAAATATTAGTAAATGACACTCAGTTGCTTAACATATATCTTTTAATTGATACAGTTGTTATTCATGAAAATGTGGGACATTTCTAGGAATAAACGTTTGGATAGGTGTTTTTCTTTATCAAGAACTTTGATACTTGTGTAATTCATATAGTGCCCTGTTGGAGGATGAACCCTAGAATCACTTTTGTGTGATGTAATCCTTCCTTTAAGAGATCTGGAGGTCTGACCTATGTATATTTGGTTGCAATTGTTGCAATTGATGGTTAAGCCAAGCAGCAGGACTCTGTTTTTCATTTTTGAAAAAATGCAGTTTATAGTGAGGACGGACTTGAAAGCAATTCGAAAGTTCAAAGGACTGCACAATCTGATCAGCTTAGGGGTCAGTTCCTGGATATAGAGTAGGACAGCAAAACCAGGTCTGGAATATATATATAATGTGTGGAGCTTCTAATGCCATATCTAATTATTGTGATATACCTTCTAACAGTTTGAACAGCATCCTCGGAGTAGTTAGGAATTACTTAATTAATTTATATGTTTCTCAGTTGAGTGATATACGTTTTTTTCTTGTTTCTTTGTTTCTTTTTTCATTTAGATAGTGTGTGATTTGTATGTTTTCTGTTTTTGTTAGTTTGATATACCGTTTACTATGATTGCCTGTAAATGGTTTTTAACTATTGGACAATAAACGATATTTATTTATATATTTGACTTTCAGAAAAAAACATACCAGATAAAGATTAGTGAATTTCGGATAAAAATCATGGAGGTTAATTTGATAGATATTGATCATCTGTTTTTTGTTTAATTATCTACGATTTTAAACCCTGTTATAGTAAGGTTTGCTCAACGATGCGTTAGCGTTTCACTTCAACTGAATGGCATTCCTTGTGTCACGCATTTTTTCCGTTTTCCTTTCATCCAAGCCTGAATGGATGTACTCCTACATTCACATCCGATTCTAACTCGTGTACTCTAGGCTTTGCCCTTCCAGTTGATTGGGTATAAAAGCATCTATGAATTAAACAGCAGTTCACTAAAAGGTCCGTCAATTATTAGCACCCCACGTATCAAGAGAAGTTTAAGGTCAGTCGTGCAATGTTAGTGCCCATCCCAAGAGTTTCTTGAAAGCTAGGTGGTGGCTACACGTCGCTATGAGAGCGAATCTGAAAGGCGTGCCGGCGGCGAAACAGACCGTGGATCTTCTCTTGGAAACAGTGGCGTGCGAAACGGGTCCGCTTGACAAGGACACAGGTTAAAAAACGGAGACAGGCATTGATTGTTAGCGAAGAAACTTTGCCTCCACAATTCTCTATAGAACAAAAGGTACAGCGGTAGGCAGTAGAGATCAACATTTACCTGGTTTGACAACTGTCATACCATAAAATGACCCTCCAAGTCCTTTGTGTTGCCAAGTAGTGCATATAAAGTTTCAATGTAGCTGAATTGTCATTGTGAAGCTGATTTATCCTCTGTAAAGTATCCAGCGTTCAAAATCAGCACTTTGACTACAGAATCTTTTACAAACCAAATCACGATATCAAGCGTTTTATTGACACTGTGAGTGACTTTGATTTGCATCCAATAATAAAATGGCCAACAAGCATTGCGAAATCATCATTAACGACGATTAACCAGATATTTCTAAATTTTCAGAACTATGGTGCAAAGCGTCATTGATAATACTGTATCTGACCATAGGACCGTACTCCTGAACTGAATATTTCCTCCCCTGACAATGATTTAGGTTACGAAATCTATTATTCTCGTAAATTAAACGAAAATGCGTTTATTATCTTTATGTGCAATTTAATATCAGAGAGTTGGCTGGAAGTGTATAGTAACTCAAACTGTGTGGATTCAGCGTTCACAACTTTTTTGATATATTTTTACATAATTTTAACACGAATTTTCCACTTTTGAAACGCTTTAAAAATTGAATACAATGAAATGGATGAACAATGAAGTAGTAATATACTAAGTGACATATAAATCCGAATACCCAGTTTAAATCGTTTTATTTTAATAATATAATATAATAAGTAAATGATAAAAATTTCAAAAAGATTGCACTGCTTTAAAGCCCTTTGACATTTAATAATGTGTGGATGCACCCTGATGTGCTACGCATTGTCCAACGCGCCTAGGCATGCTTCTGATCAGGTGGTCAATGTCCTCCTGTGGTATCTCATTCCAGGCAACCACCAACTCCTCTCGAAGTGCTTCTAGAGCCTGAGGAGGACGTTGCAAATTGAGCAATCTCCTACGCCTCATATCCCACACGTGCTCAATTGGGGATAAGTCGGGAGATCTTGGTGGCCATGGTAACAATGTGACATTATTATGTTGAAAGAAGTCTATTGTGACTCTTGCAACATGTGGTCGGGCATTATCTTGTTGAAAGTTGGATCTGCCAGGGTGTCAAGATAGGGTAAAAGATGGGGTTCTAGAACTTCGTGGATATAACGCTGCGCGTTCATGTTACCTCTGATGAAGATTAAAGGTGACCTGGAACCATAAGCTATAGCACCCCAAACCATAACTCCAACAGTGTGATGAACATGTCTTTCAACAAAAAACTGTGGATTCCTCCTTTCACCACGTCGCCTTCTAACCCTGGCACGACCATCGTGCATGCCTAAACAAAATCGAGACTCGTCACTAAAGACAATACTGTTCTATTCCTGATCCCAAAGTGACCGTTGTCTGCACCACTCCAGGCGATTACGTCGGTGTTCTCGAGTTAAAGGGAGGACCCAGTGTGGCCGGTGTGAAAACAAGCCAAAACTTCTCATTCGTCGGTAAACACTTCGCATGCCAATAGGTCTTCCGTGTTCTGCAAACCATTCATTTGCAATGGACCTGGTAGTGGAGAAACGGTCCCTTAAGGCCAATAATCTTAGGCGGCGATCTTCACGGTCTGTTGTTCTACGGCGGCGTCCAGTGCCCCTTGCTCTTTGCGTATGGCCTTCTCGAAGCCATGCCTGACAACACCTAACCACAGTGTCTACACTTCTTTGCACTCTAACTGTAATTGCCCGAAAAGCAAGTCCAGCTTCCCGAAGTCCCACTATACGGCCCCTATCAAACTCACTAAGTTGTCGAAATCGTACAGGTCTCCGTACTCTAGGCATAGTAACCGATCGTAAAGGATGTCAAGAACCAAAATCCGCCAACGTTGATTCTTTACTGCGGCTGAAATATTCATTTTTAGAGCGTTAGTGAATTAAAAAAAAGCAGTATAAAAACCGGAATGTCCAATTGATAAGGCTGAAAATTTGTTCACTTGTTATTTACAGTAAGATAAATACATTCACCAACTTTTATTAAAATAAAACCATTTAAACTGGGTGTTGGGATTTATATGTCACTTAGTATTATATTGCATACCTAATGGA
Organism: Acanthoscelides obtectus; assembly: GCA_963669975.1. Lineage (NCBI taxonomy): Eukaryota > Metazoa > Arthropoda > Insecta > Coleoptera > Chrysomelidae > Acanthoscelides > Acanthoscelides obtectus. The sequence goes on along the minus strand of CAVLJG010000010.1, from coordinate 23,891,949 downwards.
AGATTCAAATCAATTTGAAGTATGGAGTACATTAAAAAGTATAACAAAGGAATTAAACGGATCAACTCAGCAAAATAGTCTCACACAACTGAAGTTTAGTAAATATGCTCTCCCTCGCCCTCCAAAAAGTTTTGGACGCAGTTACGCTTTTACACAGAACCTACCTCTTGTCGATGGATGGCTCTTCCCCTTACCCTGAGAAAAACTCTTACAGGCGCATACGGTCGGAACTATGTGTTCATCAGACGTGGATGACTATCGGTTCACATCCAGTCGAGCAGCGGAGGCCAACTGCTACACACATGTAACGTTAGGATCGCGAAGCATATGATCGACACGCGAGGGTCGGACATATCTCAGCACCAAGTCTTAAGGATTAACGTACCACTATCAAAAAAATAAGATATACCCTCATCCAACCCCCAAAAACAGTCCACCCCCCAATTTTTTACCACTTATTTTTTTTTAATAATCAGGATCTTTGAAACGCCAAAAGAAAACAAAGTTCGAGCGACTTTTATTTATTTACCTTTTTGCTCCTAGCTTCGCCGTCACTGCATAATAGTAACCTTGTCTGAAAATTTTATCAAAATCCAGCCCATATGCATGCTTCGCCTTTATGGTAAGCGTCTTATGGTTCCTGGAACCCCCACCCTCATAAATGACAAATGTCGCTGTGATTCCCTTCGTGATGATATTCCCCATTTCCCCCTATTTTATACAGGGTTTCCGCAAAGTTGGGGTTTTCCTTTTCAGAAACAACTACCCTTGAAATAACAAAGGTAATGTGTAGTGAAACGAGGGCGACCAAGTAAAAAAAAAATATAGGAAAAAGTACTCACTCTCCAGTTGACGAGAAGGGCTAAGCACGTCTCTGCCCGAAATCATACCGCTCCAACAGAAAATGAAATCAGCTGATGCGCTACCGATCAGACGCAGAAACCACATTGATTGTCTTACACTTAATGGCACATCTTCTAACAAGGAAGGCAAAATGTTGCGTAAAAAGTATAGGTATTGCATCCCGTCCAATCGATTTGGGAGAATAAATGGTCCAATGAGCATACCGTTCACCATGCCAGCCCAAACATTCACCGAAAATGTTTGTTGAAAATGTGCCCGACGGACAGCGTGCGGATTTTCTACTGACCGAACATGAGTGTTGCGAAAGTTATTCACCCCATTACGTGTGAACGTAGATTCGTCTGTCACCACTATGCACTTCAAAAAGTCCGGATTATTGTCATGTTGATGCAATAACCACTCACAAAACCGCACTCTTGCTGGAAAATCGTCAGGTTGAAGTGCTTGTACACGTTGGACGTGAAACGGATACAGCCCCTCTTCACGCAGCGTTTGCCACACTTTAGTTTTTGATACTTGCACTTCTCTAGCCACGTCTTTAGTGCTTGTTGAGGGATTCTCGTCTACGCGATTACCTATACACGCGTGACCGTAACCGTTGGTTGAAGGTTGCATACTGACCTGACACACTGACCCCGACCCAGTTCTGTCGTCGGGTTGAGCTAGTGTCCTAGTACCACTCGGGGATGTCGCGGCTACAGGACGGTATTCAAATATTTGTCAAGTTGCAGAGCCCTTTATCCCGGTTCCCTTAAGACATTGGTGTATATGGTACTAAGAAAAATTGCTTATGCTTTCAAGATCTACACGTCGTGTAAAGGAAAACCCCAACTTTGCGGACACCCTGTATTTGCTCTAAAACGAGATGTCTAAAACATCCTTGTAGCATAGTCATACAACATCTTATAAGCCAACTTTGAACTGTGTTATACAACTATTCTATGCGGCATATTTGCGCGGTACTCAAAACAGTTGTGTCGTGGCATCCATGATAACATTTATACAACAAACTCGAGCCTTATTTTTAGTGTGCAAAATTACTACTTACACTTATATAACTGTGGTTTAGCAACTGATAAAGGCCGTACACCTGCAACAATATCGCAACTTTAATAGGACTTCAGCATAACCTAACTTTCTGCTTTCATCTTTTTAGGTTAAATACCATAAACAATATTTTAAGACAAGCTATGCATCTATCAAGTATGAAACTGGCATTAGACAAGGAGATTAGATATATTAGAATATTTAATCTGATAATGGATGAAATCATAAAGAAAGTTAAAAAAAGAAGAGGATATAGAATGGCAGATAATATGCTACGCCGACGACGCCATAATAATATCCGAAAATGAAGATGACCTACAAAGACAAATCAAAGAATTCGAAGATACGGCGCTCATATACAACATGGTGATTTCAACAGAGAAAACTAAATCAATAGTGATATCAGCGGAACCGAGAGGATGTAAACTGGTCGTAAATAACAAAATAATACAACAAGTGATGTAAACGGAATACTTGGGAATCAAACTGTCAAGCTATGGAAAGTGGAAGAAGAAGTACAAAAACAAGTGAACATGGCGAACAGAGCAGCGGGATGTCGCAACAATCCAATCTGGAGAAACAAATACCTCACAATAGAAACGAAAACTAGTATATATAAATCAACAATAAGACCGATAATGATGGATTGGTTGAATACAACTTGAGCCTTGCCTGTAACTTTGGTTATCGATTTTCAAAGAATTTTCACCCGCATGTATCTTAAGTAGTATACTACACGCCTCTGGTGTAAATTGACGCGTTTATTGCGCAACGTGCGATCAAACGCTGACAATGAGTTTTATGTTGTGTAATGTTCGCGACTGTTAGTACTACGCCTAGATGACGTTTGCCTATATACATATAATTTCGCCTGGGCTAGACTCTTTCCCTTTTATTCGTTATGCGATGTCAAGGTTCACAGTTGGGTCGCGGTTTAAAAGCACACGATTGTTGTGTATGACTGGGTGCTCCCAGCTTGCATCTGTAACGGTAATTGTAGCGCGTTCGGTACCTGGCGTTGTTTACTGAAAGGAGTCTCTAAATATCTTAACCGAACACTCTTACGTATTTTCTTAGTGTGCACATTAAGGGCCATATCGTCACTCGTTCCTACAATTGTAGGACGCCTTTATGGCCTCCTTGTTAGTTTTCTACTGTTCCATGTCAGCGCTCTATTTTCAGGTCATGCCACAAATACCTATTTGCATCAAATTGTTCATGTTTTTGATTCATATCACCTGTTTTATCAACCTGAAATTTTCTACAATTCAAAAAGAAAATATAATTTCATAATAGGAGAGCGCTGACGCTGACACGGAAAAGTAGACATCTAGAAATACCTCAGCCTTTTTGAAGTAAAGAAGAGACTGAAAATCTAGGAGGCCATAAAGGCGTCTTACATTTGTAGGTACGACTGACGATAGAGCCCTTAGGCACTCAAGGGACTCTTGTAACAACAAACCTAGTGCAGATTATTTACTTGCAAATACTCTGACAATCTATTTGAATGCCTTAACTACTCAGTTACTAATTTTGAGAAAGAATGATGTATAACTTGGAGAAATAGTCCAATCGAGGAACCCATCTTAGAGATTTACCGGTCTGATCCCATCTACCACCTACGGACGATCATAACATCCATAGCCAAACGAAAGATTCTCTTTCGACGATGTTCGAACCAGTGCAGTTCATGGCTACTGGTTAGTAGATCAACCGTCTAAGGCCCGTATCGTCAGACGTCCCTACAATTGTAGGGCGCGTCTATGGCCTCCTTGATTGTCATACTCCTTTCTCTCCTTCAAAAATTTCTAGATGACACTTGTCCCGTGTCAACGCCAGCGCTCTCCTATTGTGAAGATATGTTTTCTTTTTAAATTGTAGGAAATTTCAGGCTGATAAAACATGATATAAATCAAAAGCGAGCACAATTTGATGCAAATAGATGTTTGTGACATAACCTCAAAGTAGAGCGCTGACACGGAAAAGTAGAAAACTATGACAATCAAGGAGGCCATAAAGGCGCCCTACCATTGTAGGGACTACTGACGATACGGAACTAAACTATTATGTCACAGGGCTGTCTGTACTTGTAGTGTGCAGTTTTGTGCCTTATCAGCTTGTTGTGCAAGCGCAATGATGAAATGATCTCCTCGAAATGGCTTCAATTAGCTGCCGTGTCAAACAAAGTTATCCCTCTCTTACAGCTAGTTGTGAACCAATAGAAAGAGAACCTAACTAATAAAGGGTGTCTTAATAAGGACGCAATATTTTAAGATTCTGTAAAACATGGCATTTCGTAACAAACAGCTGAAATATTTATTGAATTATGGTGTATACACTTTGGAATTATGTATGAGCCAACACGCCATGTAAATGGCTGCCAAGGCTCCGCTGGCACATGCGCACTCTGTTAATAAAATTTGTGATAACATTTTTGAACACATGTCGTGGTATCTCGTTGATATGGCCTCTGATTCCAGCTTGTACTGCCCGGCGGTTGCAGGTTTGTTGGAATAAACTTGTGACTTCAGATAACCCCAAAGGCAAAAGTCCAAAGGTGTTGATGGCTAGTGGTATATGCATGCATATAACCGTTTATGGAGGCTGGGTACTAAGATATTGAGAAACAATTAAACTAATCAACTAACTGTACGATCAGCGGTACTTTCATACCTAAAGGACAGTGCGCACAGCGTAGACTGATCTTTAACGCAGATGCTACTTCTCCTTGCATACATGGAGTAAGGTATAGCCACTGTCTTCTTTCACCTTCTGTAAATACGCTAATTTCAGTGCAAACTGTAGTCATTTTGCTGTATTTCCAGATATTGCTATATTTTATATCAAAGATCAGCACACGGTAAGCACAAATCTACTACATGTCATACTGACAGCACAGATTATACAGATGCGAACGCTGATCTTCGTGTTTCCAACAGTTTGGCGCGCTCCCTACCTGATTCCATAGGCGTACAGAGGAATTTCTCCCAGCGGTGGCGCTTCATTAGTCTGATGTCTGAGATCACGTATATCATACGTCAAAATACAGAACCAAGAAATTTATTGACCCACATGTATTTAAGCACCTCAATCTTTGAAGTGCTTTTTATATTGAATAAAACCACCAACAACAGTACAAGTAAGTAGATCGAATATCCAAGTGTTACAATAATAATAATAATAATAATATTTATTCACTCAATGTACAAAGATAACAAACAATATGAGTAAATAAATATAAAATCAAAACAGGCCCAAAAGAAGGCATCGCGAGCACATGGGCCAATAATTTTAAGTTGCAACTGTAGAATGCAAATGACAAAAAGGACAAAATTAGCTACAGTAGATTATGTATTTACTTGATGTTCGTATTTATGAGTTTATGAATTTCAGTCCTAGATATAGAATGTAGCCACTTTTTTAAATTTCTTTTGAAACAATTTCCGAAACGTAAATCTTTCAAGTCTTTAGGTATAATTTTATAAAATGTTGGCGCTAAATAGAGATATGACCGCTGCATTATAGATTTATGCGGCTGAGGAAGTACTGTGCCACGAATTTTGTACCTTGTATAATGATTATGTTTAATTTTTTGGTCGGTGTTTACAAATTTATGGTAGTGAGTGATACTGTGTAAGAAATAAAGCTGTCTTATATCATACATCCGAACATCTGCGTATAATTTGTCAGTGGGATAAAGTTTCGGATTTTTAAATATCATTTTTAGAATACTTTTTTGAAAAACATTTAAATTATAGATATGTGAGGAAAATGCAGCTCCCTATGCTAATATAACATATGTGAAATGAGGCTCAATCAGTGCATGGTATAATGTTCGAAGATATTTTTCTGTCAATATATTCCCAAGGTATTTAATTTTGTAGGATACAAATCTAACTTTCTTTAAAATATAATTGACATGGGTGTCCCATCGTAAGTGAGGATCCAACACCACTCCAAGGTACATATTTTATGTTTGGCACTCTATTAATTTGCATTTTTTGATCATTAATATTGAAGCAGAAATTTGTGTAAATTGGCAGATGTCTAGCATAAGATCCAAATGGTAAAAAATGTGTTTTAGAATAGTTAATGCTTAATTTTCTACAGTTAAACCACCGAATAATTTTGATAAAATCATTTTCAATTACATTTTTCAGATCGGAACAGTCAGTGCCTTCATACAATATTGCAGTATCATCTGCAAAACTGGTTATTTTGCCAACACAATTAATTTGATAAATATCATTTAAATATATATTGAATAATAGCGGACCTAACACAGTTCCTTGTGGGACACTACACTTAATATACATTTCTTTACTAAACGATCCTGATATCTGCACAGATTGTGGGCGATTTGACAAATAATTTTCGATCAGTGAGTACGCGTTTCCTCTGAAACCAATTCTCTCCAATGTTTCTAATAATAATTTGTGAATAACTGTGTCGAAAGCTTTCTTTAAATCAACAAAAACGCAGATTGAAGGGATTCTGTTATCAATATTTTGATGTATCTGATTTACAATTTTAGTTATTGCGTCAGATGTAGCATTCCCTTCTGTAAATCCATATTGATTTTCACTTAAAATTTTGAATTTTGTGAGGTATATTACCTTTTTTTAAAATTGAGGGATATATGCCAGATTCAAAGCATTTGTTGATTAGGTAAGTGAGTGGTTCTGTTATGTCCTCGGCTATAATTTTCAAATGCTCGCTTTTAATACCATCGAACCCAGGACTTTTTCAATTTTTTGAGGACATAACAGTGGTGTATAACTTCACATTGCTCGACTTTATCCAAAATGAATGAGTTCAAAGATCTTTTTGGAGGCTGAGTATTGGGTACATTTGCTAAATTTTCGCCTATGTCAGTAAAAAATTGTACAAATTCATCGCATATTTGTTGAGTATTTTTTAATACTGTTCCCGATGTTGTAATTAACTCAGTGACACACTCTTTAAATTTTGTTTTCCCAGTTATCTCATCAATAGTTGTCCAAAGCCGTTTAGGATCATTTAAGTTATTATTCAATTTATTTAGGTAATGTTTTCGTTTGGTTTGCCTTGCAAGCTCTATAAATTTATTTTTATATTGGTTGTAGCAGTCGATATTCTCTGTAGTTGGCGTTACTTTCATTACATTGTACAGTTTTTCTTTTTCTATTGCCGATGTTATTAATCCTTTGGTAATCCAGGCATTTCTGCTTTTCTCTTTGTGACTAATTTTTACTTTATTGGTACTAATATCTATTAGTTTTTTTATTTCCTCTATGAACAGTCCCGTTACTTTGTCTATTATTATTTATAGAGTATAATTGTTCCCAGGATTCTTGTTTGACATTTGATATTAGTTTTGAATTGTCGACAAAAAATTTATAATTTTCCTGGTTGTTATTAACGGTAGGGATGTTAGGATGTTTTTCATTTGAAGATATGAGTAAAATAGTGGAGAAGTGGTCAGTAATATCGCTTTCTAGGATTATTGGTATACAAGTAATTTTGTTGGATAGGTCTTTCACAAAGCAGTGATCTATACATGTGCCACTGATGGACTTTGTAGGTAGGTTTATATAGGACAGAAATCCGTTACTTGATAGGATATTCAAGTATTCATTTGTGATGGGATCATCGTCCAAAGTATTTATATTGACATCTCCCAAGAAAATATGTTGCTTTAAATGAACGTTATTTTGATTTTGAAAAAAAAATCGATATTCTTTAAAAACTCGTGGGGTTCTGACATGACGGACGATATATTGCAGAAACCTCAATTTTGTTGTGGTTAATTTGATTATATTGGAGTTTATTTCTTACAAAAACCATCACCCCATCGTTTTGGTTATAAGTGCCAAAGTTATACAGCGTGTCATATCCCTGCTGCTTGAAGCACGAAATATCAACCACTTGCCACGTTTCAGTTAAGACTATTAGATCAAAATTGTACCATATTTGGTCGAGTAGTATTTTTAAGTAATCAATGTTGTGTTTTATACTCCTTATGTTCATATTAAAAATTCGAAATTTTGCATCAGAATTTTGTGTACATAAATTAAGTTCATCGACGTTTTGTGCTATATTTGTTGCAATACTTGGAATTTGGAAATCATTAATGTATTTATTGACTGACATTTTTAGGTTCTTTTTAGAGATAGGAGTATCAAAAGATGAACTTGAATTCTAAAAAAGTATCCTTAGGTTTTGTTGTTCCTGATAATATTTGAACGATGGACAGTTTTTGTCGGTAGGTGAGTGGTTGATGTTATAATTTTTTTTATATCTTTCATTTCCATATCTACAGTTGCAGCATTCTATTGTTACATAATAGTTCACAACATCGGATATCCGCATAATGGTATAACACTCACATGTAACAAGAAAAGTTCCGAAGCGTCGGGACCAAATAAAAAAACTTATGCTTGTGAGCTTACAGACAAACTTCCACACAGAAGTAGATTGTGAATATGTGTGTGAGGGAGACCGAGATATGGAAGATTTACCGGTAGTTTTATTGTGAGTAGGCCAGAATAATAATAATTGATATCTGGTAGAACAAACATTACGCCATCCCTGGTCAAAGTGGCATATTCGTAGCTCAGAAAGTCATGAAAACGAAACTTTTATGAATTGCATAATCTGGATATCGCCTATTTATCCATCTCTCCCTTATGTATAATGACATGAAACTAAATAGGATAAATCATATATATTTGGAATCAGAAATCTATAATTTCCACTGAAAATATATAGGGTGTCACATTTGAAACGAAACCTTAATCGGTAGCACTTTTCTGAGAATACTCAAACAAGATATTGTATGTAAAACTTTATATTAAATTCTTCAGCTCTTAAATGAAGCTTTTTTCTAAATAGTCTTACAAAAAAGTTAGATGGGGTCAATTTATAGCGGGCACCCTGTACGTCTGTCAAAACCCATCATTATAGAAAAGTGTAGACTCCAAAACTATTGAACTCACTCAGATATGCTAATCACTGAACAGTAATTGTAGAGTAGCCATAATAAACGTGACCCATCTAAGCAAATTTTGAATAACCTGAGAGCATATTTCATTTTGACCAGCGAAGTCAATAAGTTGCATTATTTATAGCCTTGCATAAGCGATTTTTCGACGCTCCTTAGACATTATCTATCTCATTATTTGATTATCGGAAACTTATTCTTGATTGATCATCAGTTTTAGAATATATCTATTTAACCAAACTAAGTAAACATTCAATATATTTGAATGAATGAATGAATCTTGAAATTAGAGGCATTCCGGCCACCATATGGAGCCAGTGCATAGGCCGCTTAAGCGGGCCCCTATGCACCTCTACAATCCTTAGATCACAAGCCTCGGTGGCATGGTGGCCATTTTCAACATTTACTTGCCTAACGTCAGTTCATTCTTCATTTTTAAATTAATTTGCTGCCAAATGTATTGATCTCCACTAATGTTTATTACCAATTTTATGCAAAATTTTAGAAAAAATTATAAAGTTCCAATTGACCGCTTACCTAGAAAAATTCTTTAAACTTCCCGACACTCAATCCGGATTTAGAAAAAATTATAGTACAACATCTACCCTACTTAATCTGCAAGACGATATTTTAAATGCCTTAGATGAGAAAATGGCACTAGCCTTAATTTCTATAGACTATTCGAAAGCCTTTGACAGCATCAATCATAAATTATTACTTGCTAAATTAAATTACATAGGTCTTGACAGTGTATCCCTTTCATTTTTCGACAATTACCTTCATCAAAGAACTCAGTGTGTTTTTCTCAATCAAGAAATGTCTCAAGTGACAATAATTCGCTCAGGCGTACCTCAGGGCTCTGTATTGGGGCCGCTTCTGTTCCTCATATATACGTTCGACTTAAGCAAAAGTATTGATAATTCTCATGTCCAGTCATTTGCAGACGATACGCAATTGCTTCATTATTTTAACCCAGATAATGTCAATAATACTACTCAAATTTTACAAAACGATGTTAATAAATTAATTAAATACTCTTTAGATCACAATCTACTTATTAATCCACAAAAATCTAAAATATTATTATTTTGCGCACAAAGAAAAACATACAATGTAACACAGCTCTTGAACATTCAGATAAATAACCAAATCTTGCAATTTTCTGATTCTGCAAAAATTCTTGGTGTTGTTTTTGATACAAAATTAAGGTTTATTGAACATGTTAAAAGTCTATCTCAGAAAACCTATCTACGGCTGCGCACTCTTATAGCAAACAGGTATTTACTAAATTTTAAGATGCGTAAAAAACTATGTGAAGCATTGGTCATATCTATACTAAATTATTGTAATATCGTATACTATACTTGTTTAGACAATTTCACTAAAAACGTTATTCAAGTTATTCAAAACAATTGTATACGATTCATTTTTTGCTTACGTAAATTTGATCATGTATCCCCGAAATATCCCGTTCTAAACTGGTTAAAAATTAATGACATGGTCAAGTATCACTATTCAGTTTTTGTTCACAAATTGCTGCTCACGTCTAAACCTTATCACTTGAAGGAAAAAATTTCATTTAATAATGATGTTCACTGTAGAACTCTCAGAGAAAATGATATTAGAATACCCCTGCATACGTCTACACTTTTTAAACGCAGTTTTTCTTACAATGTTGCTATTATTTATAATGACCTTCCTAAAGTATATAAAGAATTTTCATTACCTGTCTTTCGACAAAAAGTTAAAACATTATTACTCAACCCTCCAAACATATAATTTACGTAATCATTCATTTTTTTTATTCCATCCATTAATAATTTTTTGGTGCATTTGGGTTTGGAAAGTATCCCTTTTTCTCTGTTTTTTTAAACTTTACTTTCGATGTAATGAACCAAATCTGTTTGTGGATAGTGTATTCTTTTGGACATCTGCTAGAGACTATATGGTTAAGTGTAAGAGTAGCAGCATGCGAAACTTCGCCATATAAGTCTGACATTTGGCTATACTACATGTAATTGTGGATAAATAAAGACGTCTATTATTATTATTATTATTATTATTATTATTATTATGTATTAGTTTTGTTTAAGCTTCAAATCAATAAATCTTTAAAACTACTGAACTGAAGTACATTAATTTTATATCATTATAAAAGCAATTGAAAGACCTTTAAAATAAAGTATCACTCGACCCCCCAAGATTTTGGGGGTGGTGTCACCCCCGCTTAGGGGGCTGCACGTGCTAACGTGATTTTTTGCCAAACTTGTGTCCCCTCGAAAACAAAATCGACATATATCTTCCGCGAAAATATGTATAAGAGAACGGCAGTGGGTGACCAAAACGTCCTTAACACAACCACGTACCATCGGTAATTGCAAATGTGAATGAAAATGCCTTCTGCATACATAGATTAGTTAATAGATTCATCCGAAGATATCCCTGTTTTGTTCTCCGTATAAATTGAATGGTATTCTGCAAGGTGCAGTGCAGTGCATTGCTGGTGATGACCCGCCTCAAGATGAACAAGACCTTGGTATGTAATCTCTTTCCTATTCCTCTTTCTGTACTTTCGTGGAATTACATGGCACGAAAATGGGTGTGGAGTTGATCTTTTTCACCTGTCAATTACGAAATCGTGAGATTTAGGTACCTGGTGAACTAGTGCTCGGGAGAGTTCAAATATCGACACAGCGGCACATTTCAAAGTAGGGGGAACAGTAAATATCCATTTCCTTATTTTGTTCCATCATAGGCTTTCTTCTGAAGTACTGATATACAGGGTGTTCCTTAATGATATGCGAATATTTAAGGGTGTGAATCTACATGAAAAATTCATGTTAGTTTGCTTTATAAACTATGGTCCACAAATGTTTTCTTACAAAAACTCGGGGTGTTGGAGTTTTAGGACAAAAATGGAATTTAATTAATATTTCCAGAACCGCTTCAGATATTTCACTGATATTTCGTACGTATTAAAAGTTGATAAAGTTGCATATTTTTCAATGCAAAAATAATTTTTAGCTTTAACAGTGGCGTGCGTACGGGTATTGACCTAGATATTTTTGAAGAAAAAAATGGTACGCCAATGCTTTTTTGCCAAACAAAATTTATTTTTAAACTCCCCGCTCAATCCAAAATAAATGATCTCTCTTGAATTGTTTTCTTTTAATGCACCATTTTTGAGTGAAAAAATAAAAACCGTTCTATTGTCTGAGAAAATTAATGTAATAATTGAATAATGCAATTTAGCAATAAATATATAGTTGTTCTGGAATATGTCACTGGCTTTTGACAAGTCTCTGTTATTTAAATATATTCTCTGTGACATCTTTTTCATTATTTAGTTTTTATAATCTTGTTAATAATGGTGAGCAAGCCAGACAGATTTATCACCAGAGATATCTCGATCGTGCTTTGCCAGATAGTCTAACCATTTCTAATATTCATCGTTGTCTTGTTAAAACCGGTTCTGTCTGAAAAGGAACATCTGAAGGTGGACCTCTAAGTGTGATAACACCTGAAATTGAGGAAGCAGTGCTTCACGAAGTCGAAGAACATCCTGAAACGAGTACGATGAAGATCGCTAGATTTGCTAGATTTGCCATCAAATTGTTTCGAGAATTTTAGTGGATTTTTTGTTATATTTACCATATTTTAAGAGTAGAGCCATTACGTCCCATTGATTTTCCAAGGCGTGTGACCTTTTGTCAGTGGTATCTTCGAAAAATTACACAAAATCAGCAATTTTGAATCAATGATTCTGTTCACGGACGAAGCTAGTTTTTCTCGAAATTTCCACAATAATCGTTTGTGGGCAGAATAAAATCCCTATGCCGTAATCGAAACAAATTTCCAACACCAATTTTCGGTTAACGTATGTGCAGGAATTATTGGCAGCCACTTTATTGGCCCATTTTTCTTGCCGGGACGACTTGACGGACAGACTTACCTCAATTTTCTTCAACAACAGTTGCCTTTGCTGCCTGGTGATGTTCCGTTAGTAATAAGAAACAATATGTGATATACAGGGTGTCCCAGAAGTCGACGTCAAGCCCAAACCGGGTGATAGGCAAAGTCATAACAGCTATCAAAAAAATATTTAAAAAAATTTTATGTATGTGTTTTGAAAATTATAGGTCTTTGAAAAAGATATAGAAATTTCACACCCTACGGCAGTCTGTCAACTCTTGTTACTACAAATATTAACTTTTTTTGGATTTTATTTTTACAATGTAATGATGAATAATGCAACTTCAAACTGGTGTCTCAATCTTACTGCCAACTTTTCTCGTTTAGGAAAAATTGCCACTTATTTCCCAAGTATTCCAAAGTAAAACTTTGCTCAACTTTAACTGGCTGTACTGGAAACAAATGTACTACGAGAGTTTGGCAAGTAACCTTAAAAGTTGGCGCATTTAATAACGATTCCAAAATGGTATAACACTTAGAAGATTACTCGTTAACTTATGCACAATTTTTATTTGAACAAAAACTGATGAAAATTTTTCAAAATTTCCTAACTAAACAGCGATTATGAAAACGCACAAGGACCCTTAAGGATAACTGTTTGCACAACAGTGGGCGTCAAAATGCTGCTGATAATGATTTACCTTTACAGCAAATGCTCAAACTGTTTTCCTCCAGCCGCAATACACGCTCGACATCTTCTTAAAAAAGATCGGGTTATTAAACGAGCGAATCTACGGTTATTAACAAACTCAGCTGCTTCCAATAGTCTTTGCCGTAGCTCAGCTACATGTTGAATCGGCTTGAAATACACTTTTTCTTTTACAGTTCCGCAGTAAAAAAATCTATCTGCCTGGAAAGTTTTGATCGAGATATAGTACTCTCTCACTGAGAGTGCATAGTGCGCTGGACAGCCATCATGCTGAAACCACATGTCCCTGTAAATACTCAGTGGCACGTCCTCCAATAAATTTTGTACATGATTTTTCAAAAAATCCAAATAAACTTCAGCAGTCAAAGTCTCCGGGAACTCAAACGGACCGATTGTTTTACCATTTAAAATTCCTGTCCAATGGTTTATCTTGAAGCGATATTGAGATTTATCTTCTCTCATCAAATGTGGGTTTGCTACGTGCCAGTCGTGTAAGTTATGCAGGTTCATGTACCCAACTTTCTTAAATGTGGTCTCATCCGACCATAAAATTTTTTCAAAGAACTGTGGCTCTTTCCTGTGTCTTTCTAACATTGTGCGACAAAAAGCAACTCGGGGCTCATAATCCCGGGGCAGGAGAGGTTGAACACGCTGTATGTGGTATGGATAACAAGGACCCTTAAGGATAACTGTTTGCACAACAGTGGGCGTCAAAATGCTGCTGATGATGATTTACCTGCTTTTTGTCGCACAATGTTAGAAAGACACAGGAAACATCCACAGTTCTTTGACAAAATTTTATGGTCGGATGATACCACATTTAAGAAAGATGGGTACATGAACCTGCATAACTTACACGAGTGGCACGTAGCAAACCCACATTTGATGAGAGAAGATAAATCTCAATATCGCTTCAAGATAAAACATTAGACAGGAATTTTAAATGGTAAAATAATCGGTCCGTTTGAGTTCCCAGAGACTTTGACTGCTAAGGTTTATTTAGGTTTTTTGCAAAATCATTTAGAAAATTTATTGGAGGACGTGCCACTGAGTATTTACAGGGACATGTGGTTTCAGCATGATGGCTGCCCAGCGCACTATGCACTCTCAGTGAGAGAGTATCTCGATCAAAACTTTCCAGGCAGATGGATAGGGCGGTCTGGTACAACACCGTGGCCAGCCCGGTCACCAGATTTGAATCCGTTAGATTTTTTTTACTGGGGAACTGTAAAAGAAAAAGTGTATTTCAAGCCGATTAAAAATGTAGCTGAGCTACGGCAAAGACTATTGGTAGCAGCTGAGTTTGTTAATAACCGTGGATTCGCTCGTTTAATAACCCGATCTTTTTTAAGAAGATCTCGAGCGTGTATTGCGGCTGAAGGAAAACAGTTTGAGCATTTGCTGTAAAGGTAAATCATCATCAGCAGCATTTTGAATTGCACAAGTGCACAAGTAGCACATGTGTATGGTGTTGACTTTCGTAAGTCAATTGTTGTACTTCAAACCCGTTATTTGTCGTTGTTTACACCAAAAGGTACATCTCTTTTATTCCCTTTCTAAGAAGATTAAAACAAAAACAGCTAAAGCGAGTAGGTGGTTGTCATTCATTGTGCTTTTAAATCTTACTGTCCAAATGCGCTTATAAAGCCGAGTGCATGCACTGAAATTATGTACGAGTATCCTTGTCAAGTATACAGTTATACGTGGCCACCATTTCCTTTGTGTGCAATTGCACAACAAAACTCTTACAAGCCATCCAACTGTTCCTTGTGTGTAGCGGTCAATAAAGCTACTTGCCCGAAACAAAATACCAAATTGTATACAAAAAGAAACAACCGGCCGATAACGTCAATATATTGGCCTCTTAATATCGTTATCAGCCTATCCAGCAGTTTGATCACATCCATTGGGCGATGTCTGTGATGAATGCCAATGTCACCGGTTTTGACGTCTCTAGACTCCATTCGGTAAGAAACTCTGAAATATGATGTTCATGCTAACAAACCAAGATATAGAGGAGAAGATATTACGAAAACTAATCGATATATTTTTTTCGGAATATACTGAAAAACAATGGTTGGCGAAGGTTCAGGCTTACTCGGCTCTCAGAGACAGGCATTCAAATAATGTTTTTTTGACATTTAACTAACTTGAATTATTTATATAAGATACATGTCAAATGAAACATTAACGTTTACGTATGTGGTATTTGTGATTGACAAAACTGCTAGAGAATGAAGTTAGTCAGTTCTGCGAAAGGTTGGAAAATCTTGAAACTGGAGATACTACAGACCAAAATATGTGAATTCATCTAAACATACCTTGGTAAAAAAGTTGATAGTTTGCGAGATACGGGGTGGGGTGTCAAAGTTACAATTTTATTTTCTATTTTTTCTTATTGCTTGAGAAGGGTTTTAGATTTTGGCATAAAGCTCGGTATAGGGGGGTTTTCCAGTATGAAAAACAAGAATCCGTTATTTCTTAAGGACAAGCTTCTAGAGGGCGCCACTATTTAGGGTAATTAACTTATAACGTATGTTTAGGTCAATTCTCATATTTTGGTCTGTAGTATATATGTACAGCTTCAAGATATCCCAATCTTTCGCAGTATATGGATCACAATGTAAACTGTATGCACCTTGGTGTCATGCGATTGTGACTACATTTTTGATCGAATTCTCTCATAATGAGACACACTCTAAGAAATATGGGCAAAGTTGTAAATTACCCCGTTATCCTTTCGTTTTGGATGCTCTGTTCCCACTCATTCTAGGTGGTTTCAAGACATGCGCATTCACCAAATTTTAAACTGATAAAATCAAAAGAAATGGTGGAAGCACCTAGGTATTCAAACGCCCCTTATGCCTAATTCCGAATACGTAGAATGTCAAGGATCTAAAATAGAAGTGCAGGGACAAATACAGCTCTAAAACAAAAAAAGGGTGCAGCATATTTACGATGAATAGCAGTAGTCATGGGATAGCTTTGTCAGTTTGACAGCAGTTCTCATTCGGCTGTCAGATTAGACATTATGCTGATTAATGCCCCTACAATTGTAGGGCGCCTTTATGACCTCCTTGATTGTCATAGTTTTCTGCTTCTCCGTGTCAGAACTCTATTTTGAGGTTATGTCACAAACATCTATTTGCATCAAATTGTGCTTGCTTTTGAGTTATATCATGTTTTATCAGCCTCAAATTTCCTACAATTTAAAAAGAAAACATATCTTAACAATAGGAGAGCGCTGACGCTGACACGGGACAAGTATAATCTAGAAATTTTTGCAGGAGAGAAAGGAGGATGACAATCAAGGAGGCCATAAACCCGCCCTACAATTGTAGGGACGACTGACGATACGGGCCTAAAGTAACGAACTGTCAAAGCTATTCCACCGCTATTGCGATACAGCATTCAACCGCTAGATGCTGAACCACCTTATCTTACCTGAATGCACTAACTGTCAGTGGGAAGGTTTCACGTCTTATCAACGCTGTTGATCCAACAGCCTCTCAAGGATTTTTGTCCTGGTATATTTTTTCTTGATTCTGATATAAAAATAACGTGAATGTAAAGGTTTCTCGTCTCATCGCCCG
Organism: Acanthoscelides obtectus; assembly: GCA_963669975.1. Classification (NCBI taxonomy): domain Eukaryota; kingdom Metazoa; phylum Arthropoda; class Insecta; order Coleoptera; family Chrysomelidae; genus Acanthoscelides; species Acanthoscelides obtectus. Next base: position 23,874,842 of record CAVLJG010000010.1, on the reverse strand, counting down.
TTGATATCACCACTTCGCTCCAGGCATTCTGTTGCTGCATACTGTGTCCGTTCCTTTGAGGAGGATTTCTCCAAAATCGTTAAGGTTTATGTGAATGTTCTCATCGCACAGCTCTTTCAAGAATTTCTGGCGTTGGAGTTTTTCTTCCTGAGCATCTTATATCGCCGTATAGTAGTGCCAGGTCTCTGGGGAGTTGCTGGTACTGTAGCATATTGCATTTCTCTTTGAGGTACTTTTCCTGAGTTTTGATAAAGTTGAAGTGAATGCAAAGGATTCGTGTCTTATCTGTAGGCATTTTGCATTTTTGTCTGAGCGTTACTACATTAATGTACCTATATGAAAATCTTCCGCGTATTATCACCGTATAGTAGCGCCAGGTCTCTCAAGGGTTCCTGGTACTCCAGCACATAGCGTTTCTCTCCGAAGTATTTTTCCTGAGCCTTAATGAAGTCAGTGTGAAAGCAAGTGATTTGTGTCTTCTCGCCCGTTGGTACCATCAACTTCCTCAAAAATATTTGGTACTCTAGATAAGTTTTTTCTGTTATTTTTTCGGAGGTTTTCGGAAGTTTTTGATACACTCATTGAGCACGTTCCAATGTAAAGCGGTTCAGCAGAAGAGCGCTTTTGTGTTGAATACCATTAGCCATGTGACATCTTTGTCAGCTGGTCACTTGGCGGTCAGATACGGTATTTTATTGGTTAAATTATGCGAACTGTCAAAGCATCAAAGCCCTGCAGCGCTGAACCTCTTTACGTTGACTGAATGCACAGTTGCACACACTGCGAATAAACAGGTTTCTCGTCTCATCGCTCGTTGATATCACTCCCGACTTTCTGTAGCTGCATACTGCCTCCTTTCATCTGGGAAATCCCAATGTAACGAGCTCCCTCAAGCAATTCTGGCATTGTATATTATATTTTGCTAAGCCTGTAATTACCCAAAAGTATGTGAATGGAATGGTTTTCGCTTTAACGCTCTTTAATATTACCATCTCATTTCTCATACCACACTCTCTGTTGCACATGATACCCAAGTACCTTCCCGCTAGGTGCTCGATCACAGCACCACACAGCGGATGTCGTACAGCCATATTTGTACTTGACAAATCATCATTTTCTTATCAAACACAAATAATAAAGATGTAGCAGGGTGTTATAGGTTTAAAATATTAAAAATGAATATTTTGATAATATATAGTAGAAAACACCAACATTATCACTCCCTAATCAGATTTGCAGCATAAAAACAACACATGTTGCAATCACAGCATATCAACCTATATTCATTTCAATGCAAAATAAGTCTGCAACTGGTAATATTTCTCCACATTTTTCTTGATTTATGAAATTTCCGCTCCAGCCTTTAACGAACAACTCAAAGCTTTTTCTCTTTCCTTTATTCTTTTCCGCTGTAGATAATAGATTATCGCGATTTCTTCTAATTCCATCATAAAACGACAAAATACTTACTCGAACCTCACTTGAAAAATGAATTAAGCTATATTTGTAGTAGTGGATGATTCCATAATGTAATGCTTAAAAATTGCTTTTTCTTAGATGATACTGTCAGTTCTGCTCGCCAGAACGATGGGACAAGGACGCTTTAGAGCTATTGTACCTAAAGCAGTGCCTAGAGTTGCGCCCAGAGCTGCGTTTGAACCACAATCTCCAGGACGTGAGGTGAGGATTGTTAGCCAGGCAGCTGATGTCGACATAGATGGATCCTACAGATGGAGGTGATTTTTTGTATGATAGTAAATATCTTACCCAAATAGAATAGAATGATCTGTAGTAACAACATTGACTATCCTATTTTAGCTACTATAAATATGAACACATTGTGTATTGTCCTTTTTTTAAATGTAACACGTTTTTGTCATGTCTAAAAAGGAAATGGATCATTTTGTAAAACACGTTGAACCTAAATTTATACAAACTGCAATATTGAAAGATGTATCTGAAATTGATAATATAATTCCTAGTGAAACGGATAGCTTAAGCTTACTTCATCTCATTATTAGGAGTAGCTGTAAAAACCTAGACAGTTTAAAACTACATTTGGAGGAAATAAAACACAAATTTGACATAATCATATTATCAGAAACGTGACGAATTGAGGATGCATCTCTGTTTGGCATTGACGGCTACGCTAACTTTTATAATGAAGGTGATATCAACAAGAATGATGGCTTATTTGAACTACATTGTCGCGACCACATTATATCACTTGATAACAATCTTAAACTTTTAGAGATGGATCTCAAATTTGATAACAAAAAACTTAAAATGACGATTTATAGACCTCCCAGTACATGGCCACACGAGTTCATAGAATGTCTCGACATTACCTATCCAGAATTAGTAGCACGTGTGTGCATGTGCTGGTTGGCGATATAAATATATACCTGTATATATCAAAGGTAATAGTAACTTATCAAGCAAATATGTTAGTATGTTGAGTAGTCATGGATTTCTATCTTATATAAATGATTTTACTAGAGTACAGGGACAAGCTAATTCCTATATAGATCCCATCTTTGTTCGACATTCATTGCCTACTGACAACTATATTCCAGCTGTCATCCACTCTGATATAACCGATCATTTCTCAGTGTTACTCCAATTACGCACTCAAAATAAGCAACATGACTGCCATAACATGCTATATAAAATACATTGTACTGATAGAGATAAATTATTCAACAATGTCAGAGCCGAAAATTGGCTGATTGTTTATGTTGCAGACACGATAGATGCAGCGGCCGAAATATTAGTGGAAACTATTAAAAATATTGTAGACAGAAGTACAAAAATGTTCAGAATTAAAAGCAAGATCCAAAAAAGAACGCCACGGATCACAGGCGGATTAATCAAATTCATAGAGGAAAGAAACAAATTATACACAGAGCTCAAAAATAACCCAACCGAAGAGAAAAAAACAAACTACAACAACTACAGAAACAAACTTGGAGATTTAGTTGATGCAGCGAAGAGAAACTACTACCAAAAAGAGCTGGAAAATAACAGATCTAATCCAACTAAGTTGTGGAGGTCCCTGAACAAATTGATAGGAGGCAACAATCAAATCGGAATACATGGAATAAAACTAGATGATGACAATAAAAGCTCTGACAGAAAAATGATAGCAAATAGGTTTGCCGATTATTATGCACATGTAGGTGAGACTCTCGCAGATAAGCTAATTGAAGATATAGACACTAATACAAATTTCCCACAGCACTCTCGACAAAACTCATTCTTTCTTTATGATACAGATGATGAAGAAATAATTGAAACAATAAATTCTTTAAAAAACAAGTCCCCGGGCTTGGACACAATCCGGCCTCAGCACCTTAAAATCATATCATCTGAAATAGCCCCACCTTTAAAATATATTTTTCATAAAATATTCCAGAGTGGATATTTCCCAGCTATATTCAAAACTGCAATAATAACACCCATATACAAAACTGGGGGAAGGTCGGAAGTAACTAACTACCGACCTATATCGTTAATATCTTCGTTAGCTAAAATTTTTGAAAAGATTCTGAAAAAACGTATGATAGCTTACTTAGATAAATACAAAACAATATATAATAAACAATTTGGATTTAGACAAGGGAAGTCAACAGATGATGCAATACTTGATCTTATGACTAAGGTTTCCAGTAATATAAACTGAAAGGACCCAACTCTATGTGTCTTTGTCGACCTATAGAAGGCATTCGATACAGTTAGCCACAACCAACTCCTCGCGGTTTTAGAAAGAGTAGGCTTTAGTGACATTGCATAGTCATTAATGAAATCCTACCTATCAAATAGGACGCATTATGTGAAGATTAATGATACTTTGAGTGATGGCAGAACAGCGAAGTTTGGAATACCACAAGGAACTGTATTGGCACCGATATTATTTAATATTTACGTTAACGAACTATACTAAGTGACATAAATCCGAACACCCAGTTTAAATGGTTTTATTTTAATAAAATTTTGTATAAGTACTTAATGAAGCATAATAAGTAAATGATAAAAATTTCAAAATGATTGCACTGCTTTAAAGCCCTTTAATAATGTGTGGATGCACCCTGATGTGCTACGCATTCTCCAACGCGCCTAGGCATGCTTCTGATCAGGTGGTCAATGACCTACTGTGGTATCTCATTCCAGGCAACCACCGACTCCTCTCGAAGTGCTTCTAGAGTCTGAGGAGGACGTTGCAAATTGAGCAATCTCCTACCCATCATATCCCACACGTGCTCAATTGGGGATAAGTCGGGAGATCTTGGTGGCCATGGTAACAATGTGACATCATTATGTTGAAAGAAGTCTATTGTGACTCTTGCAACATGTGGTCGGGCATTATCTTGTTGGAAAGTTGGATCTGCCAGGGTGTCAAGATAGGGTAAAAGATGGGGTTCTAGAACTTCGTGGATATAACGCTGCGCGTTCATGTTACCTCTGATGAAGATTAAAGGTACCATAAGCTATAGCACCCCTAACCATAACTCCAACAGTGTGATGAACATGTCTTTCAACAAAAAACTGTGGATTCCTCCTTTCACCACGTCGCCTTCTAACCCTGGCACGACCATCGTGCATGCCTAAACAAAATCGAGACTCGTCACTAAAGACAATACTGTTCCATTCCTGATCCCAGAGTGACCGTTGTCTGCACCACTCAAGGCGATTACGTCGGTGTTCTCGAGTTAAAGGGAGGACCCAGTGTGGCCGGTATGAAAACAAGCCAAAACTTCTCATTCGTCGGTAAACACTTCGCATGCCAATAGGTCTTCCGTGTTCTGTAAACCATTCATTTTCAATCGACCTGGTAGTGGAGAAACGGTCCCTTAAGGCCAATGATCTTAGGCGGCGATCTTCACGGTCTGTTGTTCTACGGCGGCGTCCAGTGCCCCTTGCTCTTTGCGTACGGCCTTCTCGATGCCATGCCTGACAACACCTAACCACAGTGTCTACACTTCTTTGCACTCTAACTGCAATTGCCCGAAAAGAAAGTCCAGCTTCCCGAAGTCCCACTATACAGCCCCTATCAAACTCACTAAGTTGACGAAATTGTACAGGTCTCCGTACTCGTAACCGATCGTAAAGGATGTCAAGAACCAAAATCCGCCAACGTCGATTCTTTACTGCGGCTGAAATATTCATTTTTGGAGCGTTAGTGAATTAAAAAAAAGCAGTATAAAAACCGGAATGTCCAACTGATAAGGCTGAACATTTTTTCACTTGTTATTTACAGTAAGATAAACACATTCACCAACTTTTATTAAAATAAAACCATTTAAACTGGGTGTTCGGATTTATATGTCACTTAGTATATATTTACTAGAACATCGAGGAAAAATCATAAGTTTTGCTGACGACACGGCCATCATATTATATAGTTCTCAAAACTGGGACAACGTCAAACCTCTAACAGAAACAGAATTTTGCAAGAATATCAAATGGTTCAACTACTTTTAACCGTAAATTACAACAAAAATTGTTACATCCCATTTTCATCCTGTGAACGATATATGCCCAAATATTCAAATTTAAACATTGAGCTGAAAAACAACCAAAACGAACAATTGTAACTAATTTCTTCGCGCAGTGTTAAATATCTGGGAGTGTACCTAGATTCTACCCTTAAATGGAACACGCACATGCATTTCGTATCTTATGAAATACTATGACTTCCATCAAATGAAAGTATGTATTCTATTATTCACTAGTTGAGAGCCATTTGAGGTATGGTGTGATCTCGTGAGGAGCAGCGTGTAAGACACACATGAAAAATCTTGAGACAATACAAAAGTACATTCTAAAGGTAATATATAGTAAGCCAAGAACATACCAAACAGAACAGTTATATACCGAAATTGCAGTGCATGATATTCGACAACTATACTTCATCCAGACCATCATGAAGCAGCACCAACTGAAATATAAGTTACGCCAAACTGAGCATGACTATGATATCGGCCATAAAGTAAGAGCATGTTTACCAAAGCTTCATGTCAATGTCATGCAGAGATCCTTCCAATACCTAGGACCAAAGCTTTATAATAGTTTGCCTATTATCTTAAAACAGTATAACTCTATGCAGTTTAAAAAAGAACAAAAAAGTGGAATAATGAAATACCTCGCCTCAGCTAATTCTTTCAAATACATATAAATCGATTCAAACTTTTTTTATAAAACTGTCAAGGAATTCTTTTAAAAGTTCTTAGTATATACATAAGGTTAAGTATATTAACTTCCTAATTGACTATTGTACCTATAATGACAATTATACTGATATAGACTGAATATTGGATAGACATCTCACCACGCACAGGCTTTGCCTTCTATGGGTATTTCAAATTTATTTGGATGTATTTTATTTCGCCTGGAACATTTGTAATTGCACTGAAAGCAAACAAATATTATTATTATAACTTGCCCGATTTAATTGGGTGACACTCAAATTGTGATTAATGATTTAAGCATACCTAGTTATGTAGAAATGATGGCAGCACCACTACATGTTTATTTTATTTTATTTATGTACTATGTTAATGATACCGCTGTACTTATAAGACATCCTCCACCTGATTGCTACTTCTGTTCCATATAGTAAGGATTCATTTGAATGCTAGATGCTTCCTTACAACAATCTATTTATAAATATTAGGATTTGAAGATAGAACGGTATTAGCACGTTAAATAGTTATTTAAGGAAGGAGATTAGCCTTTTATACTTGGCGTCACGGAAATTTCAGTAGGGCCATCAAAGACAAAATCAATCAATTCGACAGCTTCCAGATGTTCAAAATGACGTAGATAGCGTCTTTGCTCACAGCATCTCATTTTCGTCAACGTGGCTGCTTATCAGAAAGCTTTTTTTAAGATAACACATGCCATACGGTTCATGAATTTGGGTCCTTAGAGAAAGAGCATATTAGATTTTCTCAGAACTTTCAAATAAAGAATAGGTAAAACTCTACTTTTTCACCACTCGATTCACCTGATGCTTTACCCATCAAAGATAGGGAGAGTGTAAAGAAAAGCTATTCAATTGACCCTAGCACTACCTACTACCTCAGTAACATAACTGAACCTTTGAATTTCATTTCAGTTTTGAAGCTGACAACGGCATATCCGCTCAGGAGCAAGGCCAACTGAAAAACGCCAATGCCCAAGACTCAGCGGGTGAAGCCCAGGGCCAATTCCAATATACTTCACCAGACGGCACCCCAGTGCAGATCTCCTACATCGCCAATGAAAATGGCTTTCAACCTCAAGGAGCCCATTTGCCGGTACCTCCGCCAATACCCATCGAGATACAGAGAGCGCTAGAATGGAATGCAGCTCATCCAGAGGAGGATAACGCTGGTGGTGGAGGAGGAAGAAGACTGTGAAGAGTGAATATTGATTATTATTTGTCGTTATTTGTATAAGAACTGCCAATAAAATGTTGTGTGATATAAAGGCTTCTATACAAAATATATAGGGTTCCAGAAGATGTTGTAAAGGCTTCTATACAAAATATATAGGGTTCCAGAAGATGTTGTCAGAACAATTCAAGAATGCATCCTGCGCATTGGGATATAGAGAAAAGCCTATATGAACATGAGCCCAGAAATTATCCGTCTTCATGACGCCATATCTTCATCCTTTAACGAAATTAGGTCTTATTTCAAGGAGACAATGTTTTTTATTGAAAAGTATCACATTGATTTCTTCGTTTTGTTTGTTACAAAAAACTGACAGCTCAATTTTTTATAACCATGAAAAGCTTATTGCACCGGATAACTAATATCTTTCTAGTTGTAGTTTTCCCCTGGGTAAATAAAGAATGTGTGCATTCATGAAAATATCTTTTGCTTTACTAGAAACAGAATTATCTATTATCTACCATTGAATCCTCTATTTATTTTAAATATTTGTAATAATGATTGCTCACTACAAGACAATACAAAGTCTACTTTATAATTGTAAACTTTATTGATTGTATTATGTTGAGAGCTTGAAGGTCCTAGGCTACGATGAATTGGAGTATTTGGAAATCAGTGGGAAACGAATGATGTGTCGATGTACGTAGCATCTTCTGCCGTAGTCGGACTCTATCACGTAGCGACAGCGTCTTTCTCCTATGATTTAGAGATTGTATGTGTTTTGATTGGACAGTGTTGCGGAACGTCCAGAATGTGGTCAGTAGTAGTGACAAAAGAAGACAGAAGCTCCGCGGTCTTTTCAATTTGATATAATATTTAGTACCACCACAAATTTCTCGAATTTGCTTTCAAATTGGAGCACAGAATCATGTCTCTTGGTCCATACTATGAATTTGATATCCGTCTAGTTTTCTTTTTAATACTGTATTTCTTTTAGCGGATGCTTTGAAGAACGCAATTACTTCCTTCATTATACCTACAGTATTGCTTACTGCATGGGCTTTTTAGAGCATTTGGCAAACATTTTTGCAATTCTATTACCCCTTTACCCACCGTGGGAGCGCCAGTGAGTGCGGGTGATGAGAAATGTCCAGGCATACATTAATGTTGCAGGTTATTTCTGAGTGGTAAACAGATAATAAAGGATAGGTGAATTACTGCAAGTCAAGCTGGGCGGTTGTCGCGGCGGGCGGATAAATTCTTGCATGGGGTGACACGCCGCTTTGCGGTATAACAATCTGGTGTACAATTAACAAATTAATACATTTCATGTCTGACTGCATATTTTTTTGTTTTAAGAGTAGCTTTGGTGCTCGTTTATTGAAACTGATCGAATTGGTTAGCCAGTAATTTTCATGTGGCTTATACATTTAGTGGGTCAGAAAGAGACATCAGGATTTTTTCTTAGCACTTTTATTTGGATAGTTACGGGCTTCGTACCTGGAATTGGGATTCTTTGAAAATCAATGCCATGCAATAATAATAATAATAATAATAATAATAATAATAGTAATAATAATAATAATAATAATAATAATAATAATAATATTTATTTACTCAATGTGCAAGGAGAACAAACAACATCAGTAAAGTAAAGTAAATGTAGAATCAAAACAGGTCCAATAGAAGTCATTCCCTGTACATGGACCAATAATTTGAATTTGCAACTGTAGAATGCAAATAATGAAAGAGGGCAAAAACTAGTCACAGTAGATTATGAATTTACTTGATGTTCGTATTTATGAGTTTATGAATTTCCGTCCTAGATATAGAATGTAGCCACTTTTTCAAATTTATTTTGAAATTATTTCCGAAACGTAAGTCTTTTAAACCCTTTTGTGTAATTTCATTAAATGTTGGCGCTAAATAGAGATATGCAAGACCGTTGCATTGTAGATTTATGCGGCTGAGGAACTGCCACGAATTTTGCATCCTGTGTAATGATTATGTTTAATTTTTTGGTCGGTGTTGACAAATTGATGGTAATGGCTGATACTATGTAAGAAATAAAGCTGTCTTATATCATAGATTTGTACATCTGTGTATAATTTGTGAGATAAAGTTTGGGTATTTTAAACATCATTTTTTGAATACTGTCTTGAAAAATATCTAAATTATTGATATGAACATGCTGATGCCCATGCTAATATACCATACGTGAGATGAGGTTCAATCAGTGTATGGTATGATGTCTGTCAGTATATTCGCAAGGTATTTTGTACGATACAAATCTAACTTTCATTAAAATATAATTGAAATATATGTCTCAACGTAAGTGAAAATCCTAGACTATTCCAAGATATTTTATGTTTGACACTCTATTAATTTGCATATTTTGATCTTCAATGATAAAGGAGAAATTTGTGTAATTTGGAAGATGTCAACCACCGAATAATTTGGAAAAATGATTTTCAATTACATTTTTTAGATCTGACCACTCAGTGCCTTCAAATAATATTACAGTATCATCTGCAAAGCTAGTTATTTTGCCAACACGATTAATTTGGAAAATATCATTTAAATATATATTGAATAACAGTGGCCCTAAGACTGTTCCTTGTGAGACACCACACTTAATATACATTTCTTTGCTAAAGGATCTTGATATCTCGACAAATTGTGAACGATTTGATAGATAATTTTCGATCAGTGAGTACGCGTTTCCTCTGAAACCAGTTCTCTCCAATAATAATAATATTTCATTCGCCAGAATACAAAAAATGGGCAAATAAATATGAAAAAACCTCAGAAGGCATCGCCTGCGTGTGGTTTATATCTTAATAACTAACAATCAATCATATATGTATATAACAATTATTGTTAAATCTAAAAGCTATTAATGTAATTGGAATTTTGTAGTTTTAGTTTTCTATATAATTATGTATAGTCATTCGCTGCACATTACTAACCCAGTCTTTCAATTTTCTTCTAAATTTCTTTCCAAAATTAAGTATCTTTATTTCGTTTGGTGCTATATTATATAATTTAGCTACTTAGAATTTAAATGATTTTTTGAATAATGTTTTGTGTGGTCTTTGGATATTAGATGAGCCTATTCGAAATCGTGTGTTATGCTCGTGTTTATAGGATTTTTTCCTTTTATTACAATACTTATGGTATAAGGTGGTGGCATGTGAGAAATAAAGTTGTCTTGTATCAAGTATCCCTGTTTCTTGATATAAGCTGTTCGTTGGATATAATCTTGGCTTATGGAAAATGGCTTTCAAAACAGTTTTTTGTGCTATATTCAGGTCAGAAATATATGTCCTGCAGGCGGCACCCCAGGCTGTGATGCCGTATATTATATGGGTTTCAACTAAGGCATGGTATAGGATTCGCAGATAACTTTCTGTAAGAATGTTAGCAAGCATTTTGAGTTTATAGGCAACATTTCTAATTTTTTTGATAACATATTTAATATGGTTATCCCACCTTAGATGTGAGTCTATAAATATTCCAAGATATTTCAAAGTGTTAACTCTATCGATTTTGGTCTTTTGTCCATGATAATTAACGGAAATTTGTTCGAAGGTAGGTAAAAATTTTGAATAGGATGTAAATACAATAAATTTTGTTTTTTTGAAGTTAACTGTTAAAATTTTAGTTTCAAACCAGTCAATGATCCTTATAAAATCCTTCTCAACTATTTGCTTCAGTGTGCTTCAGTCATCAATGCTTCTAATAATAATTTGTGATTTACTGTGTCGAAAGCTTTCTCTAAATCAACAAAAATGCAGATAGAAGGGATATTGTTATCAATGGTTTGATGTATTTGATTCACAATTTTAACTGTTGCGTCCGATGTAAATCCATCTTGATTTATAATATAGCTTTTTATTTTCTGCACGGAACTGATTTTTGGGCTAGAGATTTTTGGAAAAAGACCTGTTCCCTCTCATAACGCTGCAGGCAAAAAAATGTAATGAGAACGATCATCTGTTTGTTATAATGGCGAAATCTCAAATTTGAGCTGAGTAATTACCCCAACACCACCAAAAGGTGGGTATAAAAATATGCGCGCCTATTTTCGTTGATGCGATTAATTGTATAATATGTACTTATTTAACTGTCAGAGCAAAAAGCCTGGATAGCTATCTGTTGCACCATTAGTCAATGTCAATCTAAAGTTGTGGGCACTCTGGTACATGTGGGAAAAGCTGTAGAAGGCACAGAGAGTGTATCATGCATTCCGTGATTGATAACTCTAATAATTCAGAAAAAATCCAACGGGGCTTCCGGTTAACCAGAATGTGATCAGGAAAACTTAAGTGCAGCTTCAGCGCGTTGAAATAAAAAGATGATACGGAGTGTTCAGACTTTATGTTTAGCGACAAATTGTGCGCCACTGATGTTTCGAAAAATAGTTTTGCTTTCTCAAAGTCGTTCTAAAACTAAGCTTAAACAGTATGTCTTGAGCTTTCCGTGGTGTTTGTTAAACACGTGTCAATTTTTGTCAATAACTGTATTTTGGCTAATCAATTAGTTATTTCGAAACTGGAAAGCTCAAAAGTGCAACTGATGGCCAGAATCTATTCGACTGACTAGCATGAACGCGACTAATATGTAAAAGCGCTGCCAAGCGGATCCCAACGAAACCTTGTTAATCCAATATTAGAACTGCATAAGGTTAGAAGAGCTGGGAAAAATCTCCTCTTGAAGATTATTCCACAATCTCGACATACTAGGGACAAAGGAGTGGTCGTATCGGCCAGTTCCGGATGTGCGAGGTTCGTCATAGTTATGACGGGAGGCAGAAGTGAAGGCAGACACATCGCGCGGAGGCATCATGAGGAGTAAAGCCCATAGGGTTATAAGACTGTCTGTTACAGAAGAGTCAGCGTTCAGTCGGACAGCCCTCCCCTAAACAGCATCGAGAGTGAATAATGTAGTCGAGGCGGTAGCGCCCCAAACATGTGAGCAGTACCCGAGGCTAGGTCTCATCTGGGCCTTGTGCACAGTAAGGGAGTTATTTGAAGAAAAGTACTTATTAAGCTAAACAAATAGCTTTTTTCGAGAAGCTGCCGCCATTGACGAGATGTCTTCGTGCCAGAAATGAACGGCTCTTTGGCAGAACTCGGTCATACGGCAAAACCGGATGAACGCTAGGACGCTTTTTGTTCGTTAAGGTACAGTCCTACGTTTTGGAAGCAGTAAGCATCCCACAAACCGGCGCGAAATATTCGCTTTGGCTGCGAAAATTTCGCGGCGATGAATTCACGATCAGATAAAAACGCGGCGGTTTACGGGCAGTCTCAGACTTGTGCGAAGCGAATGCGATTGTTCCAGCGTTTTTATCGCGGCGTATTTCAGTTCGCCTTTGACCGCGTTTTTGACGCCGTTCTTCAAAAATTCGCAATGGCAAAAACGGAATTATTGATAGAAATAGTGAAAAAGTATCCTTGTTTGTATGATTTGTCGAACGATGAATACAGGAATGTGAGAAAGAAAGACAAGATTTGGATGGAAATAGGAAAAGAATTAAATACAAATGGTATGTACCTAATATTTTTTATTAACTTGTTAAATAATTTACAGTCTACACAAATGTGAAAACGAACATTCTATATATTGGGCATAGGCATATCAGAATTAAAATAATTTACGAATTTGTCACGAGTAGAAAATGCTAGCCTTGCTGCCCGCCGAGGATCATTTGCTATATTAGTAAAAGCTCCAAGCACGGGTTCTGGGGGATCTAAGAATTGAAAATATCTGTCATCGCCACTTTTACTTCGTAAAAAATTGTGTAAAACGTACGTACAATTAGAATAGCAGTATCTACTTTAGTTTCTAATGGCCTGTAAAATATTCGCCATTTTTGAGACAAAATACCAAACGCATTTTCCACGACCCTTCTAGCTCGACAAAGTCTTACATTGTATTTCTCTTTTCTGACGTCTGTTAAAGTCTGCTTATAAGGAAATGGTCTCATAAGGTATGGTTTTAAAGCAAATGCTTCATCACCAATTAAGACGTACGAGCAGATTTCATTTGCCCAGGGAGAAATCTAGGTGCAGGAACACTAATTAAATTTTGTTCAAATCGTTTTCCCATGTTTGAGGTTTCGAAAATACCCCCATCACTATTTTTCCGAAACCACCAATATCAACGCATATAAATTTATAGTCCGGGCCAACAATGGCCATAAGTACTATTGAATATTTATGTAAATAGCACCAGTAATTGGAGCCACTGTTGTTAAGTCTCTTGATTGTTACATGTTTACCGTCCACGCTGCCAATGCAATTGGGAAATCCCCACCTATTTTCAAATTCTTCAGCACATTTTTTCATATATTCTCTGTTGGTTCTGGTAAATATATACCGCTTCACAGACTTCGGTACGATTGCACTCACTGTTGTAAAGCCAACTAGAAAGCTATGCCCAATGGTATAGAAGGTGTCACCAGTGGCAAGGAATCTATAAAAAAATCGTTTTTAGGTGATGAAGTAAAAAAAAGGTGGAAGAATATCAGAGTCACATTTGCAAAATATATAAAATCTACCAAACCAAAGACCGGCCAAGCAGTGGGCAACATAAAAAAATGGCAGTGGGCTGACTACATGGAATTTTTCCGTCCTTTTTTGGCATTTGCCAAACGTCGTCTAATGTGAAAGATATTGACGTCATACATTATGAGACTGTCGAATTTAACTCAAATATATATCAGGAAAGGACTGGAAATGTAGAAACCGAAAATTTGGAAGACCGCGGCCATGGAGAAGATGAAAATGCTGATGTAGATGCAGAAGATGCACAGAACGCCTCGGCAACACAGACAGCACCACCTTCTTCATTGAACACTACAGCAGTGACTACTCCAGGGCACACCTTTCCGCAGACTGCAACTACACCAAAAATAAAACGAGCAGAAAACGCTATGAACCACCATCTTCGTCTGTACAACAGCTCATTAATTATTTGAAGGTAAAAAACCTAAAAAAGAGAACGAGGCCATTGATTCACTTTTCTTGGCACATGCACAGACTGTGAAAACACTTCCCTTAAAGCGTCAAGCCCGAATAAAACTAAAAATAGCCGAATTAATAGCGCACGAAAATTTGAACATATTGAAGAAATGTCTTCAGCGTCTACCCAGAATTCTGCAAGTATGTATGATAGTAGTATGTCGTCCTTCCCAAGCGGCACTGGGTTTACTCCAATAATATACCCAACAGAGGAGGCAAATTCTGCCTCGAATTATTAGCAACATTTAATCCTAGTGGCAACATGTAGTCCAATTATTACAATAAAATATTTATTTCACGATCCCTGAAGTTTTCGTATTCGATAAGCCTACTAATTTAATACATATAATTTTTTGACCTGAGTGTAATAGCAAGTCGTTCTTCTGGCGAAATAGCTTCACGATAATTGTGTCAGATTTCGTATTTCATCTTTCACCAAGTTCAATATTTCATCGAAACACTCTGGAGTCATTCTAAAATATACGTAAAAGCGCTGTTCATCCAGCCGAAGTTGTGGCATCAAGGTATGGTATTCCCCAAATTTATTTCGTTCCAAGTTAATATCATGTACCCACTTCCTTCGTTTCCTAAACAAAATTGAAAATATTTGTTTTATGCACTTCGTTAAACTTAATACATACCCAACTATCAAATGGCGTTAAATAAACATAACTTACCGTGCATTTTGTTCCTCTTCTAAAGCAAGAAATAGAAGTGCCTCCTCTTCTTCTGAAGACGAGCTCATTGCAAAAGGCAAAAATAAAATGTACGCAACCTGTCGAAACCTTCACGTTCGCGGAGCGAATAAGACGCTTTGGTATGAATAAACAGGCGAAACAGATTGCGAATTTCGCTCTGAATTTCGTTGCGAATACTTCGCCGCGATTATTTCGCGCCGGTTTGTGGGATGCTTTAAGCTGTAGTACAAGATTGTTGCATCTCCAAGCAGTGATAACCTCCAGGTCCTGTGTTAGAGAGGAGTTGCTACCATTCTTCATTTTTCCAGCTCACCCGAGAGATCGACTTGTCGCTCTGAATTCCATGCATGCAGAGTGCTGTCATCAGCAAAGCAGTGAATTTGATTAATTGTAATATGCCATGTGATAATACATTTACGTTTACTAAAACTCATCTCAATCTGTCTTTGAAAGTGAAATAACAAATACACCTCGTATAATGAAAACGAAACATTTCCGGACCTATCTCCTACGTTTTGACTTTACGGTTCAAATCCACCCGGACAGAATTTTTCTGGCAAGATTATCTAACATCGCTAAGTATTTGCGGCTAATCTTTGGAAAATGCACACTAAAACGGACGTATATGGCAATGTAAATGAATCTCATCGATTGGTGGTTTTTTGAATAATAATTAATTGCATAGCCAACTAACATCACGATTAGTTAATCGTTTATGACTAGGACGAATAAAAATGCATTCCAAACTCCAAAGAAAGTATCGTCAGCGTTTTCAAGGCTTCTGAAAGACCATATCGTTACTCTGCATCTTCCCTTGTATATAAATGAATGGGAGAGGAATGCTCGGATATGTATAATGCTATACAAATGTATAAAGATTGTATCAGTCCACTGGATGTTCTTTAGCACTGCTTTGACGTTATCTCGGTGCATTTAGTACTGCATAATTTATTATGCCACGAGCGTTTCAAGGAAGACGATGCCATTACCTTGACCTAGAAGTTTATAGGGTGAATTTCAAGAAGAGGATTAGGACAAATTTGGTAAAACATTTATACACCAAGATGGTGTGCGTTACAGGATAGTTTTTATCATAAAGATCGTAAAATATATAGTGTTCAAAAATGTAAGGTCTGTCACTCGAATCAGTGATATACAAAGCAGTAGGTACGTACCAGGTGCTGATAATAAACTGTCCCATATAGCTTCCCTACCTAGAGAAAATCACTGCAATAGAAAACGATCTTTTATGAATAATAATTTGAAGCATTTTGTACCTATAGTTTGATGACGATATAATGTCAACAACGACACTATATATCTCAAAATAAGCACGGATATCTAGAATTTCACAAAAAAGAATGTATATTCGCATTTTACAACATAAATATATGGTAAGTGGAGAGGTTCTTCATCAATAGATACAAATCACGGGTGTCCAGCGGTAAAGTTCACTTTTTGATTTAAGGAAAAAATACAAACTTAACGAAAAGAAAATATTTATTACTATCAACATATTCTTAAACTCGGCGGGTTTTATTTCTTAAGTATCATTCCGACCAAATGTTTGCGATACCGTAGGATACACTCTTCTAATCGCGCGCGCAAATTCTGAAACACTGTTGTCTTTGAGCTCCTCTAGTGCTCGTGAATTATTGGAGTACACCTTTGACTTTAGATAACCCCACAAAAAGTAATCGCATGGCGTGAGGTCGGGTGACCTTGGATTCCAGTGAATGTCTAAAAACTTCGATATAACCTTTTGAAGGAAAAGTGCTTTCACCGTGTCCATCGTTTCTCTGGAAGTATGGACAGTGGTCACATCCTGTTGGAACCATGTGTTTTTGCTATATCGACATTCTGTTCTTACAACAGGAGCAAAAAAGGGTGTCAAACGTGTCCTTGTATCGCTTGAAATTGACTGTCAATGCATGACCGTATTCATCTTCAAAGAAATACGGCCCAATAATACCGCTAGAAGATATGGCGCACCAAACAGTCACCTTTGGACCATGTAGCTGCTACTGATGTTTCTCTTTTGG
>CAVLJG010000010.1:23814776-23857198 GCA_963669975.1 Acanthoscelides obtectus | reverse complement strand
TTCTTGATTCTGATATAAAAATAACGTGAATGTAAAGGTTTCTCGTCTCATCGCCCGTTGATATCACCACTTCGCTCCAGGCATTCTGTTGCTGCATACTGTGTCCGTTCCTTTGAGGAGGATTTCTCCAAAATCGTTAAGGTTTATGTGAATGTTCTCATCGCACAGCTCTTTCAAGAATTTCTGGCGTTGGAGTTTTTCTTCCTGAGCATCTTATATCGCCGTATAGTAGTGCCAGGTCTCTGGGGAGTTGCTGGTACTGTAGCATATTGCATTTCTCTTTGAGGTACTTTTCCTGAGTTTTGATAAAGTTGAAGTGAATGCAAAGGATTCGTGTCTTATCTGTAGGCATTTTGCATTTTTGTCTGAGCGTTACTACATTAATGTACCTATATGAAAATCTTCCGCGTATTATCACCGTATAGTAGCGCCAGGTCTCTCAAGGGTTCCTGGTACTCCAGCACATAGCGTTTCTCTCCGAAGTATTTTCCTGAGCCTTAATGAAGTCAGTGTGAAAGCAAGTGATTTGTGTCTTCTCGCCCGTTGGTACCATCAACTTCCTCAAAAATATTTGGTACTCTAGATAAGTTTTTTCTGTTATTTTTTCGGAGGTTTTCGGAAGTTTTTGATACACTCATTGAGCACGTTCCAATGTAAAGCGGTTCAGCAGAAGAGCGCTTTTGTGTTGAATACCATTAGCCATGTGACATCTTTGTCAGCTGGTCACTTGGCGGGTCAGATACGGTATTTTATTGGTTAAATTATGCGAACTGTCAAAGCATCAAAGCCCTGCAGCGCTGAACCTCTTTACGTTGACTGAATCACAGTTGCACACACTGCGAATAAACAGGTTTCTCGTCTCATCGCTCGTTGATATCACTCCCGACTTTCTGTAGCTGCATACTGCCTCCTTTCATCTGGAAATCCCAATGTAACGAGCTCCCTCAAGCAATTCGGGCATTGTATATATATTTTGCTAAGCCTGTAATTACCCAAAAGTATGTGAATGGAATGGTTTTCGCTTTAACGCTCGTTAATAGTACCATCTCATTTCTCATACCACACTCTCTGTTGCACATGATACCCAAGTACCTTCCCGCTAGGTGCTCGATCACAGCACCACACAGCGGATGTCGTACAGCCATATTTGTACTTGACAAATCATCATTTTCTTATCAAACACAAATAATAAAGATGTAGCAGGGTGTTATAGGTTTAAAATATTAAAAATGAATATTTTGATAATATATAGTAGAAAACACCAACATTATCACTCCCTAATCAGATTTGCAGCATAAAAACAACACATGTTGCAATCACAGCATATCAACCTATATTCATTTCAATGCAAAATAAGTCTGCAACTGGTAATATTTCTCCACATTTTTCTTGATTTATGAAATTTCCGCTCCAGCCTTTAACGAACAACTCAAGCTTTTTCTCTTTCCTTTATTCTTTTCCGCTGTAGATAATAGATTATCGCGATTTCTTCTAATTCCATCATAAAACGACAAAATACTTACTCGAACCTCACTTGAAAAATGAATTAAGCTATATTTGTAGTAGTGGATGATTCCATAATGTAATGCTTAAAAATTGCTTTTTCTTAGATGATACTGTCAGTTCTGCTCGCCAGAACGATGGGACAAGGACGCTTAGAGCTATTGTACCTAAAGCAGTGCCTAGAGTTGCGCCCAGAGCTGCGTTTGAACCACAATCTCCAGGACGTGAGGTGAGGATTGTTAGCCAGGCAGCTGATGTCGACATAGATGGATCCTACAGATGGAGGTGATTTTTTGTATGATAGTAAATATCTTACCCAAATAGAATAGAATTGATCTGTAGTAACAACATTGACTATCCTATTTTAGCTACTATAAATATGAACACATTGTGTATTGTCCCTTTTTTTAAATGTAACACGTTTTTGTCATGTCTAAAAAGGAAATGGATCATTTTGTAAAACACGTTGAACCTAAATTTATACAAACTGCCAATATTGAAAGATGTATCTGAAATTGATAATATAATTCCTAGTGAAACGGATAGCTTAAGCTTACTTCATCTCATTATTAGGAGTAGCTGTAAAAACCTAGACAGTTTAAAACTACATTTGGAGGAAATAAAACACAAATTTGACATAATCATATTATCAGAAACGTGACGAATTGAGGATGCATCTCTGTTTGGCATTGACGGCTACGCTAACTTTTATAATGAAGGTGATATCAACAAGAATGATGGCTTATTTGAACTACTTTGTCGCGACCACATTATATCACTTGATAACAATCTTAAACTTTTAGAGATGGATCTCAATTTGATAACAAAAAACTTAAAATGACGATTTATAGACCTCCCAGTACATGGCCACACGAGTTCATAGAATGTCTCGACATTACCTATCCAGAATTAGTAGCACGTGTGTGCATGTGCTGGTTGGCGATATAAATATATACCTGTATATATCAAAGGTAATAGTAACTTATCAAGCAAATATGTTAGTATGTTTGAGTAGTCATGGATTTCTATCTTATATAAATGATTTTACTAGAGTACAGGGACAAGCTAATTCCTATATAGATCCCATCTTTGTTCGACATTCATTGCCTACTGACAACTATATTCCAGCTGTCATCCACTCTGATATAACCGATCATTTCTCAGGTGTTTACTCCATTACGCACTCAAAATAAGCAACATGATTGACTGCATAACATGCTATATAAATACATTGTACTGATAGAGATAAATTATTCAACAATGCCAGAGCCGAAAATTGGCTGATTGTTTATGTTGCAGACACGATAGATGCAGCGGCCGAAATATTAGTGGAAACTATTAAAAATATTGTAGACAGAAGTACAAATGTTCAGAATTAAAGCAAGATCCAAAAAAAGAACGCCACGGCTCACAGGCGGATTAATCAAATTCATAGAGGAAAGAAACAAATTATACACAGAGCTCAAAAATAACCCAACCGAAGAGAAAAAAACAAACTACAACAACTACAGAAACAAACTTGGAGATTTAGTTGATGCAGCGAAGAGAAACTACTACCAAAAAGAGCTGGAAAATAACAGATCTAATCCAACTAAGTTGTGGAGGTCCCTGAACAAATTGATAGGAGGCAACAATCAAATCGGAATACATGGAATAAAACTAGATGATGACAATAAAAGCTCTGACAGAAAAATGATAGCAAATAGGTTTGCCGATTATTATGCACATGTAGGTGAGACTCTCGCAGATAAGCTAATTGAAGATATAGACACTAATACAAATTTCCCACAGCACTCTCGACAAAACTCATTCTTTCTTTATGATACAGATGATGAAGAAATAATTGAAACAATAAATTCTTTAAAAAACAAGTCCCCGGGCTTGGACACAATCCGGCCTCAGCACCTTAAAATCATATCATCTGAAATAGCCCCACCTTTAAAATATATTTTTCATAAAATATTCCAGAGTGGATATTTCCCAGCTATATTCAAAACTGCAATAATAACACCCATATACAAAACTGGGGGAAGGTCGGAAGTAACTAACTACCGACCTATATCGTTAATATCTTCGTTAGCTAAAATTTTTGAAAAGATTCTGAAAAAACGTATGATAGCTTACTTAGATAAATACAAAACAATATATAATAAACAATTTGGATTTAGACAAGGGAAGTCAACAGATGATGCAATACTTGATCTTATGACTAAGGTTTCCAGTAATATAAACTGAAAGGACCCAACTCTATGTGTCTTTGTCGACCTATAGAAGGCATTCGATACAGTTAGCCACAACCAACTCCTCGCGGTTTTAGAAAGAGTAGGCTTTAGTGACATTGCATAGTCATTAATGAAATCCTACCTATCAAATAGGACGCATTATGTGAAGATTAATGATACTTTGAGTGATGGCAGAACAGCGAAGTTTGGAATACCACAAGGAACTGTATTGGCACCGATATTATTTAATATTTACGTTAACGAACTATACTAAGTGACATAAATCCGAACACCCAGTTTAAATGGTTTTATTTTAATAAAATTTTGTATAAGTACTTAATGAAGCATAATAAGTAAATGATAAAAATTTCAAAATGATTGCACTGCTTTAAAGCCCTTTAATAATGTGTGGATGCACCCTGATGTGCTACGCATTCTCCAACGCGCCTAGGCATGCTTCTGATCAGGTGGTCAATGACCTACTGTGGTATCTCATTCCAGGCAACCACCGACTCCTCTCGAAGTGCTTCTAGAGTCTGAGGAGGACGTTGCAAATTGAGCAATCTCCTACCCATCATATCCCACACGTGCTCAATTGGGGATAAGTCGGGAGATCTTGGTGGCCATGGTAACAATGTGACATCATTATGTTGAAAGAAGTCTATTGTGACTCTTGCAACATGTGGTCGGGCATTATCTTGTTGGAAAGTTGGATCTGCCAGGGTGTCAAGATAGGGTAAAAGATGGGGTTCTAGAACTTCGTGGATATAACGCTGCGCGTTCATGTTACCTCTGATGAAGATTAAAGGTACCATAAGCTATAGCACCCCTAACCATAACTCCAACAGTGTGATGAACATGTCTTTCAACAAAAAACTGTGGATTCCTCCTTTCACCACGTCGCCTTCTAACCCTGGCACGACCATCGTGCATGCCTAAACAAAATCGAGACTCGTCACTAAAGACAATACTGTTCCATTCCTGATCCCAGAGTGACCGTTGTCTGCACCACTCAAGGCGATTACGTCGGTGTTCTCGAGTTAAAGGGAGGACCCAGTGTGGCCGGTATGAAAACAAGCCAAAACTTCTCATTCGTCGGTAAACACTTCGCATGCCAATAGGTCTTCCGTGTTCTGTAAACCATTCATTTTCAATCGACCTGGTAGTGGAGAAACGGTCCCTTAAGGCCAATGATCTTAGGCGGCGATCTTCACGGTCTGTTGTTCTACGGCGGCGTCCAGTGCCCCTTGCTCTTTGCGTACGGCCTTCTCGATGCCATGCCTGACAACACCTAACCACAGTGTCTACACTTCTTTGCACTCTAACTGCAATTGCCCGAAAAGAAAGTCCAGCTTCCCGAAGTCCCACTATACAGCCCCTATCAAACTCACTAAGTTGACGAAATTGTACAGGTCTCCGTACTCGTAACCGATCGTAAAGGATGTCAAGAACCAAAATCCGCCAACGTCGATTCTTTACTGCGGCTGAAATATTCATTTTTGGAGCGTTAGTGAATTAAAAAAAAGCAGTATAAAAACCGGAATGTCCAACTGATAAGGCTGAACATTTTTTCACTTGTTATTTACAGTAAGATAAACACATTCACCAACTTTTATTAAAATAAAACCATTTAAACTGGGTGTTCGGATTTATATGTCACTTAGTATATATTTACTAGAACATCGAGGAAAAATCATAAGTTTTGCTGACGACACGGCCATCATATTATATAGTTCTCAAAACTGGGACAACGTCAAACCTCTAACAGAAACAGAATTTTGCAAGAATATCAAATGGTTCAACTACTTTTAACCGTAAATTACAACAAAAATTGTTACATCCCATTTTCATCCTGTGAACGATATATGCCCAAATATTCAAATTTAAACATTGAGCTGAAAAACAACCAAAACGAACAATTGTAACTAATTTCTTCGCGCAGTGTTAAATATCTGGGAGTGTACCTAGATTCTACCCTTAAATGGAACACGCACATGCATTTCGTATCTTATGAAATACTATGACTTCCATCAAATGAAAGTATGTATTCTATTATTCACTAGTTGAGAGCCATTTGAGGTATGGTGTGATCTCGTGAGGAGCAGCGTGTAAGACACACATGAAAAATCTTGAGACAATACAAAAGTACATTCTAAAGGTAATATATAGTAAGCCAAGAACATACCAAACAGAACAGTTATATACCGAAATTGCAGTGCATGATATTCGACAACTATACTTCATCCAGACCATCATGAAGCAGCACCAACTGAAATATAAGTTACGCCAAACTGAGCATGACTATGATATCGGCCATAAAGTAAGAGCATGTTTACCAAAGCTTCATGTCAATGTCATGCAGAGATCCTTCCAATACCTAGGACCAAAGCTTTATAATAGTTTGCCTATTATCTTAAAACAGTATAACTCTATGCAGTTTAAAAAAGAACAAAAAAGTGGAATAATGAAATACCTCGCCTCAGCTAATTCTTTCAAATACATATAAATCGATTCAAACTTTTTTTATAAAACTGTCAAGGAATTCTTTTAAAAGTTCTTAGTATATACATAAGGTTAAGTATATTAACTTCCTAATTGACTATTGTACCTATAATGACAATTATACTGATATAGACTGAATATTGGATAGACATCTCACCACGCACAGGCTTTGCCTTCTATGGGTATTTCAAATTTATTTGGATGTATTTTATTTCGCCTGGAACATTTGTAATTGCACTGAAAGCAAACAAATATTATTATTATAACTTGCCCGATTTAATTGGGTGACACTCAAATTGTGATTAATGATTTAAGCATACCTAGTTATGTAGAAATGATGGCAGCACCACTACATGTTTATTTTATTTTATTTATGTACTATGTTAATGATACCGCTGTACTTATAAGACATCCTCCACCTGATTGCTACTTCTGTTCCATATAGTAAGGATTCATTTGAATGCTAGATGCTTCCTTACAACAATCTATTTATAAATATTAGGATTTGAAGATAGAACGGTATTAGCACGTTAAATAGTTATTTAAGGAAGGAGATTAGCCTTTTATACTTGGCGTCACGGAAATTTCAGTAGGGCCATCAAAGACAAAATCAATCAATTCGACAGCTTCCAGATGTTCAAAATGACGTAGATAGCGTCTTTGCTCACAGCATCTCATTTTCGTCAACGTGGCTGCTTATCAGAAAGCTTTTTTTAAGATAACACATGCCATACGGTTCATGAATTTGGGTCCTTAGAGAAAGAGCATATTAGATTTTCTCAGAACTTTCAAATAAAGAATAGGTAAAACTCTACTTTTTCACCACTCGATTCACCTGATGCTTTACCCATCAAAGATAGGGAGAGTGTAAAGAAAAGCTATTCAATTGACCCTAGCACTACCTACTACCTCAGTAACATAACTGAACCTTTGAATTTCATTTCAGTTTTGAAGCTGACAACGGCATATCCGCTCAGGAGCAAGGCCAACTGAAAAACGCCAATGCCCAAGACTCAGCGGGTGAAGCCCAGGGCCAATTCCAATATACTTCACCAGACGGCACCCCAGTGCAGATCTCCTACATCGCCAATGAAAATGGCTTTCAACCTCAAGGAGCCCATTTGCCGGTACCTCCGCCAATACCCATCGAGATACAGAGAGCGCTAGAATGGAATGCAGCTCATCCAGAGGAGGATAACGCTGGTGGTGGAGGAGGAAGAAGACTGTGAAGAGTGAATATTGATTATTATTTGTCGTTATTTGTATAAGAACTGCCAATAAAATGTTGTGTGATATAAAGGCTTCTATACAAAATATATAGGGTTCCAGAAGATGTTGTAAAGGCTTCTATACAAAATATATAGGGTTCCAGAAGATGTTGTCAGAACAATTCAAGAATGCATCCTGCGCATTGGGATATAGAGAAAAGCCTATATGAACATGAGCCCAGAAATTATCCGTCTTCATGACGCCATATCTTCATCCTTTAACGAAATTAGGTCTTATTTCAAGGAGACAATGTTTTTTATTGAAAAGTATCACATTGATTTCTTCGTTTTGTTTGTTACAAAAAACTGACAGCTCAATTTTTTATAACCATGAAAAGCTTATTGCACCGGATAACTAATATCTTTCTAGTTGTAGTTTTCCCCTGGGTAAATAAAGAATGTGTGCATTCATGAAAATATCTTTTGCTTTACTAGAAACAGAATTATCTATTATCTACCATTGAATCCTCTATTTATTTTAAATATTTGTAATAATGATTGCTCACTACAAGACAATACAAAGTCTACTTTATAATTGTAAACTTTATTGATTGTATTATGTTGAGAGCTTGAAGGTCCTAGGCTACGATGAATTGGAGTATTTGGAAATCAGTGGGAAACGAATGATGTGTCGATGTACGTAGCATCTTCTGCCGTAGTCGGACTCTATCACGTAGCGACAGCGTCTTTCTCCTATGATTTAGAGATTGTATGTGTTTTGATTGGACAGTGTTGCGGAACGTCCAGAATGTGGTCAGTAGTAGTGACAAAAGAAGACAGAAGCTCCGCGGTCTTTTCAATTTGATATAATATTTAGTACCACCACAAATTTCTCGAATTTGCTTTCAAATTGGAGCACAGAATCATGTCTCTTGGTCCATACTATGAATTTGATATCCGTCTAGTTTTCTTTTTAATACTGTATTTCTTTTAGCGGATGCTTTGAAGAACGCAATTACTTCCTTCATTATACCTACAGTATTGCTTACTGCATGGGCTTTTTAGAGCATTTGGCAAACATTTTTGCAATTCTATTACCCCTTTACCCACCGTGGGAGCGCCAGTGAGTGCGGGTGATGAGAAATGTCCAGGCATACATTAATGTTGCAGGTTATTTCTGAGTGGTAAACAGATAATAAAGGATAGGTGAATTACTGCAAGTCAAGCTGGGCGGTTGTCGCGGCGGGCGGATAAATTCTTGCATGGGGTGACACGCCGCTTTGCGGTATAACAATCTGGTGTACAATTAACAAATTAATACATTTCATGTCTGACTGCATATTTTTTTGTTTTAAGAGTAGCTTTGGTGCTCGTTTATTGAAACTGATCGAATTGGTTAGCCAGTAATTTTCATGTGGCTTATACATTTAGTGGGTCAGAAAGAGACATCAGGATTTTTTCTTAGCACTTTTATTTGGATAGTTACGGGCTTCGTACCTGGAATTGGGATTCTTTGAAAATCAATGCCATGCAATAATAATAATAATAATAATAATAATAATAATAGTAATAATAATAATAATAATAATAATAATAATAATAATATTTATTTACTCAATGTGCAAGGAGAACAAACAACATCAGTAAAGTAAAGTAAATGTAGAATCAAAACAGGTCCAATAGAAGTCATTCCCTGTACATGGACCAATAATTTGAATTTGCAACTGTAGAATGCAAATAATGAAAGAGGGCAAAAACTAGTCACAGTAGATTATGAATTTACTTGATGTTCGTATTTATGAGTTTATGAATTTCCGTCCTAGATATAGAATGTAGCCACTTTTTCAAATTTATTTTGAAATTATTTCCGAAACGTAAGTCTTTTAAACCCTTTTGTGTAATTTCATTAAATGTTGGCGCTAAATAGAGATATGCAAGACCGTTGCATTGTAGATTTATGCGGCTGAGGAACTGCCACGAATTTTGCATCCTGTGTAATGATTATGTTTAATTTTTTGGTCGGTGTTGACAAATTGATGGTAATGGCTGATACTATGTAAGAAATAAAGCTGTCTTATATCATAGATTTGTACATCTGTGTATAATTTGTGAGATAAAGTTTGGGTATTTTAAACATCATTTTTTGAATACTGTCTTGAAAAATATCTAAATTATTGATATGAACATGCTGATGCCCATGCTAATATACCATACGTGAGATGAGGTTCAATCAGTGTATGGTATGATGTCTGTCAGTATATTCGCAAGGTATTTTGTACGATACAAATCTAACTTTCATTAAAATATAATTGAAATATATGTCTCAACGTAAGTGAAAATCCTAGACTATTCCAAGATATTTTATGTTTGACACTCTATTAATTTGCATATTTTGATCTTCAATGATAAAGGAGAAATTTGTGTAATTTGGAAGATGTCAACCACCGAATAATTTGGAAAAATGATTTTCAATTACATTTTTTAGATCTGACCACTCAGTGCCTTCAAATAATATTACAGTATCATCTGCAAAGCTAGTTATTTTGCCAACACGATTAATTTGGAAAATATCATTTAAATATATATTGAATAACAGTGGCCCTAAGACTGTTCCTTGTGAGACACCACACTTAATATACATTTCTTTGCTAAAGGATCTTGATATCTCGACAAATTGTGAACGATTTGATAGATAATTTTCGATCAGTGAGTACGCGTTTCCTCTGAAACCAGTTCTCTCCAATAATAATAATATTTCATTCGCCAGAATACAAAAAATGGGCAAATAAATATGAAAAAACCTCAGAAGGCATCGCCTGCGTGTGGTTTATATCTTAATAACTAACAATCAATCATATATGTATATAACAATTATTGTTAAATCTAAAAGCTATTAATGTAATTGGAATTTTGTAGTTTTAGTTTTCTATATAATTATGTATAGTCATTCGCTGCACATTACTAACCCAGTCTTTCAATTTTCTTCTAAATTTCTTTCCAAAATTAAGTATCTTTATTTCGTTTGGTGCTATATTATATAATTTAGCTACTTAGAATTTAAATGATTTTTTGAATAATGTTTTGTGTGGTCTTTGGATATTAGATGAGCCTATTCGAAATCGTGTGTTATGCTCGTGTTTATAGGATTTTTTCCTTTTATTACAATACTTATGGTATAAGGTGGTGGCATGTGAGAAATAAAGTTGTCTTGTATCAAGTATCCCTGTTTCTTGATATAAGCTGTTCGTTGGATATAATCTTGGCTTATGGAAAATGGCTTTCAAAACAGTTTTTTGTGCTATATTCAGGTCAGAAATATATGTCCTGCAGGCGGCACCCCAGGCTGTGATGCCGTATATTATATGGGTTTCAACTAAGGCATGGTATAGGATTCGCAGATAACTTTCTGTAAGAATGTTAGCAAGCATTTTGAGTTTATAGGCAACATTTCTAATTTTTTTGATAACATATTTAATATGGTTATCCCACCTTAGATGTGAGTCTATAAATATTCCAAGATATTTCAAAGTGTTAACTCTATCGATTTTGGTCTTTTGTCCATGATAATTAACGGAAATTTGTTCGAAGGTAGGTAAAAATTTTGAATAGGATGTAAATACAATAAATTTTGTTTTTTTGAAGTTAACTGTTAAAATTTTAGTTTCAAACCAGTCAATGATCCTTATAAAATCCTTCTCAACTATTTGCTTCAGTGTGCTTCAGTCATCAATGCTTCTAATAATAATTTGTGATTTACTGTGTCGAAAGCTTTCTCTAAATCAACAAAAATGCAGATAGAAGGGATATTGTTATCAATGGTTTGATGTATTTGATTCACAATTTTAACTGTTGCGTCCGATGTAAATCCATCTTGATTTTATAATATAGCTTTTTATTTTCTGCACGGAACTGATTTTTGGGCTAGAGATTTTTGGAAAAAGACCTGTTCCCTCTCATAACGCTGCAGGCAAAAAAATGTAATGAGAACGATCATCTGTTTGTTATAATGGCGAAATCTCAAATTTGAGCTGAGTAATTACCCCAACACCACCAAAAGGTGGGTATAAAAATATGCGCGCCTATTTTCGTTGATGCGATTAATTGTATAATATGTACTTATTTAACTGTCAGAGCAAAAAGCCTGGATAGCTATCTGTTGCACCATTAGTCAATGTCAATCTAAAGTTGTGGGCACTCTGGTACATGTGGGAAAAGCTGTAGAAGGCACAGAGAGTGTATCATGCATTCCGTGATTGATAACTCTAATAATTCAGAAAAAATCCAACGGGGCTTCCGGTTAACCAGAATGTGATCAGGAAAACTTAAGTGCAGCTTCAGCGCGTTGAAATAAAAAGATGATACGGAGTGTTCAGACTTTATGTTTAGCGACAAATTGTGCGCCACTGATGTTTCGAAAAATAGTTTTGCTTTCTCAAAGTCGTTCTAAAACTAAGCTTAAACAGTATGTCTTGAGCTTTCCGTGGTGTTTGTTAAACACGTGTCAATTTTTGTCAATAACTGTATTTTGGCTAATCAATTAGTTATTTCGAAACTGGAAAGCTCAAAAGTGCAACTGATGGCCAGAATCTATTCGACTGACTAGCATGAACGCGACTAATATGTAAAAGCGCTGCCAAGCGGATCCCAACGAAACCTTGTTAATCCAATATTAGAACTGCATAAGGTTAGAAGAGCTGGGAAAAATCTCCTCTTGAAGATTATTCCACAATCTCGACATACTAGGGACAAAGGAGTGGTCGTATCGGCCAGTTCCGGATGTGCGAGGTTCGTCATAGTTATGACGGGAGGCAGAAGTGAAGGCAGACACATCGCGCGGAGGCATCATGAGGAGTAAAGCCCATAGGGTTATAAGACTGTCTGTTACAGAAGAGTCAGCGTTCAGTCGGACAGCCCTCCCCTAAACAGCATCGAGAGTGAATAATGTAGTCGAGGCGGTAGCGCCCCAAACATGTGAGCAGTACCCGAGGCTAGGTCTCATCTGGGCCTTGTGCACAGTAAGGGAGTTATTTGAAGAAAAGTACTTATTAAGCTAAACAAATAGCTTTTTTCGAGAAGCTGCCGCCATTGACGAGATGTCTTCGTGCCAGAAATGAACGGCTCTTTGGCAGAACTCGGTCATACGGCAAAACCGGATGAACGCTAGGACGCTTTTTGTTCGTTAAGGTACAGTCCTACGTTTTGGAAGCAGTAAGCATCCCACAAACCGGCGCGAAATATTCGCTTTGGCTGCGAAAATTTCGCGGCGATGAATTCACGATCAGATAAAAACGCGGCGGTTTACGGGCAGTCTCAGACTTGTGCGAAGCGAATGCGATTGTTCCAGCGTTTTTATCGCGGCGTATTTCAGTTCGCCTTTGACCGCGTTTTTGACGCCGTTCTTCAAAAATTCGCAATGGCAAAAACGGAATTATTGATAGAAATAGTGAAAAAGTATCCTTGTTTGTATGATTTGTCGAACGATGAATACAGGAATGTGAGAAAGAAAGACAAGATTTGGATGGAAATAGGAAAAGAATTAAATACAAATGGTATGTACCTAATATTTTTTATTAACTTGTTAAATAATTTACAGTCTACACAAATGTGAAAACGAACATTCTATATATTGGGCATAGGCATATCAGAATTAAAATAATTTACGAATTTGTCACGAGTAGAAAATGCTAGCCTTGCTGCCCGCCGAGGATCATTTGCTATATTAGTAAAAGCTCCAAGCACGGGTTCTGGGGGATCTAAGAATTGAAAATATCTGTCATCGCCACTTTTACTTCGTAAAAAATTGTGTAAAACGTACGTACAATTAGAATAGCAGTATCTACTTTAGTTTCTAATGGCCTGTAAAATATTCGCCATTTTTGAGACAAAATACCAAACGCATTTTCCACGACCCTTCTAGCTCGACAAAGTCTTACATTGTATTTCTCTTTTCTGACGTCTGTTAAAGTCTGCTTATAAGGAAATGGTCTCATAAGGTATGGTTTTAAAGCAAATGCTTCATCACCAATTAAGACGTACGAGCAGATTTCATTTTGCCCAGGGAGAAATCTAGGTGCAGGAACACTAATTAAATTTTGTTCAAATCGTTTTCCCATGTTTGAGGTTTCGAAAATACCCCCATCACTATTTTTCCGAAACCACCAATATCAACGCATATAAATTTATAGTCCGGGCCAACAATGGCCATAAGTACTATTGAATATTTATGTAAATAGCACCAGTAATTGGAGCCACTGTTGTTAAGTCTCTTGATTGTTACATGTTTACCGTCCACGCTGCCAATGCAATTGGGAAATCCCCACCTATTTTCAAATTCTTCAGCACATTTTTTTCATATATTCTCTGTTGGTTCTGGTAAATATATACCGCTTCACAGACTTCGGTTACGATTGCACTCACTGTTGTAAAGCCAACTAGAAAGCTATGCCCAATGGTATAGAAGGTGTCACCAGTGGCAAGGAATCTATAAAAAAATCGTTTTTAGGTGATGAAGTAAAAAAAAGGTGGAAGAATATCAGAGTCACATTTGCAAAATATATAAAATCTACCAAACCAAAGACCGGCCAAGCAGTGGGCAACATAAAAAAATGGCAGTGGGCTGACTACATGGAATTTTTCCGTCCTTTTTTGGCATTTGCCAAAACGTCGTCTAATGTGAAAGATATTGACGTCATACATTATGAGACTGTCGAATTTAACTCAAATATATATCAGGAAAGGACTGGAAATGTAGAAACCGAAAATTTGGAAGACCGCGGCCATGGAGAAGATTAAAATGCTGATGTAGATGCAGAAGATGCACAGAACGCCTCGGCAACACAGACAGCACCACATTCTTCATTGAACACTACAGCAGTGACTACTCCAGGGCACACCTTTCCGCAGACTGCAACTACACCAAAATATAAAACGAGCAGAAAACGCTATGAACCACCATCTTCGTCTGTACAACAGTTCATTAATTATTCTGAAGGTAAAAAACCTAAAAAAGAGAACGAGGCCATTGATTCACTTTTCTTGGCACATGCACAGACTGTGAAAACACTTCCCTTCGCGTCAAGCCCGAATAAAACTAAAAATAGCCTAATTAATAGCGCACGAAAAATTTAAACATATTGAAGGAATGTCTTCAGCGTCTACCCAGAATTCTGCAAGTATGTATGATAGTAGTATGTCGTCCTTCCCAAGCGGCACTGGGTTTACTCCAATAATATACCCAACAGAGGAGGCAAATTCTGCCTCGAATTATTTAGCAACATTTAATCCTAGTGGCAACATGTAGTCCAATTATTACAATAAAATATTTATTTCACGATCCCTGAAGTTTTCGTATTCGATAAGCCTACTAATTTTAATACATATAATTTTTTGACCTGAGTGTAATAGCAAGTCGTTCTTCTGGCGAAATAGCTTCACGATAATTTGTGTCAGATTTTCGTATTTCATCTTTCACCAAGTTCAATATTTCATCGAAACACTCTGGAGTCATTCTAAAATATACGTAAAAGCGCTGTTCATCCAGCCGAAGTTGTGGCATCAAGGTATGGTATTCCCCAAATTTATTTCGTTCCAAGTTAATATCATGTACCCACTTCCTTCGTTTCCTAAACAAAATTGAAAATATTTGTTTTATGCACTTCGTTAAACTTAATACATACCCAACTATCAAATGGCGTTAAATAAACATAACTTACCGTGCATTTTGTTCCTCTTCTAAAGCAAGAAATAGAAGTGCCTCCTCTTCTTCTGAAGACGAGCTCATTGCAAAAGGCAAAAATAAAATGTACGCAACCTGTCGAAACCTTCACGTTCGCGGAGCGAATAAGACGCTTTGGTATGAATAAACAGGCGAAACAGATTGCGAATTTCGCTCTGAATTTCGTTGCGAATACTTCGCCGCGATTATTTCGCGCCGGTTTGTGGGATGCTTTAAGCTGTAGTACAAGATTGTTGCATCTCCAAGCAGTGATAACCTCCAGGTCCTGTGTTAGAGAGGCAGTTGCTACCATTCTTCATTTTTCCAGCTCACCCGAGAGATCGACTTGTCGCTCTGAATTCCTGCATGCAGAGTGCTGTCATCAGCAAAGCAGTGAATTTGATTAATTGTAATATGCCATGTGATAATACATTTACGTTTACTAAAACTCATCTCAATCTGTCTTTGAAAGTGAAATAACAAATACACCTCGTATAATGAAAACGAAACATTTCCGGACCTATCTCCTACGTTTTGACTTTACGGTTCAAATCCACCCGGACAGAATTTTTTCTGGCAAGATTATCTAACATCGCTAAGTATTTGCGGCTAATCTTTGGAAAATGCACACTAAAACGGACGTATATGGCAATGTAAATGAATCTCATCGATTGGTGGTTTTTTGAATAATAATTAATTGCATAGCCAACTAACATCACGATTAGTTAATCGTTTATGACTAGGACGAATAAAAATGCATTCCAAACTCCAAAGAAAGTATCGTCAGCGTTTTCAAGGCTTCTGAAAGACCATATCGTTACTCTGCATCTTCCCTTGTATATAAATGAATGGGAGAGGAATGCTCGGATATGTATAATGCTATACAAATGTATAAAGATTGTATCAGTCCACTGGATGTTCTTTAGCACTGCTTTGACGTTATCTCGGTGCATTTAGTACTGCATAATTTATTATGCCACGAGCGTTTCAAGGAAGACGATGCCATTACCTTGACCTAGAAGTTTATAGGGTGAATTTCAAGAAGAGGATTAGGACAAATTTGGTAAAACATTTATACACCAAGATGGTGTGCGTTACAGGATAGTTTTTATCATAAAGATCGTAAAATATATAGTGTTCAAAAATGTAAGGTCTGTCACTCGAATCAGTGATATACAAAGCAGTAGGTACGTACCAGGTGCTGATAATAAACTGTCCCATATAGCTTCCCTACCTAGAGAAAATCACTGCAATAGAAAACGATCTTTTATGAATAATAATTTGAAGCATTTTGTACCTATAGTTTGATGACGATATAATGTCAACAACGACACTATATATCTCAAAATAAGCACGGATATCTAGAATTTCACAAAAAAGAATGTATATTCGCATTTTACAACATAAATATATGGTAAGTGGAGAGGTTCTTCATCAATAGATACAAATCACGGGTGTCCAGCGGTAAAGTTCACTTTTTGATTTAAGGAAAAAATACAAACTTAACGAAAAGAAAATATTTATTACTATCAACATATTCTTAAACTCGGCGGGTTTTATTTCTTAAGTATCATTCCGACCAAATGTTTGCGATACCGTAGGATACACTCTTCTAATCGCGCGCGCAAATTCTGAAACACTGTTGTCTTTGAGCTCCTCTAGTGCTCGTGAATTATTGGAGTACACCTTTGACTTTAGATAACCCCACAAAAAGTAATCGCATGGCGTGAGGTCGGGTGACCTTGGATTCCAGTGAATGTCTAAAAACTTCGATATAACCTTTTGAAGGAAAAGTGCTTTCACCGTGTCCATCGTTTCTCTGGAAGTATGGACAGTGGTCACATCCTGTTGGAACCATGTGTTTTTGCTATATCGACATTCTGTTCTTACAACAGGAGCAAAAAAGGGTGTCAAACGTGTCCTTGTATCGCTTGAAATTGACTGTCAATGCATGACCGTATTCATCTTCAAAGAAATACGGCCCAATAATACCGCTAGAAGATATGGCGCACCAAACAGTCACCTTTGGACCATGTAGCTGCTACTGATGTTTCTCTTTTGGGTTCATTGGTGTCTCGAGTCTTTACCACCTCGAAAAAAATCACAAAAGGTACCCAACATTTTTTGAAAATTCATATTTGCTAGTCCATTTTTCTGTCTCTATTATCCTCAATTTCTTGTCTCTTATCATGTCTCCATTCGAATCTGTTAGAATACACTCAAAAAATAAACAAGAAGAGGATATCAATGGGTTTGAACAGGTTACTTTCCGTGTAGCATCCCACTTTTTTAAAATTTCCATAATTGAACAAATCGTATAAAGATGAACTATAATTTTATGCGAAAATAGATTCAAAATTATATATTAGAGCTTAAAAATAATCTAATTGTTGCCTGCTTTTGCAGTATCTCGCACCTCACTTAGAAACTCTTTTAATCGCCTATAAATCAACCACTTATCATTTCAGTGAAAGGATCTATCTAAGTGTGCGATAAGGCATGGGATGTTGAGCTAAAGAAAATAGACATACTTTGACATCTTTTCAAATGGAATATTCCATATTTTATTACATATTCCGTTGGAACCTTCCAAGAGAAAAAAAATTGTATTACTATCTCTAGCGTTTTGATGGTCGGATGCTGAGTTGAAAGCGAGTCAATGAATACAATCTTTTGGCAGCCTGCCAGTCAATAGTTTTTAAATATAATGAGTTTGTAGTCTAGAGCTATAAAGTACTCACAAGAAGCTTCCAAACAAGGTATCACATGACCCATTCCTTCATTTGAAAAAAATGTTGCAAGTAGGCACTTAGCAGCCATTTTGAAATTTTCAACTGCCGCTTATACGCTAAAATATAGTATTCATGCATTCACTTCGTCAACCTAAATTTCAGCTTGTCTCGCCAGAAGGGTAAGTGAGGTGGAACTTTTTGAAAAGCATTGTACGTAATCTGAATAGCCAATCAATGCCAAATGCCGAAGCTTTCCTACTAAGTGAAACGAGTTACGAGTTCTCCAGTGCTTTGTTATGAAATAAACATTCACTCAAGTAAGAGCACCTACAATCTATAACAAACCCTAATGATATGAAAAACTTAGAAATATTGTTTTGAATGGAATTTATGTATCCACAAATTCCTTCGATAGACGTGGTCCCGATTACGTCCTGTCTTTACTGATGACTTATAGTTATGAGCAATGGTCACTCAGGTGCAGCTAGCCATAAATCATTTTATTATTTACATTCGTTAAACACTAGTAATTTATGTAAAGTTAAGTGATTCATGGTAGCGATAACATTCACTATGTTGCATTAATCTTCAATTTGCTCAACGACCACAGGGGACTGTACGCATAGTGTACAGGGAATAACGACATATTATGTGTGGTGCGCTGATATAACATAAAATGGTTCTAAAATGTTCAATATATTCCATAATTACACCTTTCGTGAGACGAGTGCGGATGCAGTCACACAGACAATTTAAGAGAGCGACGAAAATTAGAGATACAGTTTTGCTTGAGTATTTGTAATACAGGCATCGCAAAGCATCATCCCAAACTTGACAAATCTCGCATATACTGGACGTAAACGGTTCTTAAACTATAGCGATGTCAACGATAGCTAAAAATTCCGTTGAATTTAATAGCGTTTGGAAGCGATGAATCCGTTTAGAAGTTAGTCAGATTATGTTGTTAGAAGTAATATATTTTATAGAACCTACGCAAGCCGAACGTGCATCATTTGTTAAAATAATAATAATAAAGTCTTTAATGGAATACAAATGTACACACCAACGTAACGCTAACAATTTAGAAAATCTTGGCCTGCTTTTCCTTACTATTTACCGACAAATATTCACTAAATACATTGATAGAGTTGTAAATAAACAACCGATGAAAAAATTGAGTATTGTAATACTATGGCGAGCTACACATATTTGATAAAGATAAGAAGTGGATTGCGTATTTAATATTTTATGAGTAAGAGTGAACATTTGATATTTGTAAGCATCGACGAAACATAAAACATAACCAACCCAGATCACTAAGA
The DNA here is from genome assembly GCA_963669975.1 of Acanthoscelides obtectus. Classification (NCBI taxonomy): domain Eukaryota; kingdom Metazoa; phylum Arthropoda; class Insecta; order Coleoptera; family Chrysomelidae; genus Acanthoscelides; species Acanthoscelides obtectus. The sequence goes on along the minus strand of CAVLJG010000010.1, from coordinate 23,837,995 downwards.
TAACATGAAATATGACCATATTTCTTTAAACTAAAAACAAATCTACAACAACTGTTTTGAAATATTGGCATCCTGTACTTAGTGGCTGCTTCCAGGCACGAGTAATAAACTACACAGCAGTAAAAAAGTATAGGAACGATAAGCGTCCCACAAACATCAATAAAAATCTGTTGGTTAGACGATGTAACATCTCAACAAATTCGGCGCTTTTATATGCAATGTTTACAATATTTACAAGCATGATTCCAAGTAGATGTGCCCTGCACTTCCTATGGAATCCTGTAATCAATTCAAGGAAGATCATGTACGGCACAAGTTGACTCCTCTTAGTACGAAGGCAACTACGAACATATATAACAATGGAATTAAATCGATCAAGTCGGTCAAATGGGTTAATACAATAACTCCTCCCCATTTAATAATGTTGCGATCCAGACAGTTCTAGTAGTGGTTCGTCCCGACTTCTCACACGTAACTGCCCTGTTGTGCTGTTAAATCTCACATCTGGGTTGGAATAAAATGCAACTAATGTTCTTCCTACTCGCATTATTTTCCATTTATTTATTTACGACATTGCAAGTATTTAAAAAATAAAGAATAAATGTATAAAGATATATACGAGCTCCTTCCCACTTCAGTTTGCCCAACTATTGAAATCTTAGTTTTTTTCTTATCAAACACAAATAATAAAAATGTAGCAGGGTGTTATAGGTTTAAAATATTAACAATGAATATTTTGATAATATATAGTAGAAAACACGAACTTTATCACTCCTTAATCAAATTTGCAGCATAAATATAACACATGTTACAATTGCAGCATATCAACCTATTTTCATTTCAATGCAAAATAAGTCTATAACGCATAGGTGGCTGTGAAAAATAAAAGCCATGACAATTGTTTTTATTAATCACAGCTGTCAGAATACGTTTAAAATAGTTTTGGGTAGTTAAGGTTTTCAAAATGGGTAGAGGAAAGGTTATAAGTGAGAAAATTCGGTTACTGATAATTAAATTTTTTAATTCTGGGAAATCAAACTCAGAAATTGCAACTTTGTTAGACTTATCGCGGCACAGTGTGAGAAATATTGTTAGAAGATATAACGTAACTGGTTCAGCTAATATTAAGCCACGATATGTGAAAAAAAGTAATATCACAAATGCTGACCGAAGAGCATTAAGAAGAATAATCGTGAAAAACAGGCATGCCAATTATTTACGATCAAATACTCTGTGGAGTGACGCTGTTGGAAGGAGAATTTCGAGGTCCACAACTCATAGAGAGACCCACAAACTGGGATTTAGCACTTGCAAGGTAAGTTTTCTTATAAAAAAGAAGTGAAGTAAAAACCCTAAAGTTGCACAATTTGTTTATAGGCCAAAGAAAAGCCACTATTAACTCCACTGCAAAATAAAAATCGACTTAGATGGGCTAAAGTACATATACAATGGACACCTCAACAATGGTGTGCAATACAATGGAGTGATGAAGCCCGATTCGAAGTTTGTGTTGGTGAAAGTCGCAGTAGAGGTATTCGCAAAAAAAATGAAGCCTTCCATGTTGACTGTCTGAAGAGAAAAGTGAAATTTCCAGCATCCATTATGGTCTGGGGCAGTATGTCATCAAAGGGAGTAGGAAAACTTCATTTTATTGATGGAAATTTGGATACAAACAAATATCAGTTTCAGAAGAATCGCTTCTACCAGTGATGGAAGAATGTTTGACATCCGGCCAAGATTTTGTGTTTCAGCAAGATGGTGCAGCGTGCCATATCTCAAAAAGGGCTATAAAATGGATGGAAGAAAATACTGTACCACTTTTGAAATGGGTTTCTAGCAGTCCAGATCTGTCACCTTTTGAAACTGTGTGGCACGAGATGAAAAAGGTTCTACGACAACATCCTGCTCGTACAATCACCAAACTGAGACAAAAGCTTCAAGAAATATGAGATTGTTTTACACAAATTTTTGCCATAACTTAACACTATGCCCCAAAGATCTTCAGCCGTAATAAAAAATAAAGGTGATGTTACCCAATGGTAATCTTTCAATTGTTGCTTTGTTAACTTCGCGCATTTATTCGCACATTGTTTATTTGTTCAGATGTTCTATCAGTTACAGGTCTAAGTGATTTCAAATATGTATTTTTTACGACTAGAGTGTATCTAAAATGTTTTTGAGAAAATGAATTGTTTTAGAAGTAAATAGCTTCGTTATGTTTAGTTTATAAAGGCACATTTTGGTACAAATCTTGAAGTGGGCCAACTGAAGTGGGAAGGGGCACGTACGTCTTTGTATACAAACAATGATGATGCCGATTTGTGTGTAAAAGGGAATGTGTTATGTTAGGATTTCGTATGGCCAAAAGAAGCCAAAAAAACCCTCTCCGGTGGGGAGTCAAACCCCCATCGACCCGTAATAAACGGTCACTATAACCATATAAGTACAGGGTGTTCCAGAACTATGGGATCAAACTTGTAGGGGTTATTGAGTGTAACAGTAGAAAACATTTGAGTATAGAGACCCATATCCGGCGCTTGTGTGTTGTTATCTTTAAAAACGATAAAAGAGATTGTTTTTTGTAGCTTTTCTGGATATGGGTCCCTATAGTCAAATGTTTTCTACTGTTACACTGAATAACCCCTAGAAGCTTGATCCCTTAGTTCTGAACCACCCTGTATAATAGGCAAATAACCTCGCGGACCTGTTTGTGAACCACGATGAGTACTATAAACTGTTTTACTTTAAGTAAAATCAGTAGGTTTTTTTAACAACAAGCGCAGCTACATTATAGTCAAGCGGAATCGCATAACAACCCTTCGTTGAGCGAGTCAGTAGACTACACAGTGGAGCAAGTTCGCAAGCATACAAGCCGCGCCTCGCACTGTGAACAAAATTAAATCGTGCGACTTTAGGTCCAACCAACACTATAATTTTTCTTCAACAACCAATCCCAAAATTAATTTTAGGACAATTTAAAATTGCCGAATACTAATTAGCAACGCCAATGCACCCCTCAAATTGACTTCTTTTCTTTGCTCTCCCTCCTTCCTTCTTTCCTTTCTTCTTCCCTTCTTTCTCCCTGACTTTGTTTGGTATCTAGGCAACCAGACCTGACAGATCTACTAACTTACAAGACTTCAACCAATAGCAAAGGTCCTACGGACCGCTCTGATAGACAGTGATGAATAGACTTCAATAGGTTTTGAAGCATATGTCAAATATAATCTTTTATAGGCAAATTTTTGACACATGTTTTGGTTAACTCAGATAACCAACTGAATCATACACTTGAACGTTCCTCTTTATAACATGTAGTGCCTTTCGCATGAGGGATAGAAATATTATACTTTAACCCTTAAGAGCAGACGTGTGAGGACATGTACATATACCTGTAATTTGTCTAATAGGTCTTATAACATTTAAAATCGTAACATGTCATTTTGATGAGAGACGAGATCACGGAACCAAAGAAACACAACTAGTCTTGCGGAAACCTAGATGAAAACCAAAGACACTGTTCGCAAAAAAGGAACAGGAGCAGAAATATAAGGATTTATAACCCGAGCCACGTAAGTTTCTGTTTATTGGCTTCATCAGACCCAAGTGGATGTGAATCGAAAACACCGAAGTGGAAATACATACCCATCACATCTGGGTAAAAAGTTGGAAAGAGTAATACTACTAGAAGCCACCAACAAGAGACACATTTGTGGCCTTGCGGTCATGCTCACGATTATCCTTTGTTTATTATCCGTAAGACAACTTGTCTTCCTTTGTGATACTTGTAACGTATGGCCTAAAAGTTTTGGTACAAAATTCATTGGATCTGATTTTAACAAATACAAAATAATATCAAGTTGCCTTTGGAAACACCAGTTTGTTAAGTTACTTTACTGTCAGTTGACATTTCTTTATTTTGTTTTCACTTTAACTGCAGTATAAATTAGAAATGAGAAAAAGTATCTATAAGTTGATTGGGTGGGTAACCAAAGCTGAAGTCTGTCGAATATTCCAGAATGAAGACATCCCACGCAGAACCATTTATGGAACAATAGTAGAGAGTGCGAACAGGGTATACCATGTCTGAATCTTCTAAACTTTTTCTTTAAAAAAATCCGATAAATACGTTGTGCCAAAACTTTGAGGACATAAGTTATAAAGTGCTAAATTACAATATATCACACTGTATGTTCAATCGTGCATCCCACTTTAACAGTGACTGAAATGCTGATCTTGAATAACACCACTCATTAATGATGATGAAATTTGTCATATCTATAAATGATAGTTTGCTTATAATTTGATAAATTTGTAATGCTTTCAGACAAGACATTTGTACAGCATTTGGATCGTCCTGATTACTATCTATTTCACGCTATATGCAATAACATTTGAGAATAGAGAGGAGATGCCAGACTCCGCATGGCAAATAATTACGGTCAAATTGGAAGAAATTCTGGTATGTTATTTTCCATAAGAATCTGATCTGCTATTGCGTTTTGGTCCTAATATCAACAAATTTTGAGTTACCGGGTATTCAGATAGAATACGTGGTGGTGGTGTTGTGGTGTTTATATTAGACAAGATATACGTGCTGAGATTATTGATGATGACGTCACGTTAAACACAGTTTCGTTTTTAGAGCCAGCTATGGGTAAAATTAAGGATTGATCAGCATGATTTTGCTGTAGGTATATTGTATCGTCCCCTTTCACAAAGGCTAGTTGATTGTACAAATGCCTTAGACAATATAATGCCTAATGTACTGAGTAATTTTAAAAACACTGTTATCCTTGGTGATTTAAATGTAAATTTATTTGCCGATAATACCTTATAACAATGCTTGAATATGTATGGTTTCAAGCAAATTATTTATGCTCTCACTAGAGTAACTAATAGTACAGCAACTTTTCTGGACCCTATTTTTATTAATACCCCAATCACTGTCACTAAATGGTTTACTTTAGATGCTAATTTGTTGTCCGATCATAAAATTGTGTGCTGTATCTTAAAGATATCCCGTGTGAAACATGAACAAAAAATCACCTTCAGAGATTTCTCACACTTTGAAGAGCAATCTTTCATTGATAACCTAGCTACAGTCAATTTTATTGAAATGTGCTATATGAGGAATATTGATGATAAAGTTCAATTTTTCAGTAGCAAATTAATTGACATCTTTAATCGTCACTTTCCTATAAGGATGGTTCCGTTGATACAGCTTCTAAAGCAAAAAACGAGAGCATATTACTTATACAAGATAGACAAGTCCAGAAAAATTGCAGGTTTTTAGGGAACTTAGAAACCTTGCACTATCGTGCATTAGACATGAAAAAATGGCGTATCTTGCTCACTTGGAAAAAGGGCGTGATCAGAAAAAATTGTGGTATGAATTGAAAAATATGAAAGCACAGACATCTGATAAGCCACGTATTCCAAACCATCTTGCAGATTTGTTCCTTGCAAATAATTATTTCATATCAGTTTTTTATTCCACAAATGCTCCTGATCACGTTTTGAGGTATTATAACGAAAATTTCCCTCATATTGATAAATTTTCTTTCAGGCTTCTAGCGCCTCATGAAGTAGCTGTAATAAATTCTAGTTTTAAGTCCGATGCAAAAGGTGCTGATGGGTTGAGCTTGTCAATGATTAAGCTTAGTCTGCCTGTTACTCTCATCTACATCACCCACCTTGTTAATAGTTGCCTTGAAAGAGGTTATTTCCCTGAAGTGTGGAAGCGAGCAATTATGGCACCAGTTCCAAAAAAGTCTAAGTCTATTGCCTTGTTTATCGAAGGTAGTTGAAAAGGCAGCCCACATACAACTAATGCATTATGCAGATTAACATATCATCCCATCTAATCAGGCTTTTAGGAAATCTTTCAGGACTACTACTTCCCTCTTAAACTTGGATGGTAATATTATTAGAGCACTTGATAAAAAAATGGGCGTATCAGTGATGTCAATCGATTACTCCAAGGCATTTGACAAAATAAATCATGAGTTGTTAATAGCAAAGTTGAAGTATTATGGCATGGATCCAATTGCATTGAACTTTTTTCGAAATTATGTATCAAATCGATCGCAGTGTGTATCAATTGAAAACAATAAATCTAGTTTTCTAGAAATCTCGTCTGGAGTACCTCAGGGGTCTGTTCTGGGTCTCTTGTTATTTTTGATATATATTGCTGATCTACCTAAGGCTGTGAGTTTTTGTGAACTCCAGTCTTTTGCGGACGATACTCAACTGGTCCATTATTTTGATAATGATGATATGGAAATGGCACGGACATCATTGAACCAAGATATTCAAAAAGTGTATGACTTCTCCAATAACCAGAACCTGTCAATAAATACTGGTACATCCAGCCTGTTATTTTTTTGTTCGGATCGTAGGAGAGAAGAAATTAAATGTCAATTAACTATTAAAATTGGATCTCAAAGACTGTACCCGGTTGACGAGGTTAAAATTCTTGGCGTGGAAGTCGATTTCAAACTTAGATTCACCAGTCATGTTGAAAATCCTTTGAAGAAAACCTACTTGAGACTATATGCCAATAAAGCAATTTTCAATTATAAGCTAAGGAAAAAACTGTGCTCATCTTTGATTATGTCGATTTTCAACTACTGTGATATTTTATATTATCCGTGTCTCAATGTTGTTACTAGAAATCGGGTTCAAATTTTGCAAAACAGTTGTGCTAGGTTCATCTGCGGTTTAAGGGGCATTGATCATGTTTCTTATTGAATTAAACTGGATAACAAAAAATATTGTCAAATATCATTACCTTGTTTTCATTCATAAACTAATACTTATGCCAAAACCTATATACTTAAGAGAAAAGCTGACCTTCAGGCGTAATATTCGTTATAGACATATTAGATTTCCAAATTTGATAACCACACCTATTCACTCCACAACTTTATTCCAGCGTTCTTTCACGTAGTGCTTCAGTGTTATACAATGCCTTGAGTCCCGAATTCAAAACCATGTCCTTAAATTGATTCAAGAAAGCTGTCAAATCTCATATTTACTTGGATCCATAGTCTTAATTAGATTGCTATAGATATATTGTTAAATGATTCTTCACTTCCTTTGTGTACATGTAGTAAACCTTGATGCAACATGTATGTATATGTATATATGTATGTATATACGTATGTATGTACAAGTGTATGTATATATGTATATTTTGTTTGATATCTGCTACTTAACAACTTGTTTTTTTTGCATGGGTGGTTAAGTGTAAGAGTAGCATGTTGCTAAACTTCGCCACCATATGCAAGTCTTGTTTTTCTGTATGAAATTGTACAGTTTAAATAAAGACGATTATTGTTATTATCATTAAAAAATCCGATAAAAAGATGAGCTTGCAACAACAACATGACTTTATGATTTCTTCGACCATTGATTACATACTGAGTAACTACTATGAGCAAGACATCCAAATATCGGTGAAAAATAGTGACTAGTTAAATTGGCTGGAATCTTAGTATGCTATTCCTTTTTGATTAGAAGTCTTCATGAGGAGAAGGCTCTGACATCAATGGTTTCCGAGTTGCATGCTGCGCAGGTATAGCAAATTCAAAGAAATGGTGTCGCGGCTAACACCAGCGTACCCTAAGGGTCCCTCTGGAAGTTGAACAGGGAAGGAACAAAAGTCAGAAATTGTATTAGATTTATCTGTGTGATAGTGATTCCCAAGGTGTGCGAAGGCGCCGCGAAATATTCAGTTAAATAATTCGGCAGTTTCTTATAAATTCCAGTTATCGAGTTTTTGCACCAACAGTCGTGTATGCAGAAAATTTAGAAAATAATCTGATGTATTACGGGTGTCGGGGAAAATCCAATTACTTAGGGAGCCGTAAATCGAAAAAGATTGGGCACCTCTGGTATAACTGATGCCTTTGACAAATCCGAAAAAATCATTACGATATCTTGAAATTCCGGATACTAGCAAGACGAGACTACAAGTATCAAAGTTATTGGCTACGTAACTGACAAGATACGTTTTGGAAATTAAAAAACTTCCTCATTACATTTTTCTAACTTGTAACGCATGGAATTATATCATATATCTCAGGCTCTAAAGTTGCACGCCTATTTCGTCCATTTTTTATTACTCCAAAAGTGTGATAAAAAATCTGCGAGACTGTCGTTACCGTTATAAACATGCTAGGAATCATCTTTAAAAAAATCTAGCTTTTAAATACAACTGCTATTCAGGCATAATTATCCCAGAAATAAACAAAACATAAAACAAGGCGTTAAAATGAGCATTTCTACTTCCATCCTCGAGTTACTGAAATTAGGACTTTTAAATTATTTGGTATCATTCCATATTGTCGAAATTCAAAAGAAACTATGATATTATGCTGCATAAGACATGTTTGTCATATTGAGTATTTCTTTTTATATAAGAAAAGGAACGTTATACTGCTAAATTTTGAAGTTGTGCATGTTTTACTGGGTGGGCTAACTTTTGCTTTTTGTGCAAAAACGAACAGATATATTGCATTCTGACATGTACTATTGACCTGGAGATAGCTCCAAGTTGACTTGATCACATCAAGAAGCATGAATGGATGAAGTAATGACTGTCATGCATTTTTTCCAAATATACTAAGTGAATCAACGTTGGCGGATTTTGGTTCTTGACATCCTTTACGATCGGTTACGATGCCTAGAGTACGGAGACCTGTACGATTTCGTCAACTTAGTGAGTTTGATAGGGGCCGTATAGTGGGACTTCGGGAAGCTGGACTTTCTTTTCGGGCAATTGCAGTTAGAGTGCAAAGAAGTGTAGACACTGTGGTTAGGTGTTGTCAGGCATGGCTTCGAGAAGGCCGTACGCAAAGAGCAAGGGGCACTGGACGCCGCCGTAGAACAACAGACCATGAAGATCGCCGCCTAAGATTATTGGCCTTAAGGGACCGTTTCTCCACTACCAGGTCCATTGCAAATGAATGGTTTGCAGACCACGGAAGACCTATTGGCATGCGAAGTGTTTACCGACGAATGAGAAGTTTTGGTTTGTTTTCATACCGGCCACACTGGGTCCTCCCTTTAACTCGAGAACACCGACGCAATCGCCTTGAGTGGTGCAGACAACGGTCACTCTGGGATCAGGAATGGAACAGTATTGTCTTTAGTGACGAGTCTCGATTTTGTTTAGGCATGCACGATGGTCGTGCCAGGGTTAGAAGGCGACGTGGTGAAAGGAGGAATCCACAGTTTTTTGTTGAAAGACATGTTCATCACACTGTTGGAGTTATGGTTTGGGGTGCTATAGCTTATGGTTCCAGGTCACCTTTAATCTTCATCAGAGGTAACATGAACGCGCAGTGTTATTCCACGAAGTTCTAGAACCCCATCTTTTACCCTATCTTGACACCCTGGCAGATCCAACTTTCCAACAAGATAATGCCCGACCACATGTTGCAAGAGTCACAATAGACTTCTTTCAACATAATGATGTCACATTGTCACCATGGCCACCAAGATCTCCCGACTTATCCCCAATTGAGCACGTGTGGGATATGATGGGTAGGAGATTGTTCAATTTGCAACGTCCTCCTCAGACTCTAGAAGCACTTCGAGAGGAGTTGGTGGTTGCCTGGAGCGAGATACCACAGGAGGACATTGACCACCTGATCAGAAGCATGTCTAGGCGCGTTGGAGAATGCGTAGCACATCAGGGTGCATCCACACATTATTAAAGGTCAAAGGGCTTTAAAGCAGTGCAATCATTTTGAAATTTTTATCATTTACTTATTATGCTCCATTTAGTACTTATACAAAATTTTATTAAAATAAAAACACTTAAACTGGGTGTTCGGATTTATATGTCACTTAGATACTTGGTCTTGCGATGGTATTATTTTTTTTCTCGGATCTAAAATAACGTTCAAATACATTTCTTAACTATATTTAACATTCTTTACATAGAGATGACACTACACCAGGGTGCTAATTGAAAAATAGATTGCTTGTAGTAAATTAGCATTTGAATGTCACTGTCAAAAAAATTTATGGACCAGCACAGAAATTTAATTGGCAATAATAATACCCGTCTCACTAACTTGATTGCATCTAAGGTAATCATTTTTTCTGATGCACGTGATGATAACTGTAGATTGGGGACACTAGCCGGGATTCAAATATCATGCACATTACAAGTTAGTAATAATTATCGAGTTGGCTAACAAGTAATGAGCGAAACACATCAACATTTTATTTATTTATTCATGAAATAACTATTGACCATAATAGTTATTTGCTACCGCCGGCTTAGATTTGAAGATATTATCTATTCAATGTTGTACCTACGGTCTATCAACAAATACTTTTATTCGGGGTTGGGGCTAAGTACGGAAAATACTAAAGGTGTGGTATTATTTTCCAGTTCAGCTTCACGAGTTTTTGTCAGGTACACTTGGTAATATCCCGTCGGGCATTGTCATGGGGAAAATAGTTATTTTGTCTTGTTGTGGATGCCTACTAGGGAGTTCAAGCTTCAGATTTTTAAATAAATTAAAGCACACTAACGCATATCGAAATGTAGTCAGAAAATACAATTTCGACAGCAACAGTACGATTTTAAGTACAACAGGTTCTTTTGACACTTGAAGGTCACTTCCAGGTCATATCAAGGACATTTTCAAAAGAAGAAGAACGCACGAACCCTACCGTATGTCATTTAGGTCTTTCTGGTTAATAAGTCCAAATCAGAGGTCAACGAGAGTTCTGAGAGTAAGTTCAATGTCTCTTCAAGAACCAATTCAAATTAAGGCTTGTGTCCAAGCCCGTGTTACTGTTTTTGTGGTCGGTAGGTCTAAATCAGAGATAAGTTTGTCCCTAGGAAGAAATGAATGAATCGTGAAATTAGAGGCATTAGGGCCATATTTGAAAGAAAGAGTTTACCGCAATAAACCTCGAACCTTAAGACAACTTATGGACAATATCATAATGGAAATTCGAGCCATATATCGGGAAACATTGGAGGCAGCTATGGACAATGTCTTGGAAAGGAATGTTGTTAATTTTCATACTCAATTCGAAAAAAAACTTCAATAAATATATTTTATTTTTGTAAAAACTACATTAAAAGATATTGATAAATAAAAAAGTTATTAAAGTTTAAAGTAGGTCAGCTTCTTTTGGCCCACCCTGTACTTTCGCCACTCTGAATTACCTCCACCTGCGGTTTGCTGCGTCGCTCATTCTTGGCTCAGCAGCTGTCCGATATGGAGGTTCTCAACTTGATATGTATTCCATAATTCGATTTCTGCATCACAAAGAGGCTCCACCTGTTGACAAGTTATGACCGAAGTGGGGCAGAGAGCGCCGATCAAATGGAATTCCACGATTAAGAACGAATTAGAAAACCGTCAGTTTCAGAGGCGGTTATCGAGTCTAATGTGAAGAGGAACAGGAGGATCATCGTCCGTGAACTCCCGGAAATCTGAGCAACAATTTCGCGGACGGTGATCATCCTGTTTTGAAGTACTTTGCGTTGGACAGTCATCCACTCCGCTCTCTATCGTGGACTTCTTTCCGACAGGCACTAAAATTACTTGATCAAACGAACTCACCTGTAAGTGATGTTCGATCTTATATATGTGAAGTCCTCGTCAAAGTAAATATTTAGAATACATGTAGTACCCTAGTAGTTGTACCAAACACCCCACGATTTCAAAGCGCGCCCGCAGCGAAGGAAAGCGGCATCGCGCCCCTTCAACTACCTTCCTCCTCTCTGGCCGCCTATAAACATTCATTCCTTGTTCTCGTGCCAAACCGTTAGCACCTCAATCGGCGCGCGTCGTTTCTACGTTTTCAGCAGTGTCGAGGAACCGCTGAACATTTAGAATTAGAGAACAGGACAGAAGGTTGGCCGATAGATGAGCATTGTCGAACATGATACCGACCGACGGTCGCCTCAAGGTTCCTTCCTCCCGTGCAGGCCTCTTTTTCTGAAGGGGCGTAACTCTCGACTAACCGATCTGTGTTAGGTGCAAGTTAAATGAATATTAGTATGGATGCCTTACTGGTGCTGCAGATTGTGCCTGACATAACGATTGGGATAACGTTCTGACACTGTTCTGACCTTGGGATAGCAACCTAGACCTAGCTTGTGATAGCCAACTCCATACCTAGGACGAACAAAGACGTTTGGGATAATGCTGAAACATTGGACTCGGTTGCTTGGTATAGCAACGTAGACCTGGCTTGGGATAGTCAGCTCCACACCAAGGACGAATGAAGATGTTTGGTGATAATGACTCGATACTGACCTCCGTTGCACAAATAACAACACTGAAAGCGTTTGAGACAACGTAGCAACAAAGTATGGTCAACAATCTCTTCTCATTTGCTTGTGATAGCAAATTTCACCTGGTTTGTGATAACCATGGAACAGGACTATAAGTTTGAACATGGCAGGTTAGGAAGTCGTTAAGATATATTTTTTCCTTATTACCAGATAGAGGTTAGGTATCTTATGCGAGGTTAGCGTTACATTTTGCTTGTGATGCCAAATTCCATATGGTTTGTGACAACCTTGGAACGGCATAACAAGATTGCACAAGACAGGAAACCGCCGAAGAACCATTTTTCATTAATAACAAATAGAGGTTATCTTCACTTATGCTAGACTAGCGTTATATTTTGTTTGAGATAGCAAATTCCACGTGGTTTGTGATAACCATGGAACAGGTGTGTAATTATGAACATGTCAGGTTAGAAAACTGCCAAAGTATATCTCTTTCTTATCACCAGATAAAGAATAGGCTCCTTATGCGAGGTTAGCATTATATTTTGCCTGTGATAGCAAATTTCATCTGGTTAAAAAGCCTTCATACTTTAATTTTAAATAATCTACCAAACTACATCACACCGATGTGTTAGGTTCACAGCCTGTAACACTATATGACAGAATCTGCCAAACTTCTACATCTGCCTATATAGTCACAATCCATTTCACGTACCACAGCTAATTATAATGTTGATTAATAATTTATACTGATTTTTAACTGAATATCTCCGAAAGCATCAGCATTGAGAATCTGGATGTTAACGAAAACAGATGCAACATTTGATATTTTTACGCTTGGGTAAAGATAGAGTCCCAGCAAGCATCACGTGACTTCATGCCGGTAATGCAGTTTCCTTGATTTTGCCCGGAAAAGATCACCCCCTGCGGCGCAACAAAGCGCGGTCGGGGAGAATCGAGAGTGGGGAAACAGTCGCGCGCAGCGGTGTTGACGGATTTCGCATCGCACCTTTCAGTGATGCTGGACTCTGGGAACCTTTTTTTCAGATCAACCTCGTACATATCCGCCAACGCAATACCTACTAGTGAAGGAATGTATTCTAATAGAAGTTGACACGATGAATTATCATGTTTGCAGACAAAATTTGAATATGACATTCTGTTTCGCGCATCAGGTGTCTCATCTAACGGGCAACGTGAGAGGTTGGTAGCATAGTACGTCTAACCGACAAATGACATTTCCAAAGCACCTCTTTGCTGAATAAATTAGCATAGGTGTTAAAGAAAACAACATATCGTAACATATTTCACATAATTTGAATCTTGCAGGTCATTTAATTGCTTATTCAGTGAATGTACATGGAAAACAACTGCAAAAGCAGCGAAGATGTTGGCGGTTTTGCGCAGAACTGGATGTACAATGGGTGCTACCAGACTCAATGCCTAGAGAGCTTAGTTCGTTTACTTCCCACGCCACTAGTGGTGGATGATGATGATGATATCTATATCAGGAAAGACATATTATTCATTTACCGTCTTTAACTTGGGAAGTACCTACTGCACGGGTCTTGACGAAATTTTCATACAAGGTTATTAACTATGCTATACCAAGGACGAAAGTAATGTAGGTTTTTAAATTCAGTCGAGTGACGGTAGAGGAAAGGACCAACAACGAATTTTCAAAAAAATATGGTTAAAAATTGGAGAGTGCTGCGGGCTCTTAGGGGGTAGGGGGTGGGGGAGGGTTGTTGAAATTTCACACGGCAGTTAGTTATACTATATATCGATATTTGCTCTTCAAACTAGGAATGATGGAAATATGTTTAATATAATTTGCACTAGCCTCTGCTCGTTCTCCGGTGAACCTCGATGCGAGGAATTTTCAACTGGATACATGTGAAAAGAGGCCCTTGATACCCCGACGACTACCATAGCAATATAGCTTATTGAATATAAATAATCAGATAGGGTGTAGTTATTCAGATGTGTGTCTTCTATTTTTAATAACTTTTCTTCAAGAAAATAATACCTGAGCGAACAAAAGATGTCCTGGATCATGTTCATCATCTTACATGTTCAGGTGTAAGGGTTTGCGTAGCCGACCAATTGTAAGCCTCCCAAAACGTGGGAAAATTGATTCAGATGCGTATTCGAAGCCTATTCAATTTTCGTCAAATCAATAATGCTTTTTTCACTGACAGTCACTCTACTTTACACCCGTATGTAGGGTAGACAATAAAGATATCAGACCGTACAAAAGTTGACTTGAATTACGTGGAAAGTACAGTCAATCTACTTCACGTCATTTTTTTTTTGTAAGAGACACTATGAAGATGACAAACACATTTTTTCTCTTCTCTCTGTTCCTACATTTCTGGACTACTATGAAGGTACTCCAAAAACCGTACAAACAAATGGATTTGATGAATGAGGTTATCCGTTCCGAGCTGTTAGAATCAAGACATACGAGCCCCATCCCAGTTCAGTGGGCCCACTTCAAAATTTGTACCAAAAAATGCCTTTATAAACTAAACATGGCGAAACTATTTACTTCTAAAACAATTTATTATCTCAAACAAATTTAGGTACACTCTAGTCGTAAAAAATACATATTTGAAATCACTTAGACCTATAACTAATAGAACATCTGAACAAATAAACAATGTGCGAATAAATGCGCGAAGTTAACAAAGCAACAATTGAAAAATTACCATTGGGTAACATCACCTTTGTTTTTTATTACGGCTGAAATTCTTTGGGGAATAGTGTTAACCAAGTTTTGCCAAAAAATTGGTCTAAAACAATCCCATATTTCTTGAAGCTTTTGTCTCAGTTCGGTGATTGTACGAGCAGGATGTTTTTGTAGAACCTTTTTCATCTCGTGCCACAAAGTTTCAATAGGTGAAAGATCTGGACTACTAGAAACCCATCTCAAAAGTGGTACATTATTTTCTTCCATCCATTTTATACGCTTTTTTGAGGTATGGCACGTTGCACCATCTTGCTGAAACACAAAATCTTGGCCGGATGTCAAAAATCCTTTCAACACTGGTAAAAGCGATTCTTCTAAAATTGCTAAATATTTGTTTGTATCCTCATTTCCATCAATAAAAAGAGGTTTTCCTACTCATTTTGATGACATACTGCCCCAGACCATAACGGATGCTGGAAATTTCAATTTTCTCTTCAGACAGTCAACATGGAATGCTTCATTTTTTTGCGAATAACTCTACTACGACTGTCACCAACACAAACTCCAAACCGGGCCTCATCACTCCATTGTATTGCACACCATTGTTGATGTGTCCATTGTCTATGTTCTTTAGCCCATCTAAGCCGATTTTTCTTTTGCAGTGGAGTTAATAGTGGCTTTCTTTGGCCTGTTACCAAGTTACTTCACCTTTTTTTAAAAGAAAACTTACCTTGCAAGTGCTAAATCCCAATCTGTGGGCCTCCCTATGAGTTGTGGACCTCGAAATTCTCCTTCCAACAGCGTCACTCTACAGAGCACTTAATTGTAAATAATTGGCACGCCTGTTTTTCACGATTATTCTTCTTAATGCTCTTCGGTCGGCATTTGTGATATTACTTTTTTTCACATATCGTGGCTTAATATTAACTGAGCCAGTTACGTTATATCTTCTAATAATATTTCTCACACTGTACCGCGATAAGTCTAACAAAGTTGCAAATTCTAAGTTTGATTTCCCAGAATTAAAAAATTTAATTATCAGTAACCGAATTTTCTCACTAATAACCTTTCCTCTACCCATATTGAAAACCTTAACTACCCAAAACTATTTTAAACGTATTCTGACAGCTGTGATTAATAAAAACAATTGTCTTGGCTTTTATTTTTCACAGCAACATGTGTTATTTTTATGCTGCACATTTGATTAGGGAGTGATACAGTTGCTGTTTTCTATTATACATATATATTATCAAAATATTCATTGTTAATATTTTAAACCTATTACACCCTGCTACATTTTTACTATTTTTCATAAGAAAAAAACTAAGATTCTGCGTATAGTGCTTTGTCGTTACCACCGAGAGTACAAGGCCAAACAAATGGGCTCTGAAAAACCTGTGACGTCACGTAGAGTAGGCCTATGCATGTTCTTATGGAGTTCCGCGATCCCTGCCTGGCAAGAGAACCGCGCCACCATTTCTCTGGGGTTGTCATATCTAGGTTTGATATAGCAGTATCAAAATCTCTACTAATTAGTTGTACCTCTCTGTGGGCGAATTTGCAGGATATACTCGGAGCCTGCGCAGCTTCAGTGATGATGTGATTATTCTTTCTGATCTGCCTCAGTATGTCAAGAATACATTTTCGATATTACGTTCAATCTGTCACTTGTGAAGTCTAATATTCCATTCAAAATTGGAATATGTGGCAACCTTGGTAACACCGCTAGCATCCAACAGCTGTCCAACAGCCAACTAACCTCACATTCTGAGCCTCTATTATGTATCTTTAGATGCTATGTAAACTGAAAATTATTCATGTTTTAAACTTATATTTGTGTCTCGCGATTGTTTAGCTAAGTTTTCAAAATACCTTACAAGTGCTGCGTTCCTAATTGTGTCGGTAATTAAGGGAAGGGTCCGAAGGTACACGTATTCTCGTTTCCATTGAATGAAAACTGTCGTCAAAGATGGCTCAATGTAATCGATCGTAGTGATTTAGTGGTTACAAAAAACACCCGAGTATGCAATTTGCAGTTCGCTGAGGACAGCATCATTTGGGAATCCCCCTTCCACGACGAAAAGACAGGTAGGACCATTACTGTACCCCTTAAGTATCCAAAATTAAAGGCAGATGTAATTCCAAGTATCTTTGCAAATTGTCCAAAATACCTTTCAAAGGACATATCAAGCAGGAGAAGCCGAGATGCGAAATTGAGGGACAAGGAACAAGAACAATTACTTAAAGCAGTGCATTGATGATTGCCTTTCCTTTTAAAATTATTCAGAGTTTCTCACAGTTTTCTGTACTACATCATACAGTAGTATAAGGCTTATTGGAATTAGTAAGGTACTGTAAATCTGAACTGCACAGTAATTATATATTGTTAGGTAAATTTCAAATTGACTCATTGGAAAATAGATTGGGTAAGTATCGTCAACTGGCAGGGGGTCAATATAATATATCAATTCGTCAGTTATATGAATCTGAGAAAAAGTTACGAACTCAAAGTCTGATGTCATTGAAGTCTCGCTATGGTGATATACAAATAGATAAATTCTGTGAAAATGATGATTTAGAAATAGATGAAATTCCACACAATTTTAATGATTACCAGGGGGAAATTGAAATTTTACAGTCTGATATTGATAGTATAAAGGATGAAATCCCGGTCATCAGCTACTTAGCTGGTTACTGTTGTTATGCCTTATTAAAGAAAAATCACTGCGATCATTGTAAGGAAAATTTGACACACACAAATGATATTGATATAGAAGACCAGCACAATATTATACAGAATTTGAGTAGAGGTGGCTTAAAATTCCCAAAGGATCCAGTTATTAATATTGTCATGCTAAGTTATATAATTTTCAATCAAGTTTTGGAAAGTGACGAGGAATCATTTTTAGAAATCACTGATAAGAGACGCGCTCTTTCTCAGTTGATAATTAACAATCTGAGTGATAATAATCACGACACTTCATTTTCGCGTTGCACAGTCCATTCACCAGATTATGTTATAAAACTACTTGTTATTCGCACAGTCAATACATTTTTGAAAAATTATTGTGCCAAACGGAACGACAGCTTTGAAAGCGCGAATAAAGCAAAGAAACGTAAATTGACTACATTCACATGAGGTCGCAACATTTACATAGCTGTAGATAAATGTTTATTTGTACATATTCAGAATTTAGCACTTAAATTTTCGTTATTCTATTTTTTGTTATTTTTGATACTTGTTTTCTGTTTTCAAATCTTTGTTATTGTTTTGTGCTGTTATTTGTTTGTTCTAAGAGTTTTTATTAAGTTTTCGTTAATCTTTGTTATGTTTTTTTCTGTTTATTTTACTTTGATTTTATCTGTTTTTCTTATCATTTATCCTACATTTTTTCCTCCTCATCTTCCTTATTCCTTTCCTGGCAAGAGCTTACCTCAGACATCCTCGTTGGTTCTTGCTGGACACAACATTTTCTACAAGCACTACATTTTTTATATAATTTTCAAGTACCATTGTATTATGCCTATAATAATAGTAAATTGTCCACATATTCCTGTGAAATTTTGTTGATCGGTTGTGACTAACTTGGGCTTATTCATGGAAGAATTTATTATTTTGAGCAAGCTTTTATAACATCAACTTATTAATCTAATGTGCACGTAATGTTGGATGATATATCAGTGAAAATCAGGGTGAAAATAGTTAATAACTACTTTAATATTTTCCACCAAGTTGCCTTCATATTCCAAAAACACTTTTCTGAATTATCCGTTATCTACATCAGGTAGAGTATATTAAATATGCTGCAATAATATATTATTCACTAGCGCTGATGTACAGCACGCCGTGCTGTCGGCCGGCCGACCGGCCTACTCGTGGTGACGTCACGTGTCTGTTGTCAGGCCTTGTACTCTCGGTGGTAACGGCTTTGTCCATATTTGATGTGGCCAATCGATTGACAGACCGACAGACCTACAGACCGATAGACATACGACGATACAAGGAAACATAACTTTTACAAAGCAATATGGAAAATAATTGGTACAATACAATAAGGGATGAAAGCTATTCCTTATGAAAAACTCTAATCATTGAGGACGAATGCATCTTATTTAGGTACCTTCCATAAACACCGCCAGTCTAGAAAAACATTTAAGTTCCAGTTTTCGTAGCACTAATATATGTTTGGTGGCGAGATGAGGTTGAATGGAGCGTTCCAATTCAATTTCGTACGAAATAGTTTCATTGAGATTCCGTTTACAAGTTATGAGAATGCACTGATGTGGTCATACCTATTTCGCATAAATATCAGCTAATCATGAGTACGCAGCGAAAGATGTGTTATTACTCAATTAAATCTAACGAAGTGTTATATTCATGACAGCTTTGAAAAGCATCTCATTATGTACGATTTTGCGAAACTGTCTGTGAGGGTATTACTATTATATGATGTCGTACCTACAGGGTATCATTTGTCAAGTCTGTATAGGCAGCTGAATGTAATTTGCTTTGTGTGGAGGATATGCTGTAAAACCAATTAGATACGCTGAACAAAGGTTATACTGTACGATTACGAATAAAATATACAATTTTGAAAATGTTGTAATTTGTCGTCGACCACTTTCAGTGTTATTTTGTAAACTTGAGTGTTGATCTCAATTTGTGTTTGACCAAATTGGAAAACATACATGTTTCCATGACAGTATTTACGTAATCCGTGAGATTTAATGTTGCAGTAATTCATCTGACTGTGAGAATGGAATATTTAAACCTACAATTGGATCTTAATATGTTTCTTAATATTTTCTTGAAGCTCAACTTCGGGTCCACGTATGTCTTCTCTACTGCTCTGTTCTCTCATAAGAACGGTGATGTTGTCCTTCAGGGATGTTTGAGAATACAATTCACTATACAGGACAAGTGCTTGAAAACTTTCAAAATGGAAATAAGACTGTTGCAGTTTTCCTAGATCTTCAAAATGCTTTCGATTCAGTATCTCATACAATTTTATTAAAGAAACTAGAAAGTGTTGGAGTGCGTAGTGGAGTTCTGAACTTATTTGAGAACTATTTGGCTGATCGATTACAACAAGTTAAGGTAGGGTCAGATTTAAGCAGCATTCAAAAGATCAAAATAGGTGTGCCTCAGGGGACGGTTTTGGGACCAACACTGTTCCTCATATACATACGAGTAAATGAACTACTTCAATGCAATTTCAACTGTAAAATGATATCATATTCAGACGATACTGTTTTAGTTTGCACTGGTCATGCATGGGATGACGCAATTCGGAATACCGAGTTGTCATTAAATAAAGTCAAATGCTGGTTGGATAACAATTTACTTAAACTTAATATCTCTACAACTAAGTATGTAACGTTTATATACTAAGTGACACATAAATCCGAACACCCAGTTTAAATGGTTTTATTTTAATAAAATTTTGTATAAGTACTTAATGAATAATAAGTAAATATAAATAATAAGTAAATGATAAAAATTTCAAAATGATTGCACTGTTTTAAAGCCCTTTGACCTTTAGTAATGTGTGGATGCACCCTGATGTGCTACGCATTCTCCAACGCGCCTAGGTATGCTTCTGATCAGGTGGTCAATGTCCTCCTGTGGTATCTCATTCCAGGCAACCACCAACTCCTCTCGAAGTGCTTCTAGAGTCTGAGGAGGACGTTGCAAATTGAGCAATCTCCTACCCATCATATCCCACACGTGCTCAATTGGGGATAAGTCGGGAGATCTTGGTGGCCATGGTAACAATGTGACATCATTATGTTGAAAGAAGGCATTATCTTGTTGGAAAGTTGGATCTGCCAGGGTGTCAAGATAGGGTAAAAGATGGGGTTCCTAGATATCGCTTTTGGAATGTGCGGTAATCATAAAGTAAGTAGAAGATAATAATAATAATATTTATTAACACAATACAAAGAATGAGTAAACAAATATGAAGTAACGGCCCATAGGAAACATTGCCTGTACATGGACCATTGATGTTGCAGCTGTATTATTGAAATATGAATAGAGATACGAGTATAACTAATCTACGAAATATTTTAACACATTTACTATCAACCTGTAGACATCTGGTCTTGCCAGAGAAATAATTAATTATTTTGGACCTAAATAAAGGTAAGATCGTTGTGTTACAGATTTATTTGGTCTAGGTACAACTGTTCCTCCTAGTTTATGCCTTGTGTGGTGATTGTGTTCATTTTTTGGTCGTTATTGTTACATTTGTGATAGTTGGTTTTAGACTGTAGGAGATGTTGGTATAAGACATCAGTTGGATACAATTTGTTAAACATTTTTTTGAAATCATTTTTTGAAAAATATACAAATCCTGAATATGAGTTGAACATATACCCCATGCAAATATAACGTAGGTTAAATGTGGCTCGATCAAGGTATGGTATAAGGTATAGAGATATTTTTCTTTTAAAATGTTTTTGATATATTTAACTATATACGATATATATCTAACTTTTTTTAAAATATATGAAATATGAACATCCCAACGTAAGTGGGTAATAGATATTTGAATAATTTGGTAGATGTCTGGAATAGGAAAAAATGGTAAAAAAATGTGTTTCAGAGTAATTAATGCTCAATTTTCTGTTATTAAGCCACTGGATAATTTTGAGAAGATCATTTTCAACTATGCCTTTCAAATGAAACCGATTATCACCTTTATAAAGTACTGCTGTGTCATCTGCTAACTATTTTGCCAACACAGTCAATATGAAATATATCATTTAAGTATACATCAAAAAGCAGTGGACCTAAAGCGGTTCCCTGTAGGACGCCACATTCGATAAACATTTCGTTACTGAAAAATGTTGGTATTTTAACGGATTGCTGTCTATTGGGATAGATAACTTTCTAGTAATGAGTACATTTTTCCCCGAAAGACAACTCTCTCCAACGTTTTTAACAATAACTTATGGTTTACTATGTAAAGGCAGGGAATTTTGTTATCAAATTTTTGTGTGTATTTGATTAACATGTAATATTGCGTCTGCTGTAGACTTGCCCTCTGTAAATCAGTATTGGTTTTCACACAAAATTTGATATTTAGTGAGAAACTGAGGCATTCTAGCAGATATTATATTTTCAAATATTTTTGTTATATTAGAAATCACTATAGTTGTTAATAACTGTCCAATCTCCTGATTTATGTATTGGTGTCACGATACCTTTTTCAAAACATAGATTATAAAGTAATACTTTGGCATCTTCCATTCCTTTTTGTCACACAGACAAAAAATGTAGGGGCGCGGAAATTGTGCATTAAATGTGGACAACCACATAGAAGTGAAATTTGTACTGTAAACATTTTAAAATGTTCTAACTGTATGAACTATAACGTTAAGCATAATAAGAATAATGATGTTGGTCACTCGCCCACAGACAAAAAATGCCCGTCCTATTTATATTTTCAAAAACAGTATTCATCCAGAATAATGTTTTGAGCGTTTAGTTCTTTTTACGTTTTTCGAGCTACATATCATTTGCAAAATTTTACATGGATAGTTACGTAAATAATTTTCAGGTTAATGATATCAATACAAATATTGCTCAAGACGCAAATGCTCTTAATAAATGGTTAGAATATTCTAATTTCAATGTTAGCTTATATCACATGAATATACGAAGCCTAAACCAAAATTTTGACTGTTTTAATATCTTCCTAACTACAATTAAACACAAATTTGATATAATAATATTAACAGAAACTTAGAAAATTAATGATGTATCTTTGTTCTGTTTGGAAGGTTTTGATACGCTTTACAATAATGGTACGTACAACCAGAATGATGGGGTGGTAGTATATGTAAGAAATGATATCAACTACAGATGTGATTTTGTTAAATTTGGTGACGGTATCACAGTGTTGGATTTGATATTGAGAATTAATAACAAAAGTGTAAAAGTCACAACTGTCTATCGACCACCATCATCAAACCCTTATACATTTGTAGAAAATCTTGAAAAATTTTTGTTAGATAACAAAAATGCCATACAGTCACACCACATCATAATAGGAGATATGAATATTAATATACTCCAACATACCAAATTAGTAAACAAATACCTCACTGTAATGCAGAGCAATGGATTCATATCAAATATAAATTTACCAATAAGAGTAGTCAATAATAGTTTCAGTTCTTGCATTGATCATTGTTTCATCAAAAATTTTTCAAATTTCTTTCGGTACATACCGTTAATTGTTG